>OY856187.1:364320948-364852642 GCA_963693315.1 Diogma glabrata | reverse complement strand
TCTAGGTCTTCTTCTTCGATGAACACCAGCTGGTTGTTGTTGGGACGCTTTTTTTATCATTCTATCTAATGGAGCCTTCTTACATGACCAAGCCATCAAATCCGGTAGGTAGATGTTTTGATCGCAGAAGTTTTGAATATGCATAGAAAACTCTGTATGCGGTAGAGACACGGGCTTTGATATCTGCCTGCATGTCATTTGACGATGTTATTACCGACCCGAGGTGTTTAAAGTTTTCCACGCGTTCCACTTCATGGTTGCCAGTATTCAGATTTCTGGGAGGTATGTTCCTAGATGTTGTTAAAACTTTAGTATGGCCGGTCTTGATTCAAAATCCAATTCGTTTAGCATTTATTTCAAGCTGAGAGATACTATCCTTAATGTCGCTTGTTCTACGTCCAAGAAGCACAATATCATCTGCGTAGCCAAGAACTTGACTTGATTTGTTATAAATGCAGTTTTGTGTCTTATTTGCTTTTTCTTATCGCGTACTCAAGCGCCAAATTAAATAGTACGGGCGCGAGTGCATAACCTTGTCGAACACCTGATGTTATATCGAAAGGACCAGAAACTGACCCTTCGATTACTATTCTACAATTTGATCCCGATGTTGTGAGTTTGCACAGAGAAACAAGTTTTCTGGGATACCAAGGCATATAATTGCGAGCCATAGCTTGTCGCGGATGATGCTATCATATGCTTGCTTGAAATCAACAGTGAATGCTGATGTTGTACTCCCAACATTTTTCCAGAATCATCCTTAATGTAAAACATTGGTCTGCGGTTGAGCGGTTGGGACGAAAACCACAATGATAGTCACCGATGATAGATTCGGCGAACGGGATGAGTCGGGCAAGACGACATTAGCTAGTATTTTATATGCAGTGTTAACAGTGCGATTCCTTTCTTATGTAGCGGAACAAAGAGAGCTGTTTTCCACTCAGCAGGTAGTATTTCTTGGTCCAATTGCTCGAATAGGATGAACTTCATTCGTCCTATTCAGTAGGTCTTGAAAGTGGGATCGCAATACTGCCAGCACATCACGTTCACTTGTTGTAAGTTCATTATTTTCATTTTTGATGGCTGTAGATCTTGGATGGAAATCTTTTGTCAGATTCCGAGCATTGGCGAAGCACTCTTTGGAGTTTCCGTTGACCGCATGTTGGCTGATGTTTTCGATGCTGCTCTTCATGTGTTCGCTTTTCTTTTTTCGTAAAAGTTTTGTGCTGAGGCTTTTCTGGCGCATAGATAATTACTGAGAGGGAAGAAAGAGATGGAAATAACTAGATCATATACCATAGCCAGCTCGGCTGCGCAAAAACCGTTATGGTTACTGGTATGATGAAAGCTTTTAGGGCTGATATATGTTTTAAGTTCTGCACTCCTACCAATTTGAGCATTAAAGTCACCAACCACGATTTTTTATCGTTTCGTGGGATGTTATTGATGACTTCTTCGAGTTCTATGAAGAACGGGTGTTTAATATCATCTGCTTTGTCTTCAGTAGGTATCCGCATATTGATTGGACAGAAGTCGACAACATGTTGATTCACGCGACGATGTATAAGAAAGCCAACTTCTAATTCTCCTCCGTTTTGATGACCGCAATAATAAAAAGTGTATCCTTTCGCTTTTTCATGGATTCCACTGCCTGGCCAACTTAGTTCTTGTGATGCTAGTATATCCAGTGTGTAGCTCTCGACTTGTTGAGTGAGTTTTAGGACATCTCCTGGTCTTCTAAGGCTTAGCACGTTCCAGGTTCCCATTTTTAAATTGTAGTCTAAGTACAGTTTCCGAGGTCGTTCTTGAAATAAGTCCGAGATCCGAGATAATCCGAGGCCAGTAGAATTCATGACAAATAATTTTTTATGGAAATGAGGCGTTAGCCCTTCGCCCAACCCAACTTTTCGTAATTGGGTTCGTTCTGCATCTTAAGGTCACCAGAAACAACCTTTTTACACGTTTACATAGCGAGCCGCTGGATCCAAGACAGCCCCTAACATGGAGAATAGACGCTTTTTACACATTTATATAGCGAGCCGCTTGATCCAAGATAGACGTCCGCTCCAAGCCGCCCCTAGCATGTATAGCAAGCCGCTTGATCCAAGACAGACGCCCGCTCCAAGCCGCCCCTAACAAGGAGAACAGACGCTTGAGTTGCATTGGTTTTATGGCGCCAATGACTCGCCATGGTGCAAAATCATTGAGTATAAGCAGTACTTGCTCTGCCCCACTCAACAACACCAACTGATCTTCTGTTAGCGTTACCCAGGTAGCACGGCGTGGACGTAGCACTTTGGATTTTCACTACCCAGTATGAAACGGTGAATAAACGGTCTAATAGAATTGATAAATATTTCATTAAAACAGGGAAGCAAAACAATTAGCATTATAAAAAATATGCCATCGGATTCAATCTACAAAATGGAAATCTGATACTTCAATGTGATTCCAGTTAGGTGAAATAATTTTTTCACTTAGGTGAAAACTTTTTTGGATGTATTATATCACCTTGGCATTATACGGTCAGTTCACCACTTCATTACGCAAATACGTTTTTTTAATAAAAAGTTTTGTGTTATACGAATTACAACATGTGTGTTTTTTAAAACCTTTGTGGATTGAAAGTTCCCGAGACTATTGATTCCCGCAACGCATTCCATTTGTACGGACAAAGAAATCTCTCTCCATTCTGTCACTATGACAGTGAGTGATCTCAACAGTTTGACTGTTTGCATAAACCGATTGACGTGTACAACGGGGAAAAGAATATGATTAAGGCCTGTTGGATCCGATTTCATCCGAGCACCGCTGGTGACGATATTTATAAAAAACAATGAGAACAGTGCGACGGTGTTGTAGGGTATTAAGATTTTATGTTAAATTTCGATCGCCCACAATTCGCATAGCACGCTTTTGGATAGAGTCCAAAAGAGCTAGAATGGAAACAGATGCAGCGCCCCAAACTTGACAACAATACTGGAATAATTGGTACGAAGTGAAATATTTTTTACATCTTTTGAGGAGCCTGAGTTTTCTTGACTTTTCAAGACTTCGTTTATATTTATGGCAGTGTCTCTCCGGGTGGGATTTTTTCATTCATGCATCCTACCCTTTGAAGATTGGGGAACGAATGACTTGTGCAGTCTACTATCATCTGCAAAACTATTTATCGGATTACTGGTGATTTTCAACAGTTCGTTGATATAAATTTAAAATAAGGTGGGGATAAAACTGAGCCCTGGGGTACACCGTTAATTCATTTAGACTCAGAGGAAAAGCCATCGATGCAGAGAGAATCCAGTACCTGCTGTTTGTTCTTTGTAAATGGCTCAGCCAGATTTGGCCGAAACTTTCATATCAACACTGTGTTTTGCCAGAGGTTATGTAGACTAGTCACCATCTGTTGTGATGTTATCACAAAAAAGTTCTGCAGTTACGTGTCGTAGTCTTCTGATATCTTTGTTATGATAGTGGTTAGTACTCTCGAATATTCAACCCCAATTGGGCAAAGTGGCTCGAATGTTTTGATGATTGTCAAATTCACCTCCCTTTACATTTTTGTTCCAGTGTTTTGTGTAGTACAATGTTTAACTGTTCGTGTTACGGGTACTTGCTATAATCTTTTAATTAATTTCCCTTCAGTAGATCTCAATTTTTGTGTTGGATGATCGGAACTAGAGCTACTTCCTCTCTATTCTAACTACTGTTACTTCCTCTCTGATCTGACATCAAGTGGTCATTTGAAACTATCTCGTCTTTCATAAACTGTCTTTAGTCGATGCTTCCTTTTGTAAGATCTAGCGCCCTTCTGTCTTGTTCTGGTGACAAAAGTATAAACGCTTTATAGTTTTGTTGTCTTCACCTCGTTAGAGGAATGAATCTGCTCTCTCATCTAGAAGAAAGTTACTTTGTAATATTTGTCATATTGGAAACTAAAACTACTAATATTACTTTGTAAAATTTGTCATATTGGAAGCTCTTTTTTGGCTTGAACCTTTTACTTATCTCTACTATCTACTTTAGCCTTTAGCTTGTCATCAAAGTCTACTACACATGCCTTATTTAATGTCCAAACTGGGTTTTGTGATTTCAGTCCCTCAACCTTTTTTTCACTTTGCATTTTTGACATAACTCAGATCCTCTGTGACTACCAAAGTCATGTTCTGCCAATATTGCACATGGCCACGCTAATAGATTAATGTGATCCTCAATGTGCCATGTAGCCCTTTAGCATGGGCTCTTATGGTAATATCTATTGCAGACAATATCTCACTTAACACGATCTGTGGTAATAGTAATAAAATTGTGTTATTATATTTGATTTATTTTCAAGGTTTATCGTTTCACCAGTCCTCTTCATAAAACCGCCTTTGAGCAGCCAATTCCTTCCATAATAACGAAATCTAAAACGCTTGTTTTGCTAGCTCAAGCGATTTTGCGATTACTAATTACCACAATCTAAAACACGTGTGTTCTTAAAAAACTATAAGATTAAAACACCAGTCTTTGTACTAAAAATAATTTTAGCCTAGAACACCTTTTTTATTATACATGTGTTCTCACAACACTCCCCCACTAGTGAATTTGCTAACAATTTCACGAAACTTCTTTGTCTCTTAACATTAAAAACAAATTGTTTATTATTTTTAACTGTTTATTCAGGGCCGATGAATCAACGTAAGCATTATAGGTGAGTTTCAATGCAATACAGCGATATTTTTTTATTTAATTTCTTAAACAGTTTGAAATGTAAATTTTACGTTCAATGCGCGTAATCACCGTTGTGGGCTCACAGTCTCTTTTGCTTCTGCTTGATTTTGGTTTGTATTCGTATAAGATTTAGCAGCCTTTTGAAATGATTATCTGCTGATACGTTATATCGTGAGTTTACCAGTGCCTATCTTGTTTCAAGGTAGCAAGGTTTTAATATATCAACTGAGACTTTCAACTGTTTTCCTCTGAACGGCTTATAATCGGAAAAGATCCCTTATCTCACATCTCAAACTCAGGATCGTGGATAATGAATACTGGTCCTGATAGTGCAACCTCTATTAGAAACAATAGGAAAACTGCGTGTCTGGCGAGGTTTAGCTCTGGCTAGTTTCAATCATGCGGATTTATTAAAAAAAAACTTCTTCATGGCAGATGTATTATATCAGGGAAAACAGCTTCGTAACAATGGTAGCTGAAGTGATGTTCGCACTGCCTAGAAAAACATGTGTGCAAGTTTTTATGGCTTTAAAAATAAAAATGCTAGAAGTATTTTGTTTGAAGGTGACGCTGGTCTGATTTCGTTGAGATGTGTTTGAGATGTGAAACCAATTCTGATTGACATATGGACTCTTTGATTTGTTGGAGAAATTGTGTTTCGTCCAACCAGTAAGATCGTGGCACATTAAAACAGTTTAAGTGTGGGGTGCCAGTGTGGGGTCAACCGTTTCTTGTCGAATGCGCTATATCGTTCCTGTGTTTCAGTAAGCAAAATGAAGAAAACTTAATGATTGCAAACTGCTTCCATACATTTATCTCAGGCGTCAACCATAACAGAAAGTTGTACCAAAATAGAGCGATGCACAAGAACTGTTGCGTCACATAGTTGTTGTTTGCATAATTTAAAAGCTTTGATAGTTTCGTCGGTTCATGTCATTGATCGATTATCATATTTTTAGGTCCTCCATTTAAGAAATAATTTCAAATTGTTTCATTTTCAACTGCATCTGGAGTAAAATGCATATAGACATTTATCATACCCAGAAATCGTGTAAATTATTTATTCGTTACAGGTCGGGAAACAATTTTTGATAGTTACGACATCTTATGTTGGTTTAACGCCCTGGATGTCTGTCATGTGTCCTAAGAAACCTATATCTGTTTTTTAGCAAATTTATTTATGATGTTATGACCAACTCATAGAGGTTAAGAAGCATTTCACAATCCGAGGGTCACGTGATTGAACTCATACGGTCCAAAAGGCTGTTCTAGCAATACCGTTTAATTCTTTGAGAATCTGTTGATAAGCGAACACAAGGTCTATAGATGAAAATGTTTTACAATCCTCTAATTGTTAAACCTTGGTTAGTTATCCAGAAAAGGACATTGTTTTATCCTCGGTAATTTCCGCAGGGTCCCTTTTCGCTTTTTTGACTAAATGCATCATTCGTTACTATTACACGCGAAAAAATTATGCATAACTGGAGTCAATCCTTTAGTTTTGACTGTTAACTGTTCCATTTTTTAAGGGTTGATATAATTTCATTATCTGTTGAATCTATTGAACAAGTCTGTTAATGACGGGGTGACCGTCGTGGTAGTTTGTGCATGCGAGTATAGGGAAGTAACACTTTTAAGAAGTCTTTTGTGTTTAATGTCTACAAAGAGACCATATTAATGCAGAAAATCCGCTTCCAGCATTGATACTACCACGTCGGGGTCACCAATCTTTAGTTGAATCTTGACGGTGCTGCCATGTGGGTTATACACCTGGAGACGTAAACTATGGTTCCGTTTAATATTTTTATTTCACATGCAGTTTGCATAACATTATACATTATAATGTTTGACATTAAATTTATTAAGAATAACTTAATTTACACTAATTCAAGGTTAAAATTACGTCTTTGAATTTTTTGTTTTAATAGCCAAAACACAACTTATTTGATATCCAAAACTCATGTGTTATTAAAAAACTTTAAGACTAACATACAAGTCTTGGCAATAAAAATAATTATAGCCTATAACACCATATTTTTTTACATATGTTCCCACAAGTCCAATAAACGTTTGCATTTTTCAAATTCTTTGCCAAAATCCTGCTGCAACATTTTCAAAAGTCGACTCATAATATTAAAACGGTTTTGTTGGGCTTGGTATTTTTGCAACAGGAATTGCATCTGAGTTAGAATGGGACTATTAAGAATTTTTATATTTTATGTCATAGACCAAACAACTTTTTCTCTTTTTTGTTGTACTGATAAAATAATTCTTCCATAATAATCAGTCATATCATGCAATTTGAACTAATGAAACTCAAAATATTTAAATAGAATATAACACCACTTAAAAATACAAAATAGTATACTTATTTCTAACTTAACATCGACTTAGCATTCAATTATTTCTCATACTATATAATCTACAATCTAGTGATCTAGCATAACATCCTAACAGGCTACGCTCTAATGAAATAAAACAAACACTATGAACAAAAAACTCATATTTGAGCATTGCGGTATAAAGTTTTTAACTCCGTCGAGGACCCAGGGCCTGACACAGCATCACAAGGTGGGCTGATACTGACTGAAACCACAAATGACCAACAACCTGTTGGTTCATCACCTGTTGTCCCATCACCTCTAATGAAATAAAAAATTTACTTCAACTTCGTAAAGCCCCGATAAGCAGCAGCTTGAAGTGCTACTCCTCACTCTTGCGGTAATCCAAAACACAAAATTTAATAATATATAAAAAAAATTGAAACAAAAAAATTAGTAATCTACAAAACAACTTTGTTCGAATCGAATAGATTCAAACACTGTCGCTCTGCAGACCCCGTTGGAGGCCATATTGGAGAATGAGATCTTTTGGTCCGTAAAGGTCCATAAGGTGGACGCTGCACGGGAAATCACCCATTGCTGTAAAAAAAATAGATAATACACAGAAAAATCTTTCTACGCACCACCTAAAATCTATTCAATCGTAAACCTATAGCATTTGTGTAGATAGTCTTCCCAATACACACGAACGACACCCGCACAAAAAATTCAAATACAACGCATGCAAAAAAATAAATTCCCAAATTTCCACCGGTTCTATCTCCAACAAATAAACAAAATAGTTTAATCTCTTCCTACAAGCATTATGTTTTTGTATACTCCAAACATTAGTATCCATATTTAACTTATCAAAATATTTTTCAGCAAGACACACTTTTTGCAAACAGTTCGAAATTTGTTATGACTTCGAAATTTAGAAGTTCATTGGAGTCCAACTGATACTATTTTATATGCTTTTACTGTTTATCAATCTCCTATTTTTCAGGTAATTTCCAAAGAATTATTTCTCCTCATTATATAACAGTACATCGTTTTTTAGAAACATCTAAGTTTAAGCGATTTCAGTAGTTCATGAACCCAAATCTGTTCGATTGTTTTTCCTATTTTTACCGTTTTTCGATGTTAACCTAATATCACATACATAAATGCCGTTTTTGTTTAATATTTGCATTGATAAGGCAATTAGATCACATTTTCTTTGTTGTTCATTTCTGCGCATGTATGTAATAATTTTCTTTTCTTGAGTTCTTGGAACGAAAAATGGCTACGGCCTTGGATTTTGAAAAGGATGGAGTTAAATCCAATTTCTTTTAAAGCAAAAAGTTATGAAAAAAAATAATGTTTTAATACTAGTATTACTTCATATTCGCAACAATGTGATATTTCATTGGTTGATGTGATATTTCCGCGGTTGTGTCGAATACTTGCAATCACTAATTTAATTATAAAAATTTAGTCAAAATGATGTGAAAAAGAAGTTGCAATGATCAAATAAAAATAATAACATTATTGGAGTCCTTAAACCGAATCCTAAATTTTCCCCTTTATAAAATTTGCATCCAGATCTGTGATTAAAAACAACAAATGAAAATCAATGGTAATTGTAAACCGGTACTGTTTGCTATTTTTTTAGCGTTTTGATTCTCCTGACATCTGCACAGAAGATTTGGATTATGGATCTACTAATTGTGCTCTAGAAGACACTAAGGTAGCATACTTCTATAACAAGAATACTTCAAATTGTGAAGCTTTTACATACACTGGATGTGGTGGAAATGGAAATCGTTTTGAATCAGGAGAGCAATGTTTACGTCAATGTGGTGAATATCGAGGAGCAGGTAAAAAAAACTTATGAGCCTAAAAAAGTTCTTTGATATATAATTATTTTCCCGTTATAGATATATGTAGTCAATCTCAAGATGCTGGGCCATGTGATCAATGGAAATTACACTTTTCATTTAATAGTACAACACAACAATGTAGTGCATTTTATTATGGTGGTTGTGGAGGAAATGGTAATCGATTTATATCAGAAAGCGAATGTGAATCAATTTGCATAAGTCGTGAGGAGCCGATAATAACAAACAAAGGTAGCTATTTTTGAATATATAACTTATTAGTTTTGAATGAATTAATAGTTTTTCTAATATATCACATTTTTACTTCTATCACACAAAATGGAACAAAAGTGAAGTTTTTAAAAATTCTCTTAACTAATTTTCTATTTATCTATTTTAAATTAATTTGTAACTAATAATTTTAAAAATTGCAATTGAAACAGCAATCTGCTTACTTCGACCCGTTGTTGGTGAGTGTAATACTCGTGATCATTTTACAAAGAGATATTACTATGACGACTCACGTGGAAGTTGTTTAATGTTTATATATAGTGGATGTGCTGGAAATCAAAACAACTTTAAAACTAAAGAGTCTTGTGAAGTGTTTTGTAGTAAGTGCAGAAATTATAAACGAGTAAAATATAAAACTGCACCAAATTATTGTAAAAAACAATATTTTTGTTATGTCAATGTGAATATAGCTTACAAGAAAAAAAAAACAAAAAATATTTCTAAATTTTGCACCTTGTTTCTTATATACTTATTAACTATTATTGTACAAAACAGCATGCTAACAAATATTTCCGCTTTTTCTTTTTTATGTTTATGCTTTTATTAAGGCCATTGTAAATAGAAATTGTCAATAGACCTTCTAATCAAATAGCTACAACACATTATTTCAAAGTTTAATTAATTGATATAGATTGATTTTGAATTGGGAAACAAATAACCTGAAAAAAACAAAATAACCGAACAAAAAACTCAAAAAACAAAATTATCACATTTTTGCCATTCTTTCTGAAAAAATCGTCAAAATTCAAAAAAAAGTATTTCTGCACTCGAGTACCACAATACGACATACATCGAAACTAGTTTGAGTGCGGAAAAGTGAGTTATTTCATTTCCGCTCTGCTTTTTCATTTCCGCACTGCTGCCAATTTAAAAGACGAAACGGTGCGTTTGTGTTGGTAAACATTTTTATTAATGAAGTAGAAATGAATGAAAACATTACTTTTGACCAAAGTAGTAAGAGCAATTATGCAAGTTATTGAATGAATATCCTCCAGGAATCGGTGGTTGTGGTAAAGGCTCTCCAACCACTTTCAAGTTTGTTCGGCTTGTTTGACTCGAAATTATTGTAACAGTTGTACCGGCAGAAACATTGCCATTTTCAATGATTGATTCACTGGATTGAGCAGTGGTTGATGAGGTCGTTGAAACGTTATCAACTCTAACAATTTTCGAACCCATGATGCTGTCAGCAATTTTACGATTATTGTTGAGCGAATGTTGAATGTATTTTCTGTAACCTTATCAGACTCCCCACCTCCATGTTGCTTAATTGTAGTTAAATTCACACCCGAATCTGCCAACATGGATGCAGACGATCGACCGAAGCAATGACCAGTGTACTCACCCGGTGACGAAAGATTCAAGAAAATTGCAATTGTTTTCGGATAGCCCCCAATCGTGTTAATGCCGATCGGCTGTTTGATGCATTTGCCTTTACGAAAACTTAAAAAGAATCTGTCGGTGATAATGCCATGAGGACGTAGTCCTGAATACATCTTGAAAATGAAAACCAAATTTACGTCCCGATCACTTCCTTCGTTGATGACAAATTTTCGAATGATTTTGGTTTTCGTTTTCGGTACGGTAATTTTAATGCCATTGTTCATGTATTTGACATCCTTTACGCTCAAATTCAACAATTCGCTTCGTCGACAAGCACCATAGATACCGACAATAAGGGACACCTTAAAATTGTGAGGTTAGGAAAATGAAACAAAAAAATTATCAGCAAATTTTACCTTCGTAGTCAAATAAACATCGTCGGGAGCGTCTTCCAGGAATTTGTTGATTTCTTCAATGGCGAAGATTCTTGATTTCTTCGCAAAATAATTGTCATTGTTACGCTTCAAAAGAGCTCGCAAATTGTTGATTTTTGAGATATCGATGTTGTCCTTCACGTTCAACGTGGACTTTAACATTGAGTAAATGCTCCACGTAGTTGACGATTGGAATATTTTCATCTCGGTATCGAAATAAGCCAGTAACTTATTTTCGTCAATCACTTTAATTTTTTTTTCACTGCACCATTGTTTGAACGCTCGATTCGTTTTTTCGTATTTTTCTTTGGATATTACCGGTAATAAACCTTGCAAAGCTCTTTCTGCTCCTCCTTCCAAATCGAAATCCTCTCCTGGGCTCATTTTTTACAATTTCTCAATAAAATACACGTGAAATGAAAACACGTTTGTAGTGTGAAAACAATCAAGAACAAATGACGTTTTTTTTTGCATATAATCCAACTTGCATATTTTCAAGGCATTGTTGATCAATCAATACTTCGCGTAGTTTTTTTGTTTGTTTTTTTTTTTTTTGTCTATTGTGGTACTCAAGTGCAGAAAACGTTGTGTGCAACTCGTTTTAAAATGAATTTTTTTCAGCACACGTCCTAATTTTCAGTACTCGTTTTGCTCGTATTGAAAACTTAGGACTAGTGCTAAAAAAATCTTCATTTCAAAACTTGTAGCACAAACTACTATTTGCGACACATCTGCTACTCAAGACCTTTCTTACAATATACATATTGCCACACTTTTGATGGAGCAAATATTTTAAAATTGTACCGCAAATATATTGCTTACGTATTTATATATAGATTTTTAATTTAATCAATATCAATTTTTACTAATACTAAATCAAACCTGACTTCATTTGAAATAGTTTGTTGTATTTTAAGTTACTGCAAAACTATTTACGACAGTCAACTCATTCAAGCTTCTTTTCGTTCGATACATTTTGTATGTCACATCACTAAAATATCTATTATGCCATTAATGTTTAACTTACGTAAGTTGTAGTAGCGTAATGCATTTATTACGCACTTGTGTATAACAACGAGTGTTAAATAATGGTTGTTGAACGTTAACATGACACCAATAAGTTGTTTTATACATTTATTACGCACTAGTGCGTAATTAATTCATTACGCTACTACTACAAAACCTTGCTACAATTGGATATGGAAGACTCATTTGAAACCTCAAATTTTGAAGAAAAAGAACAGCAGGCAGTCAACACCTACAGTCAGACTCAAATTTTGAAGAAAAAGAACAGCAGGCAGTCAACACCTACAGTCAGACCAACCGTTTCCTATCTTACGTTGGTAACGCAATTATATATCCACCTTCAACAATCAAAAGTTGTTTTTGTAATACAATTTACCAGTAACTCAGTAATGTGGTTTTTTCATGAAAGTAAAAGAGCATTAGCCTCTGTGCGGTTGTGACTCGTGGGCAATAGTTGTAGGTCATTTTTTATAAAATATATGTAGATAATGTTTCTAAATTAAGGAAAATGCGTTCAATGATAGTAGAGAATTGTTCAGCAAAACCCAAAACACTAAAATAATTGTTGCTTTCCTCTCTGAAAAACAATTCGATAGCTATAAACTCATTTTGTTCTAACAGAATTTTTATTATTGAACGAACAACAAATTTGGTTGGGGTGCCGTCTTTTTCTGTTATTGAAGTCCAGACAACCGAATTGAAAAGTCTGTGTGATAGAAAACATTCGGACGATTTTCAATTAGGATTATTGCTTATAAAAGCCAGCTCTATGTGGGATTGCGTTAGTGTCATATACTACCATTATCTCGCTGTTTGCATAGCCCTGCTTATATATGAGAAAAATTTGTTGTTTAGTAAGCGTCTTGATATTTGAATCTGACTTGTTCTGAGAAATTAACTCATAGTTCTACCAGCCTTCTCCATTGAAAACCTATCTGCCAAAGTAGATGTTAGCATGGGCTTTAGCCAAATCTATCACAAGGCTATGGTGGTAAGCTTGCTCGTCTATGGTTGCTCGAATTCGAAAACGGTCGTGCTTACATCATCGGCGTTTTCGATTCGATTTTCCATCTTTAAGACTTGAAGAACAAAACCACAACCATAAAAATTGAATGAACTGTGACAAATAAAACGGTTTTGGACGGCCAACTAGTGCAAAAAAGATATTGTGGAGAAATGTAGTTTCGCTAACTCTTTGCTTACTCCATGTAGTTTGAAAACTGATTAAATTTCTTTTATGATGGTTAGAATTAAATATTTGCATTAGGTTCGATTAAATTAAATTTAGTAGTGATATGTTGTACTGCGAACATCATGATCTACTACTGTACTCCACCCTACTCCTCTCTGATAAATACGCCGTTAGAGCACCTTCTACAATACAGCTTCCTTTAGGAACTTCAGGGTATGGAGTGTTAATATTATGCAGATCATCCCCGTCAATATAATACTATCCCAGATGAAAGTTTCTCATGTAGACCAAAACCCCACAATCTTTGAGAAAAAGAGCAGTAGTTCAAAAAACAGAATCCACATTCATCTCTCCAATCCACCCCAATATGCTAGAAGTGTTTTCCAAATCTACATTGTGCTGTAAGAACACCTGTAAATAATCTCAGGTTGTTCGTATCCAGCATAGCGCACATTACTGCTCTCTTTTGATTAAACGATATAATAAAATCCTTGGACTGGGTTAAGCCCGCGGTGGTGTTCTAGGTTTTTAACTATTCCATCCGTCGTGGATGATTTTTGCCCCGAGTCCACACAAGGGCACTAGGGCGACAAAAGATATTAAAGCCCCTCGCCTTGCTATTTTGCTAACTTCTTCAATATCTGTGAAACCCGCAAGTTTTTTAGCTTGCCTACAGAGTCTCCAAACGTTTTAAATGTAATGTTATGATCTTAGCACCTTAACTGCTACAAAGCTGTCCGATAAGATGGCAATTCTGTTGCTCGGATAATACCTTCCAAAGTTTAATTTGCATCTCTCAATTGTACATACCTCAACCTAAGCGTTGCTGAAGTAGGACTCCGCGAGCTCAAAGTATTTGGATTTCGAGTACCATTTGATTACTCAGATGGAAACTCCCGCAAGAGATTCGTCTTTGAAACACTTTATCGATATTATGACTATTTGATCTTTCCATTTCCAATTCTCTGAATGCTTAATCTCATTTGCTATGCTCTTAATCTGCACCAGTCCTAACAGCATCTCCATTGACGCGATAAGACATATTGTCCACCGCTTTCTATAGCTTTTCGTCTACTTGAACGATTTTCGTTGATCTGCCCGTTCTATCCGCATGTTGACTACGATTATGGTTTTCGATCAGCTTTTCCATCGTTTTTAACATGAAATTTGTTTAACTGTAGGGTCAATAAGACCTTGGCTGGGTGACATCTTCCTTTCCTACTATTGAAATGAATATCACTGTGGCCGTTCTCCATGGTTCTGGAGCCGTTTTCCATGTATCCAAGTGCAAAAGTACTCCTGAAAAAGTCATGAGGTATGGTAACACCCACTTTTGCATCCTCTGCTTAAGAGCTGAGCGTAGTCCGTCCACTCCGGGAGATTTGTATGGCTATAAAGTGCCTATGGTTTTCCGCAAACAGTGAGGTAGACACTTACAAGTCATCTCTGGTTGGGCTATGTAACACCCTTTTTCCGCATCTTCTGCCCACCCTTTATGCGTTCTTGACGTGTTTTGCTGCTCCTTCTCCGTATGTGTTGCATCCGGTTTTCTCAACGAAGTTTCCTTCTTGGCATTGTTCTTGGTCAGAGCTTTATACAGCCGCTACAGGCGTTGTAGAGATATTATTACAGACGGTTCTAAAACTGTCATTGTTAGCCCTTTTGATACCTTATTTTCAGTAGTAAGCACGTCAGTATACTCTTCCCAGCTTCTGAATAGTTTTGCTATATTAAAAAGCCTTCGTACTTCTATTCTTAATTTTGACAACTGCTCTCCCAAAACGCTTTTCTTTGCTCTTTTACCTTAGTAATTGGAGAACTGGCTACAAACGTCACGGTAATTGTCAAGTCCTCTGCTACAGCAATCAGCAGCGGGGTATAGTATTTAACTCTACCTTTAACATTTGCTAGCAGTAGATTTTCTGTAAAATATATTGAGTAGAAAATATACTAATCTATAATATATCTTCTACTCAAAATTATCCCAACTTGTGTTCCTGGGCTGCGAAATCGGGGGTCATTCCTCTTTCGTATACCATCCAGTTCAAAGAAGATCGTTATAAGTGTCGACAAAAAAACTTCATTTTTTTTTTAAATAAAAAGTGTTGTGTTATAGGGTTTAGAATATGTATCACAACAACACACAAATACCTTTTAAGACGGAGGATTTGCAACACACCCGGTCGTAAGAGGCCACTTTTTTTATTGCGCTATGACAACAGCCCCTGTACCTCTGTCGATTTACCACTAGTTGACGGGTAATGCCTCCGAGTGCGATGTGGCCACTAAGTCTCTGGCAAGAAAATCTAAAACACAAAAATAATCAATGTTTTCCTAATCATAATTCATGCTCTTGGTGAGTTTGCATTTTAATCCCATACTACCTTCGCCTCGCTGTTTGTGAGGACCCTACCCCTTCTATGTGGATCCAGAGGTCCAGTATCAGCGTGAGTTTTAGCTTGTTCTTAATAAATAATCACCCAGACACTCCAACTGATGGAGCTATGGCTTGGTGAACATTTACTTGGGGCATGTGCAAGCTTCATGTCATCTCAACTAGATGTTGTAGCTGCATCCTTGGGCATTAGTGATATCTGAGGTACTTGCTCCGAGATTTTAGCAGTCCCTTTTTTCTCCGTATTTTCTGTAGTCGCCTTTCTAGCCTCATGCACAGACAAAAAGTTTGCCCAACCGGTAGTTGAGGGTATTCCTTACACATCATAAGACATTCTTTTTCCTGTAGTTAATTAGTAATTCCAGGAGTTGACCTGTACTCTCATTTTGACTTTCATACAACTGCCTATTTTTAATCAGTGTCTTGCCCTTCTAGTAGTGAGAGAAATTCTCCCTGGTCTGCGAAGCATTCGTTGGGAGAAATATGGTAACTATGTAAGTTTGTCAAATTTTTGTCAAAAGTATATGTGTATCGAAATTTCACTTTAGATAAAACAGACAAGAGTCATTTTAACATCTTCACGTCGTCGCACTCTACCACCACATGATTAGATTTGAAGTCAATACCCCAAACCCGATCCTGTAAAAGCATATCCTATCGCTAGTTGATTCACAAGCCACCTGCCTCGATTAACTCCAGTGATATTTTCTGGCACCGTGGGAGCTATACAGCAGTTTCTCTTACCACTAGTACATTTTCATTGTCAGCATGACGAAAAAGACTCGCTCCTGTGACTCTGTCACTTCTACCCTCTCCCCTCGTCAACGCGTTGACGTCGCTCATTATATGTTTGTCTATTTTTTATTATTGTTTTTATTTATGTTTCCCATTTTTGTTCCCACGAGTGCCACGCATGGGAAAGTAGGTCGCCCAAGTTAGAACTCTAATAAATTAAAAAGTCAAAATACAACTGGAAATTGTCCGGTCGCGACTAAGCTATTTGAATGGGTTCAAGCATGAAAGCTTGATCCAGTTAATCATTTATCATTTCTTTCGGCGTGACTCGCATGTAGTAATCAGTTGTTGGTATGATTTTGCCACATAAATTGCAAATCTATGAAATTGTAGGCGGACATTTTACTGTTTTAGGTTTCCTTGTGTAGGTACCATTCTAGTCACACCTTGAAAGCAGGTTAATTGGTTCTGATACCTGATACCTCTCATAGAAATAATTTTTTGGCTTAAACTTAAAAATAAGTGGAAATCAGTTATACCCCGTATCCTTTCATATCAGCTACAACAATTTCTTCAAGATTAAATTTCAAGATATTTCGTTTGTCCCTTTAGATTTTTAAAATGATGTACTAATCTTCATGCTGCATGATCTATTCTCCAATTAAAACGTTGAATATACTAGTACTGATTAAAATGCTTGACGCGTGGATATTATTGTGGAGAAATGAATTTTAACCCGGTTATCTTCACCTATTTATACCACAATAACCCTTTCTATACCCTTTTCAGATTGGTTTCTAATAGAAATATCATGTTGAGCTTACGAAGATTACAATCAAATTCTGAGCTCTCTAAATGCTTCCTACTGCTTTTATTTTATTTATGTGCATTTTTTATGATAAATGCATGTAACTTTTTCACAATGCTAGTTAATCTTGGCACAAACCGGCTGTAAAAAATTCAAAACCATTAAAGGGTATGCAATTTGTGTACATGTTTGGTTTCGTCCAACTCGATACTGCCGCAAGGTGGTCAGGGTCTGTATGAATTGTCGGTGCCATTACCGTGTGCACTAAGTTCTAAACATTTTTCCTGGACTAATTCGCTGAGCTGAACCCTACCCCAGAAAACCAAAATGTAGTTCTTGATATTTAGTTATTCTTTACGCTTTGGTATGTAAGCCTTTAAGCACATGTGCATTAATCTTTAAAAAGTTATAGAAACGTTGAATAATAAAAGATCTGTATCCATTTATGGTCCATTTGTACGATTAATAAATTGTTTAACTAGAACGGTGCAAGTCTGTGAAATGTAACTATTAAAAGTCAAGAGATATAGTATAGAACATTGCTAAAAAAAAAAATCAAAAACAAAAAAATAAAATAAGAATAAGAAAAATTGTAATAAAAAAATACACTAACAAAACAAATTAAAATAAAAATATAATAAAAAAACTATAAATAAAAAAATTAAAAACAAAATATAAAAAAAATGCAAAACTGAAAAATAAAAAATAAAAAATATCACAATTGATCTGCGGATAAGAAAATCAGTGCCAAAGAAGATATTGGCCTTAGATACCTGTGTGCCAAATTGGGGGTTAATAAGTCAAACAGTTTCTGTGACATATTGTCCAAAGACACACACATACGGACAGGATTGCAATCGCATGTAATATCTGTATAGCTTTCGATAGATAATAAGCCAACAAACAGCGTTCTAGTTAGTTTTAATATCATGTTTCGACCTGCTCTGCTCATATTTTTTCCACGTACAATATGTATTTGAATTGCCTATTTATATGCAATTTAATTTTATTTTATAACAATATTAAAATGGCAAATTAATAAATGTTTTGTATGTTCTTTTACGTTTAAGGAAATAAAGTTGTAGTATATTATGATTTTAATGATGTTTTATGTCGATAATGTAAGAGTCGTAAAAATATGATAGGTCTGTTCAAAATCCTCTGACCAATCTTTTGGATATGAAATTAATTCAACAATAATGACTTCGGGTTTGTCTTCGGTGTATCTTCAATGTTTATGAAAATATTCCAACTTTTTTGGATTGGGATTTATTCAATAATTGTTGTCTGGTAATGAAAGAAAATTCACATAACGCATTTATGTTTTTAAATATACATCGCTAAGAAAAAAATAAATTATATTAAAAATTAATTTATGCTATTGCTTGTGAAAAAATATATTATCGTTATAATACATGTTGTACATTGTACATCTGTAGCTCAAGGCATACGTTAATATATAAATATCAAATACTAACTTATTTATAAAACTCACAGAAGAACCAGAGCCGGAACCAGAACCAGAAGGGGTTCCAGTTCAACCAGAGCCAACATCAGCGCAACCTGAACATATTGAACATCCGGTAACTCAAGCACCAACAGAACCCCCAAAAGTAGATACAGCAACGGAAGCTCCACCAAAATGTCAAGAACAACTTCATCAATGTAATAGTTTGCAATGTCCGTATGGTATCAATAAAGCCTATGATGATAATAATTGTGAAATTTGTTCCTGCACTAACCCATGCGATCAACATGAAGAGTGTCCAAGAGATTCTCAATGTTCTGTTGATTTTGTATTGGATGATACAACAAATACACCTGTATTTGTGGCAGTTTGTCGAAAAGGTGGATTTTAATTATAATGGTTTAGGTTTGATTAACTTATATTCTGTTTATCCATATAGTGAATAAACCAGGAGAATGTCCAATTCTTTCAAATTCATCAAGATGCGAAAGAGAATGTTATACAGATGCCGATTGTAGAGGAGATAAAAAATGTTGTGTGGCAGGATGTGGTTTTAGCTGTGTTCCACCAGCAGAAGACATTACAGTTGCACCAGAACTACAGCCTACTGTTAATATACCAGGAGGTAACACAACAAATACTTTAATTTTCAGAAACTTACAAAATATTTTAACAATTTCAGCCAAAGCTCCAGCGTTGGCAGAGAAACCAAAACAAGAGGTTGATGTTCAGGCTAATGAAGGTGGAGTAGCAACATTAAGATGTTTCGCTACTGGATTCCCAGAACCAACAGTTCAATGGAAACGGGGTGGAATTATTGTAACAACATATAATATATTTTGTGTTTTTGTTCTTCTTATCTTTTCTTCGTTTTCTTATCTGAAATAGATAAACACCAACCAGGGACGTTATCATATAACAACTACCGGAGATTTACAAATAGTCCAGCTACATAGAACAGACAGTGGCACATATGTTTGTATAGCAGATAATGGTGTTGGAGAGCCTGTGACTAGGGAAATTGAATTAAACGTTGGAGGTATGTTTTTTGTTAGACTATATTTTGAATTTCGGTTTATGGTATTTAATTTTAATGCGCTAGCTGCTAGCTTTTTTCTTGAAAAAAATTATCGGGTTGGATTTATAATTAGATCGCTTTTAAATTCTAATCAATTTAATATTTTTAATATATTTTTTGGATTTATTATTTATTAATTTTTATAATAATTTTTAAATGCATGTGTTTTGGTGTTGTTTTTGTTTTGTTATTTTATGCAAAACCTATTTAGAACCTAAACCTAGTGATGCTTATATTATTGGTGAAAGAAACGCAACTCAAATTGTAACATTAAATCAACCAACAACAATTAGATGTTTAGCGGGTGGTGTACCAAACGTATATGTTTCGTGGTGGAAAGGAAAAACATTATTACCTTATTCTTCTGGGCGCTTTGAAGTAACGAAAGACTACTCGCTTGCTTTTAAGAGAATTGAGTTATCTGATTTAGGAACATATTTATGTGAAGCTTATTCAGGTGGTGGAAAACCTTTTTCAATTTCGGTTACGTTAAAAGCAATTGGTCCAGTACATATTAAAAATAAAGAAGATGAACAATATCGACAGTACTTAATATCCGTTCCAGAAATTCCTAAACCAAATTATCCATACCGCCCTAGCCTTGTTTCACCTCCACGACCACCTCCACGAGTACGACCAACTCAACCACCAAGAGGTGAGTGCATGTTTGAGTTTAAAGAATCAATATTAGTTTTAGTATTGGCGTTTGTTGTAGTTGGAGTAAAATTAAGATGAATTGTAGTAAAATATAGAACTTTTTTATTGTGGTTTATAATTTGCAGAACCATAATAATTCTTTTTTGATTTCCTATATAGTTGTTGTGACTACACATATCACGTTCCCTAACGGAACACAATTCGCACCAGGGAAAAGCATCGTGTTACAATGCGATGTCAATGGTTATCCTATGCCAACTGTTAAGTGGTATAAAGATGATGTGGAGCTGCTTCCATCAAATCGAACACATATTACAGATTCATATCGTTTAGTCATATCAAATACAACAGCTCTGGATGCTGGATATTATAAATGCGAAGGCAGAAATGATCACAGTTCCGCGTACCATACAGAACAAATTGTTGTAAAAGGTGAGCATGATTTTGAATATCATATTAATACAAAAATCTAAATTCTAAATTAGTTTTTTATAATTTTTAAGTATGAAATGAAGTTTTTATAAAATTGAGGTTCTAATAATTCTAACTTTATTGTTATATCTAAAAATTTGTTTCTCATATTTTGCTAAATTACCAGTTAAAAACGTTTTTTATTGCGAAATTCAAAAAACATTTTTCTACCCTCCTCCGAATAGGCTAACTCTCAACTTGATAAATGCACTTGTCAAATCTTTTTCTGAATTCGATCACGGAGTACACCAGGTTTTATTAAGTATTCAACACAGCTTTTGTTTCACAAAAACAAGAAAACCATATTCCTTAACTTAAAACTCCAATGCTTACTTGAAGAAACATCCTGTATAAACACACCATCCAAAACAATACACAAAATATTTCTAATAAATAGCACTTAAAATTTTATTCACAATTAAAAACTATCTTTACTTTCATTTACACAGTTTTATGTTCACTATAGAGCGTTTTGTTTGCAATTAATTAATTTTGTCGGAAAAACCTCCTTAAATAGTATTCTGTTCAATCTAGAAAAAATCGATCGTATTTTGAAATTCTTTTATCTGGAATGTTCCTTAAAACAAAATAAAAAATAATATTTATTTATCCTTTCACTCTAAAAGAAAGTAATACAACAATAAATACAAAACAAATATTTTTGTTTATAACTTTGTTATGACCGTAACAACACCCTCCAATTAAGCCTGTTCGTCTCGAACAGGATCTAATTCGCCTTTGTATAAGGACAATATTACCAAATGTACAACTTTGACCTTTTATATTTCTATAAATTACGTCATTCAACTTGGTTATAAGTTTGTAACGTCCTTCCGATGCAGCTTACAATGTTGGTGATAAACCTCGTTTTTGTTGCGGGCTGTGAAGCCCATAATAAATGTCCTACGTCAAAGTTTTTAGTGCTGGATCGTAAATGGTGTATAGTATTAGTAAAGTATGTATATATGTTATTTCCACTTACGTTTTTTTCTGATTGTGGTTTGTTTGAAGCTGTCATCCTCGTTTTGTCAATCCCCAGAATGTAGCAAATATTTTGGAATACAGTTGACTCGAAGTTCCATCCCTGATCAGTGTGGATCTAAATAGGAACTTTATAGTGGCTAATACAAATATTTATCGCAGGCTACACGGATGTGGTTGCTTCCTGGTTGAACATCGCACGCACTTCCAGCCACTTACTGAAGTAATTCATGATCACAAGAACATATTTGTTTTGGTTATCAGTTGCTGCGATTCATACTTCTATTGCGATTTTTCCCAATAATGCGCCATCTTGTTGTATTTCTGCCAGAGTTTTGTTAATCCCAACATGATCCACACTAGTTCCTTCAATACTGCTTGTAATTTAACTTTTGGCACCATTGTAGGAGATTGTTTTATTTTGTCATCAGGACTTTCCAATACTCTCTTTATACATCCATCACCTAAGTAGAAACTGTTCCATTGTGTCCAGTACGCCTTTATTTTCTCCCCATACTGTCTTGCAACCCGTTTCAATTGAAGTAGTTATGCATCAATGACGTTTTCCTTATTTTTCTGTCGACGGCAATGGTTATTCATTCAACTTTACAGGGTCGTTTCGAAAGTGCATAGCTTTCAGGCGCAACTTCTGACCATGCAGGTATTTATTTGAATGTTTGACACATTCAACAATAGCTAATAATTTCTTTCTCCTCCAAACCTCCCATTTAGTGTTTCGAGAAAATATTACAAAATCACAAATTCATATTTTCAAAATTCCAAAATTATTGTAAAAATTAAATAAAATCAAGCATTTTTCAAAATTTTAAAAATATTCCAAAAATTATTACAAAATCAAAAATGAAACTTTTTTCAAAATTCTAAAAATTATAATAAAATCAAAAATTTAAAATTTTTCAAAATTCTAAAAATATTCCAAAAATTCTTACAAAATCTAAACTTAAAACTTTTTCCAAAATTCTAAAAATATTGCAAAAATTATTACAAAATCAAACATACAAACTTTCTTCAAAATTCCAAAAATATTTCAAAAACTATAACAAATTCAAAAATTTCCATGTCCAATTTCATTTGCAATTACATTTTCAGCAAACTACTCAAAAACCTCCAATTTAGCGTTTCGAGAAAATATTGCAAAATCACAAATTCAAATTTCTTTCAAAATTCCAAATATATTGTAAAAATTAAATAAAATCAAGCTTTTTTTCAAAATTCTAAAAATATTCCAAAAATTCTTACAAAATCAAAAATTAAAACTTTTTCCAAGATTCTAAATATATTGCAAAAATTATTACAAAATCAAAAATACAAGCTTTTTTCAAAATTCCAAAAATATTTTAAAAATTATAACAAATTAAAAAATTTCCATGTCCAATTTTATTTTCAATTACATTTACGTCATAAAAACAGCTACATTTTTTTTCCAAAAAATTGGCTAAAAAAATAAATGAAATCATTTTTTGACACACTTGACATTATTTATTTGTCAAACTTATAATGCCATAATTCTCTACAATAATAATAAATTTTCATATCATAAAAATTATTAATTTTATTTTTTTCCAAAAAATTGGGTAAAAAAATAAATAAGAATCTTTCTTTTGACACACTTGACAACATTTTTTTGACAAACTTATAATACCATAATGCACTATAATAATAATAAAACTTCATGTCATACAAATATATTTCATGTCATACAAATATATTTCATGTCATACAAAAAAGTAATTTAATTTTTTTACAAAAAAAGATAAAAAAATCAATAAAAATCTTTCTTTTGAACATTTTTTTGACAAACTTGGCAACATTTTTTTGTCAAACTTATAAAACCAAAATTTTCTATACTAATAATAAATTCATATCATACAAATAATTAATTTTTTTGACAAACTTATAATGCAATAATTTAGATTTTGGTCTCACATGCCACTCCCGACCATGAAGATTTCTCCAAATTCAATGTTCCTACTCGTAATCACTTAAAATGAAAGTTTTATAAGCAAAAAATTTGCAAATTTCCTTGTTTTGACACTTGACGATATTTTTTGACACACTTCCGGTACAGTTATCGAACACACCGTCTTTTCGGCTCTTCCCATTGAGTAAACCTATTTTTAGAAAAAAAAAATTGAAATCCGTCCAGCGGTTAACTAGATTCCGTAGGTTGTGACGGCCGGACGGCCGGCCAGCCGACAGACAGACATACATTTTTTTTTTGCTTTTTTAGAATCAGTAGGTCCTAAAACGTCGAAAAATGCCAAAAAAGTGGGGGTAATAATTTCACTTTTAGCTCATGAATGTAATACTTAGGTCTTTCAGATCGAAGTAATTCGATGAAAGGCAAAAAGCATAAAATGCATGTGTGTGCTTCGTTGAAAAAACCTGACAAAAAGGAGGAATCATACTCCCTCTTTTCGAGAAACGATTACACAAATAATAAATATATAAAGAAGAGAAAATCGATTTTACAAAAGTGTAAAAGGTTGTACATGTTAACTTAGAAGATCAACTGAATTACTTCGAAAAATATTTTTCTGCACTCGAGTACCACAATACGACATATATCGAAACTCGTTTGAGTGTGGAAAAGTGAGTTATTTCCGCACTGATTTTTCTTTTCAGCACTGCTTTTTCATTTCCGCACTGCTTTTTCATTTCCGCACTGCTGCCAATTTAAAACACGAAACGGTGCGTTTGTGTTGGTAAACATTTTTATTAATGAAGTAGAAATGAATGAAAACATTACTTTTGACCAAAGTAGTAAGAGCAATTATGCAAGTTATTGAATGAATATCCTCCAGGAATCGGTGGTTGTGGTAAAGGCTCTCCAACCACTTTCAAGTTTGTTCGGCTTGTTTGACTCGAAATTATTGTAACAGTTGTACCGGCTGAAACATTGCCATTTTCAATGATTGATTCACTGGATTTAGCAGTGGTTGATGAGGTCGTTGAAACGTTATCAGCTCTAATAATTTTCGAACCCATGATGATGTCAGCAATTTTACGTTAATTGTTGAGCGAATGTTGAATGCATTTTTCTGTAACCTTATCAGACGCCCAACCACCATATTGCTTAATTGTAGTTAAATTCACACCCGAATCTGTCAACAAGGATGCAGACGATTGACGGAAGCAATGACCAGTGTACTCACCCGGTGACGAAAGATTCAAGAAAATTGCAATTGTTTTCGGATAGCCTCCAATCGTGTTAATGCCGATCGGCTGTTTGATGCATTTGCCTTTACTAAAACCCAAAAAGAATCTGTCGGTGATAACGCCATGAGGACGTAGTCCTGAATACATCTTGAAAATGTTATCCAAATTTACGTCCCGATCACTTCCTTCGTTGATGACAAATTTTCGAATGATTTTGGTTTTCGTTTTCGGTACGATAATTTTAATGCCATTGTCCATGTATTTGACATCCTTTACGTTCAAATTCAACAATTCGCTTCGTCGACAAGCACCATAGACACCGACAATAAGGGTCACCTTAAAATTGTGAGGTTAGGAAAATGAAACAAAAAAATTATCAGCAAATTTTACCTTCTCATAGCCAAATAAACATCGTCGGGAGCGTCCTTCAGGAATTTGTAGATTTCTTCAATGGTGAAGATTCTTGATTTTTCGCAAAATAATTGTCATTGTTACGCTTCAAAAGAGCTCGCAAATTGTTGAATTTTGAGATATCGATGTTGTCCTTCACGTTCAACGTGGATTTTAACAGTGAGTAAATGCTCTATGTAGTTGACGATTGGAATATTTTCATCTCGGTATCGAAATAAGCAAGCAACTTATTTTCGTCAATCACTTTAATTTTGTTTTTCACTGCACCATTGTTTGAACGCTCGATACGTTTTTTCGTATTTTTCTTTGGATATTACCGGCAATATACCTTGCAAAGCTCTTTCTGGTGCTCCTTCCAAATTGAAATCCTCCCTTGAACTCATTTTTTACAGTTTCTCAATCAAATACACGCGAAATGAAAACACGTTTGTAGTGTGGAAACAATAAAGAAAAAATGACGTTTTTTCTTGCATATAATCCAACTTGCATATTTTCAAGGCATTGTTGATCGATCAATACTTCGCGTAGTTTTTTGTAGTGATTTTTCGTAATTTTTTTTTATTTTTTATCTATTGTGGTACTCAAGTGCAGAAAACGTTGTGTGCAACTCGTTTTGAAATTAATTTTTTTAGCACACGTCCTAATTTTAGGACCTCTTTAGGACTAAAATCTTCATTTCAAAACTTGTAGCACAGCCACAGACTACTGTTTTGCAATTCCAAATCACAATTCAACGTATTTCTATATTGTCAACAATATCAAAAAGTGAGATTTTTCCGCACTGTTTTATTTTTCATAGAATTTTTCATTTTATTAGCTAAGTTGATAATAGAAATGTTTACTTTTATTTTAATATGAATGTTGATTGTAAAAAGTTTGGTCGCATAATAATTTTGTTTAATTGTGTTTTCGGAATTGCAAAAAACGTTGAGGGCAACTCGGCTTCACCTCGTTGGACGGAATTACGGCGCGTGCGGAATAAATCAACTTTGTGCAACTAGATACACAACGTACTATTCCAACTCCAAAATTTCTGAAAACAATTTCAAGAAACATCAACTATTTTATTCAAATCAAAAATTTAATATTTTTAAAATTTTTTTTTTTAATATATTTTTTACATTTAAAACTGTATGATTTGTTTTTATTTATTTCAGGCATTTACTTACCGCCCACGTGTGTCGACAACCAATTCTTTGCCAACTGTAACTTAATTGTGGAAGGACGCTATTGTCATCATAAATATTATTCAAAGTTCTGCTGTAAATCATGTACATTAGCTGGTCAATTAGTATTTTAAGATTTAAAAAAAATTTAACAGTAATTATTAGGGATAATTCTAAATAATTTAAAAAATTAAAATTATATTTTTTTTATAAAAAAAATTAAAATATTTTAAATTAATCGAAAAACCGAGATATGAAAAAGTACAAACAATCATTACGTACATCACAAAATAAATTGAACGTTAAATTTTAGTGCAATCCGAAAGTAGTTTTTAGTGGCACTTTATTTTAAATTGTACAAATCATACGAATTTCAGTGTTAAACACTAAGAATATTATAAGTTTTTTGCGCAAAATCGATCATCGACAACTTCACAACAAAGTTTGTTATGCTTTGCTTCGAAATGAAGTTGTTTTACAAATTACGATATATTCATTACAGGTTTTTGATTAAGGTCAACCTTAAACAGTCATTTATAATTTTTCAATTAAAAACTTAACTGTCTAATTATAGCTAAGTATCATTTCAAGCACCATTAAGATATGTATACATCTACATATAATTCTTAAAAATAATATTAAAAAAACTAAATAATATTTTTGTAATAAATAATTAATTATATTTGTTCCTATTTATTTTTCTATTTCTCTATAAACAATAGTAATTTTTCTATCAAAAATAATTTATGTATAAGAAGGAAGAAGTTTGAAGAGATTTTTTTAGCTGATCTTGAACAAAAATAATTCCAAATTCCTTAAAACCGCAAGCTATCAAAATCTAGAATATATAGATAACTCATTGTTTTATTAGTTTTCTTTAAATTTAGTTTAAAAAAATCTCTCCTTTTGTAAAATTGTCTCAATTTATAATTGAAAAAAAAAAAAATAAATAATTATTGTTAGTTATAAAATAATAATTTGTTACCTTTTTATAATTAAATAATATAAAACTGCTAATATGATTTTTATTGTATTTTTTATTAAATTAAGCGAACAGAACAAAATATTTTTATTTTCGATCGCTGCGCCAACAAATTGTTTTTTTTTTGGTTCGAATGTTGTTATTTACTTCAATGTCTTCTTAGCTGAGAAAATTTAGGGCGAAATAAAAGCGATTCAGCATTACATTAGACGCATGGACAGCCGTAAACCAAAAGATCAACCAGGCGTAGTGTTACCAAAACGCTAAACTCGCAAATAAAGAAACCAATTGACAACATTACGCTTTGTATGAACAAGACAAAGGAACTGCAGAGACAGAAGAATATTTTAGTAAAATACAAAGTTTTTCGAACAGGTTATTCGCACACTTCAACTGAACGTTGTTCGCCACAGTCGACCAAATTGCAACGCAGACCGTTTTTTTTTATCCAGAGGTACTCCAACAATCACCAACTATATTCGACCGCTGGTCCATCTACCCTACAAAATCACTTTTAACCTGATATATGACAGCCTAAAACATAGCGAAACTCCGTTTTAAAATTTAATTTACTTTAAATATCATAGAGCCTCTTGCCCAGCACCTTGTAAATTATAGTTGCTGTTAACTACAGTACCAGAATTATGCCACTTCCAGAAATAGTTTGTTAGCAGGACCACCAGCGATACCGGCCAGTTCCAAAAAAATGTATTTTTTTATTTTGTATCCCCAAGAAAAATATGTTTCCAGAGCTGTGGTGAAGTCAGCCTATGCATCAGCGTCGCAATATATTTTTAATATAATCATAGCGGCTGTAAAATAACACCATGTTTTCCTGTTTTACGGCGGAAGTAAAGAAACATTACATTTTGCTTGATTGCTGCGTTTAATTTAATGAATAAAACATAAAAAATGAACAGAGCAGTTGTGCAATTTTGAAAAAACATCACACATATGAGAAAAATTAGACCTATTCATATTTATAAAAAATTGACAAAACATTTGCCGAAAATACAAAATATTTAATTCGGATTCAAACTGACTTTCTGTGTTTCGTCTATAATTGTCAAACTGTAGACCCAACAAAACACTTTAGCTCCTAATTAAGTAATGTTCCCAGTTAAGTACAAATAATCAGATATGCCCGCAAATGAGACTGTGTAAACAGAATTAAATAAGCGAAATAAAGAAAAGGGACTCTGGTGACCCAAACGGCCGATGAAACCGAGATCAACACGCACACCTATATAGCTACGATTATTAAATGTATAATTAAATGTTTCACTCACCCATTATGGTATCGGATCTAACTCCTCATGCCCACGTTGATTCAGCTGGGCATATTAAATGACGACTAGATCTAAGCAACAAAAAAACAATGTTGCGCCTCTGGTCCAAGCGCTTGTTGCATAAAAATAATCAAAATAATCCAAACAAATAGGAATTAAAGAATATCAAATATCAAAAAGAAATGCACGCATCTGGTCTAGGCGATTGTTGCTTAAAAATAATAAAAATAATCCAAACAAATAGTAATACAAGTTGTATATCCAATAAAAATTGCGCTTTTAAAATTGACGACTAATTTTTAGTTTTTAGCAAACAGGGTCGAAAAAGATATAAATAAAAAGACGATAAGTTGTATTGATCGCGTTGATTTATGCTAAAGAAAGCTGCCCGGACAAATGAATTTTTACGGGGATAACAGCTTCGTAATAACTTTTTATTGAAAAAAAATTATAACGTATCCGCACATAATTCCGTGAAATGTGTTTTTTTCTCGTGTTTAATTTTAAAAAAAACTGTTTATATGGTTTTTGAGTTCATTCCAAACATTTCTGGACATAATTAATATTCACACTTGTATTGAAAAGACTACTACGTGAAATAGTGTTAGTGGTTAAATTAAAAATAATAACAATGGATTCGGAAACGAATTAGATTGAAAAATTACTAGATGGGAATGACTTGTGTGAAAATTTCAAATTCAATTTTTGAAGCCAGCGATCTGTATGTTACTGTTTCCGGTGATAAAAAGTGCTAACTCTCGCATGACATAGATTATGAAAAGAAAAAAATGTCTGCCAGCGAAATGTAACAATTTTCATATTGCTTGGGAATCGACGGCAGCTGATGAACAAACTTTGAAAGACCTGCGTACTCTGTTATTAACTGAGGAAATGCGTTTAAATTCACAGTACAAATTAGAACGTGTTGAAGCTTTTCTGGCAAAATTAAGGAAGCATGTTTCGAGAAACAATACCCAATCGTTTCATAAAAATAAGGGTGAACTAAATTTAATCAAAAAGGTGTTTTGAATGCGGTGAACATAGTCTCTATTGTCGTGATTTTTTAAATAAGAATTGCAGCGTTAATAATAAAGCACATGGAAGTTCATAAAATAATGCGTTCACGTGTAAGTTATCGGATAATTGTGACTGGTTGTAACTGGTTTCATAAATGTGTGACGGTGTCAATGAAAGTTACTGTTTGGGATGAGTCGGTTGTTGAAGCTCTAGATAAAGGTCACCTCAATATTTTTTGATTTAATGGTGCAACATAACTTTGGAAGTTTATTGTTGATGTGATATTTGTGACAGACATTCCCATGAACCTATTTTTGTCTGCAAAAATGATGAATTGCGGGTACGAATCGCGATCGGATAGTCAACGGTGTGAAATGTTAAGAATGGGAGTAAGAATGGAAGTATTGATGGAAGTGGGAGTGGAAGTTTGTAAGAATCGATTATTCCAAACGCTCCTCAAAATCATTGAACCAACTATAGTATCTCTTTGGAAGCACCATTGAATGAGTTCTAAGAAATGAGTGTGATGAGTGGAATGAGGATGTATGCGGTCTTATTAAGAGACAAATTGGCGTGGTGCCAGGTATTTTATATTGTTGATAGATGATGACTCACATTTTTGTTTCGCTTATTTTATAAAAGAGAAACCAGAAGTCGTTATGAATCGTCAAGATCACCATTAAACAGATGCAATACTTTAAACTGAACTAAATATTTTTCTGGATAAAATGGGCATCCCACATCAGTTAACTGTTCAAAAACTTCCAAACAATGGTTTGGTGCCAATATGGCATCACAATATTCGCAATATCACAGTTTATGTAGATAATGGGCTTCTTGTAAGTGAAAATGTAGAAGACATTGAACTGGTGATCGATTGTTTATAAGCAATGAGTTCAAAAAAAAAGTTTCTGGAGCGAAATGTTTTTTAAGTCTCGAAATTGATCAGAAATTGTATGGGACAATTTGTCTAAAACAACTAATGTATGCGAGTAAAATTATCACTCGCTTTGGATTGGAAATCTTTAATGCAGTATTAACACCTACCGACCAGCCTAGTTTTTGAGCAGTTTTGCGGCAAATGATGATGTTAACTTTTTATATCTTGAGGCTGTTGGTATAGTTTTATGAACTAGTGTGTTGGAACTAGACCTGACATAAGTTTTGCTATGGTTAAAGTGAGTTGACATCTTGAGAAACCTGCTCCAGCACATATGAATGATGTTAAACGATAATAAAGTATATAAAGGGAACTGTTGACACAGGAATTGTCCTTGATGGTCCAATAATTTGAAGTTGGTGTTCTATAATGATGTGGAGTACTAGGAGATTGGCGTCAGGCTAATTATTTTTATTTGGCAATTAGTTGGGGCTCTGAATGCCAAAAATCATGACCTTATATAACTGAATCAGAATATATGGCAGCTTCATATGCCATAAAGGAACTAGTATGGTTCAAATGTTTGCTGTCAGAACTATTTTAGAAGCAAATTGATTGACTTCCACTATTTTATGTGGATTTCCAGAGTGCAATAAGGCTAAGTAAGAATGCTGAATGCTACAAGAGAACAAAACATATAGAGAATCGTTATCATTTCATCCGTGACCATGAAAATGTATTCGACTTTCAGTTATTCCAAGTGAAGCTCAATTGGCTGAAATAAACGCTCAGGTTCTACCAAGAGATTGTTAAATTTATTGAACACACTTTATATAATTTATGTTTATCCTTTTCTATATATTTAAAGTTTTTCATTTGTATTCGTGTATATGTAATGATTGTTAAGATAACATTAAGATAGAACACAATTTCAATCCTTTTCGCCTTATTATGATCTCCAGTCACCAACTCAACGGTTACAGTATCTAACAGAAGACGTCACTTGAGCATATTGCCAAATATCTATTGCAACATACGATCTCTTAAACAACAATCTGAATTTATTCTGTACTTTCAAAGGTTTTGGCTTATATAACTATGACCAATCTGTTCAACGGTTTCTCTATGAGTGTAAACATGATGTCGAAGTTTGCTTTGCGTGGACATAGACGGTATACACATTGGTTCGAAAGATGAATAACTGTGGTTCGTTCATCAAACACTCATTTCCAAACGTCTTTATGAGTTTTAACGTATCATCAGTATTGATAAATGCCTCTTTGGGGAAAAAAATAAATTTCTTAGCCCATATGGTTGGCCTTCTGCAAAAGTTGCTACTATTTCACAATTTCACTATCCCAAATGATGAAACAATGGCATTGAAATTTGTTATGTTCACGAATCACCACTAATGTATGCTTTTTCTAAAAAATGAAAAAATTCTACCCCCCTACAAGATAGCTTTAGCCTCGATTTGATCGCTTAATTAACTGGATATCAGCCATGTTATAAGTGTTTCTTGTGAAGTGGACCATAAATTTGGCTTTGACTTGATTTCAGTAATGGAATCTGATATGCGAGTTCTGAAATTTTTTGTAAGTCTATCTCAGTCAGTGTTACTGTTTTCATGCTACAAAAAAAAACAAAAGTTAGACGGATTCTTCCTTGTTTCAATAACCTTGAGTTTTAGCTAGCAAGTGCTATAGATCAAGATCCAAAACTATTGTCTGTGCAAAACAAGATTCTGTGTATTAACACTAACGTCTTCTAGCATTTGATACGGATCAGTTTTTTAAGAAACGTTTAACAAAGAAATGATTCAACTACATACTCTGAAAATCAAAAAATTGTTCTTTATAATAATACACAGCCATTATATAAACAGCGATTACTTTCGTTGATTTATATTTAAAAATGATAACACACATTTTCCCAGTTGATTTCAAATATCGTGGAACTTCTTCAAAAATTACTTTTCATACGCACACTGTTTTTGACAGAAGAAACGTATATTTTCCTCTTTTCCTCAAAAATCAATAACAACAGTTTTTCATATGATAACAACCTTAAAGGTTTAACTAAAGTTAAGTTTAAAATCAGTTAACATAAAACATTTCGTTGTGTTATACATATTAACATTAAATAAATTAAAAATTATATTAATGTAGATTAAATAAAATATATAATATTATGGAAGATAGTGGTATTGATAGTGGTGATAAATTGCATTCAATATGTTTTGAGACTGAAAATGGGGTAATCGAAAGAAAATAAATTGTCTGATTTGTTCTCTTTGTTCATTTTTGTTTTGTTTTGTATATTTGTAGCACAAAGAAAACATAATTTTCATGGAAAGCGACAATTCGTCAAATGAAAATGTAGAAGTTATTTATCGAAATCCAAGTCTAGGTAATTCAAAAAATGGAAACAAAATATTATTAGAAACTGGATTAGCAAGTAGAATAAGCAGCAGTAGCAGTAGTGGATGTAATAATGATGGAATTACAGATAATTTAAGTTTGTTTAATAAAAACAATAGTAACGCAACAAATTTTCGGGATACAACAGAAGCGTTAAATCAAATAAATAGTTGCAAAGTGCTTCAACGAAAATTGGAGTTAAAAGTTGAAAAGGCGAAGAGGAATTATAATCAGTTGCAAGAGGAAAAGGTGAACCACTATTTTGTTATTGTCTTAAAATTGAAAAGTGTTCAGCTAAACCCACGGTCTTTATATTCCAATTTAAATGAGTGCAGTGTATATGCAGTGTATAATAGTCGGCAAGATTACCTAAATATCTAAAGTCTAAACCCTGTTAAGTTAAATTACTTTCATATAGTGTAAATGGAAAAAAAATTTAAGGATATTGTGGTTCTGAATAAAGTGGTTTCAATGTATCCCAAGTAACAACTTATATTTTCCCATGTTTTTTCAATACCGTGTGCCATGTGCAACCTACTTTCATACAGTGATTTTAATGAAACCATATCAAAAAATATAATACTAAGCAAGCAGGAACTGATCAACTTTTGAGAGAAATTGGACAAAATGGCAGAACGAAGAGCGAAGGGAAGAGGGATCTCTTAAATTGCTGTTGATTTTAAAGATCAATAAATTCGAGTCCTGATATCATATTCTGATGAAATCTTGGTAATAAAAATTAAGAAACTCTGTTAAAGTCATTGCGGGTTAGTTGGATTAGCAATATATCTTCTTAAGACTGTGAAATGGTATTTTAATCGGTATTTTATTAGATATATCTTTTTTTCTGACACACACGCCTGAAATTCTTTTTGATTGATCCACTTTATCTCAAAAAAATCTCCTATAAGTCCAAAATATATATGTTGGTCCAAGGTTCCAAGAAATTCTGTATTCGGAGTGGTCTGTTATAATAATGAATGGATAGGCAGTTGAAGATATGCCATAATTTTCCACATATTTGGTGTTCAAGCTTTCTGGTCCAGATATCATAGAAATATTTAAGCTGAAATCAAGTTTTGAAAACTAGTATGTGTTCTATATGGTTAGTTAGGCGTATTTAAATTGCTATTGAATGTGGATTGGTGGTTGTATTAGCGAAAACTCAATTAAATTTCTTATAATGATAACCTTTAATTATTTCGTCTGTACCAACTGTTTCATTATTTGTCTCAACTCTTACTTTCGAAAGCTAAGATTGAGGGTGCTACCGTTGATTGAATATAGTTCAACCACCGACACCACTAAGATATCACATTTTCTAGTGATATCTCACTGATATTCCCAGCAGTATATGATATCTCACGTTACCATAAATTCGGATATAATGTCTCTTCTATCAGTCCTAGACTATTCTCAAGCTTGCTGTTAAAGTCCCCGATAGTTAAAACTACCTTCTGCGATGCCTTTATGCCTACTTCTAAGCCGTTTATATCCTACTTGAACTGTGCCATTTGTGGTAAATGGTAGCACCTGTAGCTTCTAAAGCTCCTTATTTTGACCTACACGAACCCATGTCCTGAAGAACCTTCCTTTTCTTTAGCATTTTCATTGTTCGCAAAATTTTAAGCTTGTGACTTACATGTTGGCAAAACCTTTAAACATTATATGGGGTATGTTGTCAAGAAATTGTCTTCCTATATTTCCACTTCCACTTCCCCTTGGATAATTGATTGACTCTGTTAAAGCATGGATGAATCTGGTTTTATCTTCTGCTCTAAGAATTAACAGTTATTTCCCGTTTTTGATGCGTCAAATTTATTTGACCTCTGCTCCAAATTCTTCAAATCTTACTAATAGTGTAAAATATTAGCATATGAACTTTCATCCTTAGCAAAGATTTTAATTGCATCAGTCGCCTACTTTTCATTTTACCAGCAAAGACTTCTCTTTCTGGCTCATTTATCACCTGTTTCAGACCATGTTTTAGTTACCGTCGTTGCTCCCAGGCAGCATAAGTGAACTGTAGCCACTCCTTATTGATATAAATCGATGTCGTTTTTCTAAATGCTTCTATTTCTATTACTGGATCGTGTGACCTGTTCTTTGCGTCATTTGTGCTGCACTTCTTCTAAACTTCTGATCTTTCTTCTTTTCTCGGCATGGATGTTGGTTGGTGTCTTATTTTTCTGGCATTACCAGTAGTTGATCTCTGCTTGCAACATGCATTTTCTTCGTCTTCGTTTTATCTACGGCCTCAAAAGAAGGCATCAAAAAAATATTCAAATATAAATATTAACAACTTCTTCAATTGATTATCAAAAATAATCTTAATTTTTGGTTTTCTTCGTTGTTATTTCCTGTTTCATTGCCAAATTTGTTATGATTGAAAGAAGAAGTTGATTTACGCGTGATGCCTTTATTTCATTTAACACAAGAAATTTGCGGTCGTTACACCATTTCGATTAAGTAAAATAACAAAGTAAAACATTATTATTTTAAATTTAAGAGAAAACGATCACATTACGAATTATCTTGAGAACACTGAAGCAGCTTAAACAATTATCAGGGGTCAGGACCGACAAAGAACTGATAAACATATCAAAAGTAAATCTGAACGCACGCCAAATATATAATAAAATTATCACGGAACCCGGCCTTCCCAGATCATAATGTCCATCCGTACTGTTAGATCCACGATTTAAACCAGAGACGCAAAGTGAACCCAATGAAGGAAAAAGATGCGAAGAAACTGTACAAAGCAGAACAGAAATATTTTGTTTTGAAGTCTTTAGTATGATGAACGCCGATACTTTTGTCATCTAGATTTCTACATTAATATAGTACGTAACCAATCTTGAATTTCGTTAATACTGGCATAATTTTCAATGTTAGGCTTGCTGAAAATTTCTTAACCGCATCACTCAGGTAATGTTTTCGCACAAAGAAATGATGTTGTGGCAAAAACTTCCTCAACCGAGTTTATAGATTATACTGATATTGTGATTGTTCGAATGCAGATTTAATGCTAGACTGAACATTAAATCTGAATTTGGTTAGATGATATGAGTGACTCTGCTCTTCATTAACTGCAGTCGATCGAGAATCTGAAGAGATTTTAGAAGTTGATACGTTTTTCCATCTGAGATTGAGTGTTGTCCAAAAAACAGTAATGCGGAGAGTATTGAGTGGCACTATGCACAACGACTCTCAAGGCATAGGCTATTTCCCACAGATGAAAATCTTGTGTACTATGTTGACCCTTCACATAAGCTTGAATTTCAGCGAGGAACGATCTATTCACTTTTTCTGTGCATTACTCTGTAGACTCCAGCTCTAACATGTTGAACATTGTATACAGATAATAGGTTGTGAAGTGAATTACTAGGTTGCCCATTATCGCTTCAAAACACATTGCCTCCCAGAAGGCGTTCACCTTAGGTGACGTTGCGTTCCGAAAAGGTTTGACTGATACAAATTTAGAGAAATGTGCAAGAACAGCCAGTATTACCGTATTTCCCAGTTTAGAACCCGCCCCAAAAAACATATATAGACTCTCTGCCATGAACGTTCAGTTATGAACTGACATTGCATAGGCGGACGCAAAACCTGGTTTGAAGGCTTTGTTTGTTTGCAGACATCACAAGGCACAACATAATTGTAAACTTATTTGTGAAAGCCATGCCAGGCCTATAGTATAGACGTCGGAGCGTCTTCAACGTCTTCTTTACACCTCCATGACCAGCAGTGCTATAATCACGATGTCTTTTGATCATTTCCGTAGTCAGTGGTTTTAGTAATCAGAGCTCCCACACAGGACAATCATTCGTTATTGCATCAAGTTTCAGTTCTACACGGATATACAGCTTTCCATCAACATTTTTCACCAAATGTAAATATTTGGGGGTCATTTGGACTTTATCTATCATCTTCGTGTAGTCCTTGTGTCGAAATCTTCTGTTGTCATGCTTTGCACGTGGTAATTTAATGCTTTGGCCAATTCTCCGTGTGTGTGAAGATCACAAAGATGCGATCGGGGAGTATGTTTTGGGTCCCCTTTTGGTGGATAATAATAAAGTCCATTTGTAGGAACTTTAGGCTCCATCTAACCATGTTAGCCACTCAAGTTTTTCTGTGACATAAGCCACTTCAGACTCTAGTGGTCAGTCACAATAGTGACCCTCAACATAGGCCCTGAATTTCTTCACACTCAGAATTACCGCAAGACGCTCAAGCTGCGACACTGACCAACTTTTTCAAGTTTTTTTTAGCTTCTTCATAAGCTACATATTAATTTAGCTCACATTCTGAAGCCACCAGTGCTAGGAATCCGTCTCCCTGCACCGTAATTGTTGTTTGTTTCTCCTCCCCATGTCAATTTAGTATCCTGAATTTGTTCTCGCATTAGGTTTCAATAAAGTCTACCATTTATAGAAAATACTGTATTATCACAGCTTCTTACATGCAGAATAGACATCGTTTTGAACCGCTCCTCCCGAAGTGCAGACACACATATTATTTTCTAATTTTGGTCAACCCCAGGTATTTGATTTTATTGGTATCTCTTATGTCTGACAAGCATGCCTCTATTCCCTACCCAAGGGAGACACCTCGTGTAAGACAAGTAACTCCACAGAGGATATCTATATATGTACATATTTATTTATTTATGAATGTCATGATGACGTACATGTTAGATTTTGATCTCCCTTACACTACAAAAATACTCTAATGCAGGTTTTGAAAATCTGGGGGAAGTGCAGTTAGTGTGATAAACTCTAAAAACGCTATGTTATACCCTTTCTGTTATTAAAAATGAAATTAATTTTTTTATGGAATATTCAGTGAGTCTGTTGTCGATACCAAAGGTTTATGTAACAATTAAAATTTAAAAAAAAAAAAATTTATTAAAAGAAAAAAAAATTTTTTCCCACACTAACCGCACTTTAGCCGAAAATCTTATTAGATAATTTCTTTTAGGAACAAAAACCACGGTCAACAACATTAATTCCAATATCAAGATTACAAATACCAGGTTGTCCTGAAAATGTACCATTAGTGGAATATAACTCAGATAGTAATAACAATGATGATGATGACGATGAAATTTCCTTCTTTCCAATCAAAACAAAGCACAAAAAACAAGATTTAAGTGATACATTTAGCATACAGGAGATGACAATCGAAAGTGATACAGATGGGAGTGAGTCGGGTAGTTTAGAACTTTTGCCTCCAGTTCAAAGAGATCGAACCATCGAGAAATGTCTCACATGTATGTTTTGCATAGATGCAGAGGGAAAATGTTGTACCATTATGTGATCGATGTATTGTAATGTAAGCTTTTTTCTAGAAACTAATTCTTCCAAAAAATTTATAAGTCACAAATTGTTAATTTTAATTAAATAATATTTTATGAAACGATAAAAATAAAATCTTATGAAAAATGTAATATGTTAAATATAATATCTAATATATTTATAAGATTTGAATTGTTAAAAATATCATTGATTTCAATATGGAAGTTTGTGTGTTATATATTATTGAATAAATGTGTTACAGTATTATCAAAATTTTGATAATCGTTTTATAAAAACGATAAATATTTTTCGAACTTTTGAAAATGAAAATGGCACTCGTGTGGGAATAAGCCTTAAAGAAAGAAACCAGCATGTTCTATTTTATTAAAGCAAACTCTGGTTTTTATTTCTAATGTTGAGTTATTGTGTAGCTTTCTGACGAACAAAAATATATTAGTTCTTCCAATTATAGTTTTCTATTACCCTTCTTACTTATGATACTTATACGTTTAGTAGAATTTTTTTTACCAGCGAATACGAAAATTAGTTGTTGTGCGCATATTCACATGCGCATATGCGAATATTCGTCTCAAATTAAAATATTTAAAAAACTGTTGAACCCATTGAAATTGACAAAAAAACTCATAAATTAATAAATTACTATTGAAATGCAACCAATTATAATAGAAAACCAAAACCTAGTAAAAATATTAATGATTTTGTAGGTAGGATAAAAAAATTTTGATAATTAAAAATAATTATAATAAAAATAACGACGCCTGTGTAAAAAAATGTCACAACAAACAAATGGTACGAACTAGGAGTAGAAATTTAACTAATGTAATTGTTTTCAAAACAAATTTATCCGAAAATAAATAATACATTTCTGTTTTACTTTTTGTCTCATCTTTTATCTCTTGCTGCGTGCTATCTGTCAAAAATTCATTGGTAAAAAAGTTCTACATAGAAGAGAAGAGTATATCTAAATAGAAAAACATTATGTTTTTAGTTTTTATTTTCATTTTATGTGTACAATATAAAAATGAAACTTAAAAAAAATGAAACGTGATAAAACGTTTGGTGTTTCGATAAATAATTATCGATTTTCAATATTATTTTATGTAGTCGATCGATTGAATTCGTCTCTTTGATAAGATACTCTGAGTATACAACGAACATAAACTAAACACATTTTATGATTATTGCATTTTTCTTGTTATAATATTGTGAAATAATCCAAATAGTTATATGTAATAGTTAAATATATCAAACAGGCACTCATTTTATTGAGCACTAATCGTGTGACTCTCAAACATCATGATCGGCAAAAAATAATTATATGTTAGAAACAAATAAATAAATAAATAGTTTTTTGTTTTATTTATTTCTCCGTTTGACTCCATTTCACCTAAAAAAAACAAAAAATTATTTACTTTAACTATTTAGCTAAAAACGAGTATATAATATATATCAATCTAGAGAGAACGTAACTAAAAAAACGCATAAAGAGAAACCAAAAAATCGCGATGGTGAAAGTGAAAATGAGAAATTCAAATGAATGAACAGTGAAATTGAATTAGACAAATGTGCGTCTAATTCAATTTCACTTTTATTCATTCTGATTTCTTTTACAATGTTTATATTTACTCCCGCAAACTTGTTTTTAATTATTAATTGAAAACAATTCTAAATTTAAGATACCGAAAAGTATTAAATGCTTTTTCCATAGTTGTGCTATTTTTTATAAAATAAATAACAATAGTTACGTGATTTAGAGTAATTTAAATTTATTGAGTTAGTTTCAATGATTATTTAAGTCATATTTTTTATAAATGACATGCAATATTTTCTAACGACATGGAGAAATATTGAATTTCTGTAATCATTCTCCAAGTATATTATGAAAATTTACTGACATCCTTTTTTCATTATTGTTAAATTTATTTTTCAGAGATGAAATTTCAAAAAATTATGTTGTGTTAAACCAAAATGGTAAATTTTCTACCAAAATGGTAAAAATGAGCACAACCGCCAGGAGGGAGAAACTATTATTTTTGGTGGTACGGTTTTTTTATTGTAGATTTAAAAATAATTCCCTATTGTATAATTTTGAATCACATGAAAAGGTTACGCAGGTTAATGGGATGAAATTTCGGCTTCTCAGAGAGGAAAACAAACATAAAAAAACGATTTGACAGATGTGAATTCACGCTAAAAATTGGTTATTGTTATCGGTTGGCCAAAAATGAATAAGTTATTTTAAATTATGTTAATTTAAGAATTAATGTATGAAAAACAACAACATAAACTTAAAAATTAAGGAGCTTCATCTATAATAATAAAAAAAGTATTTCTTTGTATGTGTGGGCTCTCTATAGAGCAATCTATCTACTGCACGATCGGATTTGTAGTTTTGTCAGTAGCATGGTAATTAGTTATATTTGTAGTCATCACGATTTATAGCAACCCATTTCTCTGGATTTCGAAAAGCAAAGGTTAACCGTTTTCCTATTTTGTAAGGTTTTTAAGGATATTTCTGTTTGTTAAAAAATATGCTGTAAAGAAGCTCTGGATATCCATGTCAATTAGTCTAGTAGATAAAACTGGCAAAGCAATAATTCGACAAAACTCAAATATTTCATTTTCTCGTACAAAATGAAAATGCTCATTAAACATGGTGCCATGCTTAGGCCGGTTATTAGATTAACTTGAACTTCAGAACGGTGCATGTTTGGTCTATTCTTAAGAAATAAAAGTAAATAAAATAGTAATCAAATTATAAGCCTATTTAAATTATTAGAATATTTTAAGTTATTTTGAAAACTAATTCAGTATAAAATAGTTTAAGTCTGGTCGCCAAATGAGAAAACAGGTTTGGAGATTGAATTAAGGTACAACTATTATTTTATGCTGGATTGTAGTGATATTTGATATACTGAAACATAATATGTAGGGTGGCACCCTTGGGCAATTTTAAATATTGAAGTTCAAAGTTCAAGGAGTTCAAAAAACCGAAACCACCTATTTTATTGCGAATAAAAGATAGTCGGCTGATCAAAATCCAATATTTGTTGTTTAATAAATGTTTATTATGTGAATTCTATGTATACCATACTTTTCCAACACTGCAAGATAGCGATTCAATTCAACATAAAATTTGTGTTATAACGAGTAAAATAAGTAATAAATAGAACTGTGTAGTTTTTTTTAACTATAATTGAAAATTACAGAATAGTTTTCATAGATAAAGACTACAGAATGCATAACAAATTACAGAATATTCAAAATCAGAAGCAGACATTTTACAGTGACTGTCATCAATTTGAACTTCGCGTTCATGATTCTTTAAATTGCTTCCAATGAAATTACCGCCCGTTAAATGGCTGCCTTTGCACGCGCAAAATTCTTTAATTTTTTTCTTTCCGTGATTTAAATTTCAGTGCGTCCTCACACGACGCTTATAGATATAGGGTCTTTGGTTTATTTTTTATGTTCTTTCTGAAGGCTTGGTCTCTACAGTTAGAAAAAAAAGATTACGGGGGCACTGGTAACCTAGGAATCGTTGCACCCCTAGAGCATCACATCCCGTCAATCTCATACGGAGACTACAACCTCTTATCAACCATCAAGGGCGACCAACTCGAAATAGTTTCAAATAGTTCCTTCGATTCATTTTTCTCTGCTGGATCTTTACCTGATCAACTATACTTAAAAGCCAAAAGTAATCCTGACTTAATGACAGCAATATACCAACGAGACAAGCGACCATATGCTAAAGTTATGATCAACAGTGAAAATATACAGGCTTGGTAGATAGCGGTGCATCCATTAGTGTTTTAGGGGCTGGCTCGGAATTATTTATGCAGAATACTTCTTGAAAATTTTATAACTTTCTCTCTTTTTCAAACACAGATTTTCGGATATACCAACGTACTAAACAAATTTAATGGACGCAGGCATCAAATTAAATTAAAAACTGTCACGTTCTTGGAACAGACATTTTACTTCGATATCCGGATTCCAATTCCCAAAAAATTTTGAAGTGGTATTGCAGCCAGAGAGACAATTTACTGCTAACAACGAACTTACTTCGGTTCCTAGGTTGTGAACTGTTGCTGCTATATCTGAGAGCTTGAACTTTTCACCAAACTTCATCCACATAGCTCATTTAAGATTTAGCTTTTTGTAGAAGAGTACTAACAGAACAAAAATGTCGCTTTCATCAGAAAATATCTTGATATTGTTCGTTGCACACCTTGACAGACAAATAGCCTTCTGTAAAATTATAACGTCTGCTGCTTTATGGTGAATTTTTAAGTCTGAGTGAGGAATTAGTTCAGTTGAGAAAGCGCATAATTTTTTTTTCAATTAAAATGTCTGTTCATATGCCATTCCATATCCCGGAACTATGACGTGTGGCCCGTTTAGGGATGCTCACCATTTAGGGATGCTCATGTCTACACAGGAGCAAAAAAATAAATAAAATAAAACACATAGACTAAGAGCCCGCGACGTTCAGACTTTGCTAAACCGACTGCTTTTTATTCGCAACAAAATGGGTTGTTTCTGTTTTTTGGACCCACGTGAACTTTAACCTTCGATATTTAAAGTTGCCTAGGGGTGCCACTATGGCATCCCGCATATTATGATACAGTATATAAAAAGAATTAGAATTAATCATAAAATTTTAGTTGTACCGTATTTCAAGGTCACATTGCTTGGCGACCGGACTATTTCTAATCATTTAGTTGCAAAATATGGATATCTCTGTTCCTAACTGATACCCGACTGCTCCCTAGTTCGGTATAAAGCATATTTAAAAAGAATTGTTTGCAACATGTTCAAATGTGAAGGTAAATATTTGAATGATTAAAATTTCGAAGCAAAACATAAATTTTATTTAGTTCAGAAAACAATTACTTTAGGTAAGATTAGACAAAGTAATTCTAGCATTTTATTGTTGAGCAATCACTCTCCCACTAAGTGAGTAAGCCGAAGAGCAAAGAGCGAAGAGCCAAACCTTGGCTCGGTCAGATCCTGCAACTAGGAAAGTTACAAACCAACTAGTAAACAAAATATTCACCCCTAAAAACCCGAGGTTGTTAATCAAATCGTTCGGACCATTCAAATCTTCAGGAGGTGGTGGCGTTTCCTCGATCTTCCTTCAGAAGTCTCTCCATAATTCTTTCATATATCGTCTATTTAAAGCTCGAGGCAAGGTTATTGCGTAAAAGAGATAGAAAGCAGACGAAAGGAAATGCAGCAACACAGACATAGAAATAATTTTTTACATTAAATCGGCCCCTGAAATGGACACGCTTGGATTCAAAGCTACTACGAATGCTAACAGAATGAACGGTTAATCACCATAGATTTTTACGTCAATGCTATTTACAATATATCGACCTGTTCAAGGAAATTGTTTAATTTTTACTGGAAGCCTCATAATCTTCTATTTTATGAGTGTTTGGAGTTACAAAACACCTTAAAGAATTTAACTACTGGAGTGCGTTTCTTGGAGATGTTGCCGAAAACAAACTATTTCCAAGGACGTATGTCTTTTAGTAAATTAGCTTTCTACTGTGCTCTGGATTCCATACTAGGAACATATTGTTTATGCTTCACCTACACCAATGCTGTATGGTAATTGGTGAATAATTCTAATGTACCATATATGTCAGGTGCAAATTGTACTAATAGACAACATATTGAAGTATTAGCTTATGGCGTCAAAATTTTATTGTATCTTCTAACTTATAGTTCTATTAGAAAAAGAATGCTGTCCTAAAGACGCTTGTTATGCATAAGCAAGTAATTCGTTAATCATCCTCATTTGTTTTTCTGCAACGAATTTTTTTGGAAACTATTGGTATGACTACACCATTTGTAGAAAGAAGCCCATTTTTTTATGCAAGTCTCATTTATTATCGAAAACCCATATGCTATGCTATATGCTCCGATTACAATTTGTGCATTTGGTCTCGAAATGAGAAGTCTAATTAAGTGATCTGTTACGAGTTACACTAAAGTGAAGTGTCAAGAGGCATGAGGTAAGGTGAGATGAGTGCTCTCAATTTTAACAAAAGACCATTTATTTAACAAACGAGCATTTTTATCAAAAGAACATATATATTTCTTGGAAGAATATTTTAATTTTTGTCGCACCTCTATCCCATATTTTTGCCATACCTCTTATTAAATGACAAGGAACGTAACTTTTTTCCACTCGGTAAAAATGTTGCGCTTGCCATCACTTTCCAACCCATTTGGATTAGTACATTCTAATTACCCGACGTTGCATCCCAAACATATTATCTAAAATTACAGTTAATAAGCCGATAACAGAAGAGAGATGACCTTGTTTCTTCCTTGGGTGAAGATATGGTAAGATAATGTAATATTTTCAAAAGACTTATTTTCAAGATCGTGAAAAATTTAATGAAAATTAAAAATTTATTTTAAAATTTATATTAAAATTGATCTCTTAGCATGAACCTGTTTGAACAGTATTTGAGACGAATTCTTAAATACCCCAACTGACACGCCGTCGACCTCATCAAACCCCTGATCTATAGACCTTTGTGAGGTTAGTCCAAAACTGTATCAAGGAAAACAAGAAAAGTTGCATTTGGTAATACTACAAAATTTTATACTATCAAGATATTTTATTTTAGATTTTTTCTCTAAGTTATTTTACTTATCAATTAATAAATTTTTATTTTCGGATAAAAAACCTTTAAATTTGAATATCCTACTTTAATAGAACTCTTGTAAATATCATTAACATAAAATTGCAAAGAGAAAAGTTTGTTTGAACTCTACTTCGCTTATGACTATATGCTATTCTCAGTCCGAAATTTATTTTATCGCGATAGTCTGTTAATTTGTTGTCTGTTAAAGCTGGACACTTGCTTCCTCCGATTGTAGAATTTTATCAACATTCGACAGGAAGGTACAGGTACAAACAATTTATGGTCCATGTAAAGTTGCGAAAAATCAGTATAGAATCCGAATGAATCATGAAATCAGACAGCTTCTTGGAGGCTGCGATGTAATCGGATGCATTAAATCCAACCGGATTTGATGGTTTGGTCATGTAGAAAGGGCTCCATGGGATAGAATGATAAAAAAGCGTCCCAACAACAACCAGCTGGTGTTCGTCGAATAGGAAGACCTAGACAACGCTGGCGTGATGACATCATCCAAGACCTTCGTGATATAGGATGTCGAAACTGGGGTCAACTTGTCATGGAACGAGATGATTGGAAGCTGGTGGCACAGACGACAAAATCCCTCCATGGCATGTAAACACCAGAGAGAGAGAGAGAGTCTGTTAATTTATGTATTTAGGGCATTCTTTTTCTTTTACAAATCGAACAGATTTGATAAAAACCTGGCCGACACATTTTCGATTTACCTGAAATTTTTTTAGTGATTTTATATTGAAAAAAAAAAAGAAATACGTGTTCGAGGATATTTTTTTGGAAAATAACGGCTCTAGCGGTTCTAAATGTCGAGAATTTTCGTGATTTTTGTCATAACTTCGGTTCAATTAAAGATAGAAACTTTCGTCTTGTTTTATTTTAAAGTTAAAAGATATTACTCAAAAAAAAAGTCAATAAAAACTATTAACAAATACCTATTGTTATAAACAACTAAAATGTGAAAATCGATTTTTGAGTTAACGAGTTTTTAATATGACCATCGTATTCTACGTTTAATTTTCTATAAAAAACGTTTTCTTTAATTATTGGCGAAATGATTTTTACTGTTAGATATAAATTAATTTATCGAGCGCGGGACGACAAAAAATTTCATAAATGGGTCATTCTTTTGCAAACCGAATAGATTAGGATAAAATCTGACCTTTTTTGTTTATATAGAACCCGTAAAATATTCAGCTTAATCAAAAATGTGTCGGTCAAAAAGGTGTTCGGTTTGTAAAAGAATGACTCGATGTCAATACAAAAAAAAATACAGAGATAGTAACTCCTCATTTTTTGATCATCATCTTCTGCTTTTTCTTAGTTTTGAATATTCATATTCAATGAAAAAAAAAATAAAACAAATTCATGAATATTTTTTTCTGGTCCTTTTTGAATATCTTCGTTCATAATCATTTTTAATCATATTTTCGTTAATCATATTTTTTAAAAATATATATTTTCCTAATTATGACGTCCAAAAAATTAATAGGACTTGTAGTATGAGAAAACTGAAAACTGTGTATGAAATCTGCTCTAATGTGTATGTGTATAAACTAAAATAAAATTTTGAGAGCTTTGGGAAAATTTATTAGTTTTCGAGAATTTGCAAGTGTTGAAATGATGCGTCTATCCCATTATCGGCAAATCCTGGAATAATAATATATATGCCCAAGTTCTCAAAGTTTTATCTCAATTTATCCACATACTAAAAATCTGAAAACATCACATACAATACATAAAATCTTCACCAATTACGTGCATCAATCACAATTTACGGCCAATTTTAGTCTGCAAACGTTTATGCTATCACCGACAAATCCACCCCAAGTAACAATTCTTAGAGCTATAAGTGTCGTGACGCTGTACTAAAGCTCTAAAAAAGTACCTATGTTGCTAATGGTTCGTTTACTTTGTAGAGTGATACTTGAAGCTCTAAAAACAATTAATGTTGCTTTATGAAGGAGTTTCTACAAACTCTTAGCTCTAATAAAATGTAGAGCAGGAAGTAACTATATTAGCTTTACATTAGCATAATTATCTTATTTAGAGATTTTCTTTATTTTGATTTTCTTTAAAATCAAAGTAGTACAGCACCACTTGTTATAGACCTATAAGCTCTATTTCACCTGTGCAACAGAAAAACAAGCTATTATAAAGCTTTATCAAAGCTATTAGCATTATTAAATCTAACTCTAATAAAGTGTCAACGTATGTTTACATACAGTTTGTTTATAATTAAAAAATGCAACAAAAGAGCTCGTTGTTTCTTTTTACGTTAATTTAGAGTTATTGCAAGTATATGAATCTTTACTAAAACTCACAGCAACATTTCGCATGACATGACATTTTAATATAAATAGAGAGAGAGAGATGCTTTATCTATGTTTTGTTGCATAAATGAGTTAGTATATAATCAACTTATTTTGTTACAAAGCAAGTAGCTTTATAAAGAAGTAGCATGATTGAGGTAGCTCTATATTTAAATATTCTTTTACAAGTAGCGTTATAAAGGATTAATATGTATCATGAAGCTCTGTATTGGTGTAACTTGTCATCATCTTCGTTTTTATAAAGATGGAGTGGAAAATGTTTCGCCATAATGACCAAAAATGTTTTAATAACTATTTTTGATAACTATGTATTTTGAATTTATCACGTATTACGATAACTGGATTTTTGTTGACGACCATTTATAACTTAGAATAAGTTTTAAATTTTAAAAATAAATTCCCCAAAATAAATTCATTTGACGTAACCTGAAACTGTCGGAAATGCTACAAAAAATTCATAATTGTATAATAATTATTTTATTTTCCAGAAATTATACAATATTTACTAAGGGCGCATTGAAATGTGGGTCTTATACTATCATGTTTTACCATAAAAATTAATTGGCACCTAAAATTCCCATACATATTCAAAAACAACATAATTATATTATTTATTTAAAATATTATTTAATTTATTTCCGCGACATATAATATATAAAAGTTGAGAGAAAAGTTAACACCAACATATTTTGGAACCAAGTCGAATATGTATTAGTTTTATAATTAAAAAATTTTATTAAAAGAAACTATTTGTATTTGTTTTCAAAAGAAAACGTCAAAATTAATCCTGATAGTAACTCTTAAAAACTCTAACACACAGCTGTTATATAGCTAAAATAGCTCTATTATATATTATTGAACCACTTGTTTAGAGTTATCCGAAGGAGAAATAAGCTGTAAAAGTAGCAAATTTTGCATCATAACAGCTCTGTTGGAGCTGTGGCAGCGCTGCTTCAGCAAAATATAAAGCTATCAGCTCTATAGTATAGCTCTAGAGCACTGTGAGAGCTTATATAAAACTGAAATTGTTACTTGGGACGCAAATAAATTAATTTGACTAAATTTCTCAAAACAACCAAATATCAGTCTGTAAGCATCTATCCTATAATCGACGAATCCAAAAAAATAAATTAATTTTACCAAGGTTCATGAAACTGTTATTACAATTTATCCACATAAAATTTTGGCAAAATCACATGAAGCACATTGAACCTTTATTAATTACGTACATTAATCAGAATTCTCAGCCAGAAAACTAATTTCATTCAACAAACATCTATCCTTTTTTCGGAAAATTCTGGTATACTAATTTATTTGCCCAAGCTCTCAAAATTTTAATTCAATTTATCCGTATACATACTAAAAATATGAAAACATTACATACAATACATTGAATCTTTACCAACTATAAATTCAATCCACTTACAAAAATTTTGATAAAATCACATCAAGGACCTATTAATTACACCTTTATCAATTACGTGCATCAATCAGAATTCTCGGTCAGAATAAACGTCTATCCCATTATCGACAAATCCTCGAAAAGAAATTTATTTTCCCAAGTTCTAAATATTTTATCTTAATTTATCCACATACTAAAACTCTGGGAACATAACATGAAGTTCATTGGACCTTTCCCAATGACGCACATTAATCACAATTTCTAGCCAGCAAAATAATCTCAGTTTGCATGCGTCATCAACGTCAAATTCTGAAAAATAAATTCATTTTCCCAAAGTTTTCAAAATTTTATCTGAATGTATGTATTCACATCAAAAATTCTTTCGAAATTACATGAAGTAGAATAAACCTTTTTCAATTACGTATTTTAATCACAATTCACGGCCAGAAAACCAATTTTGGATGGCGAGCATGCCAATCAAAGACGACTCGAATTATTCTGAATCCGGTGTTAAAAACAACATTCTTGGTTGATTGCAATATCAGAAATTGACGAAGCATCATAGGTTAGATTATCTGGTCCCCCGTTTTTAAGTTTTAAGGTTTCGAAAGTTCTTTGAATTTTTTCGTCTCATATGGGGGCTCAGTAAGTATGTATGTTGAAGGTTTCAATGATTGTAAGATACCAGATATCCTCTTTGATGAACAATGTTATCGAATTTTTTCCTTTCAGTCTCAAAACAAGGAAACGTTGATGACCTTCATGAAACGTAACGCAGACAGATTTGGAGCAACGTTGTATTGAGAGATTATTAAAATCAATCTAAAGCGTCTAATGATGTACCACTTGTACTTCTAATTTCTACAAAATTTAAAACTAATATTTCTAAATATTTGAAAAATTAAAATCAAAAATAGTTTACCTTGACAAGACCACATATCTTCTGATATCAAAGGAAATTCTTCTTTGCACACACAAATAGTCTGCGCCTTGCAATATGCGTTAACAATGCAATGACTATCATACATACATTGTTTTCCTATCCCTAAAATTATAAAAATTAAGATTTAAAGTAAAAACTAATTAAAATATTTTTATCAACGGTTTGGTTTATTGAATATTAAAACACTGTTGAGTAAGTAGTGTTTCTAATTAATATACAAGAATTATTTTAATTCACATAATGTTTACGAAGATGAAAATAATTTGTTTATATTCGGTGATGATACTTGCTCGATTAAAAATTAAAATTGATTTTAAAAATTACTAACATTAAGAAAGCTATAAGTAGAGCATATAATTTTATAAATAGTAACATATCTTTTAGGTTTAGTATATGTTAAATTAGTGTGTTGCTAATTATTGTAGAATAAACTCCTACAAAAATCAAGTGGATATTAAATCTAATTAGTGTATGTAGTAATGAACCACGCCATATGACTTTTAAATATTTATCACGACAAAAATGTTTTTAGTTAACGATTCTATTAAGGATATATCTTAACAATAGCAATGCATTCAACCATTATTAGTTTTGGATCTATAAAACAATTCTAATAACTTTAAAATTATTAACTGAACTTACCCCCAATGCATGTTTTATTTTTTTCATCTACTTTGTATCCTTCAGCACATTCACATAATTCCATATCGGAACAAAAATAAGCATTTTTTCGACAATCCATTGTTGCAAAACAGTTGTCTTTTAATTCTAGCATCATAATAAAAAAAATTAATAAGTTTTACAATTACTAAAAAAAATTTTGGTTAAAATACTAATAATCAAAGCTAGGGAAAACTTAGTTACCCAGACAACAAGTAACAAAAAACTCTAAAAAATTTAGAAATCCTATCGCTAGATATTAGATACACTCATAGGTAATTTGATAGCATTAAACCAAACTTGAGTTTTCATCTTGGTCCATTACTCTTGGAAACTCTTAAATACGTCCCATTCCCATACTAACTGTGAGTACTTGGAATTTGACATTAAAACTTAATTCTATTTAATACGGTCGTACTGCTACTCATCTCAGTGTTTTCTAAAAACATATTCACCAAAAATTAGTTGAAATGTAGTCATGCCGAAAAAAATAAACCAAACATTTTTATTACTAGTGAAGCACTACTCCCCTTTAAAGCAATCGAAAATTCGCTATGCGTTTGGAATAATTTGTAATTAATTTGTTTAAAACCTACAATTAGATTAGATTAGATAGGAATTAAGTCCAATGGTAAAAAAGTTTTTATTTAGATGTCCATGTCCTGTAAACACACCCACCATAGTACTGAGATTTTTCCATTTTAAGCTTAAAAAAAATAACGTGTTTTCTTGAAATGCTGATAAACATCTTGCTTTGCCTGTCTGTTGATGACGTATACGCAACAAGATCTTCATCTTGAGGTCTGCATCATCCTTTAATAATGACAAAGCAAACGATTTGGATAAGCCAAAGGTGGGTTCTGTACTTGAATTGTTCATGCCACTGCAGCCCTTGCAAACTCATTTACTTTTATCTTGCTCGAAATGTCGCTATGACCTAACATTTATTAACATTTTGGCCAAACATTTATTAAGTGCCTTTATAGCTGTTTGGCTATCCAATTGAGCCACTAATAACTTTCTCTGTTTTTTATTTAACTTAACACAAATATATTGTTTTTAAAGCCACAACTAAGACCACAACAACGTGCAAAGGAGTAACGGCATTAAAAAAACAGAAGACAATTGTTTATGGTTACATGAGTATTCCGGATGTTCCGGATGTTCGGGATATTCAAAGAGTCTAAATAATGAATATTTCATATTTAGTGTGCTAAACATGTCTAACTAATTAATAAAAAAAAAATCCCAATTTAACTTTTGGTCGAGAATAATGCCTAAGAACTTTACCACATTTGAGTAGCCTAACTGCATACCGAAAAGATACAGACTTTGTATTGCAGGCATTCTTTTCTTATTGGTAAATAAATCCACCTGTGATTTAGAAAGTTGAACCGATAGTTCCTGATAGTTCCACACTACTTCTCATCCAACCTCATTGAATTTGGAATCAGATCCAGCAGGTTTTGAAGTACGCATACTGATTGGTACATAGTGAACTTTAGTAAGGCAGTGTCCATTATATTACGGTCAATCAGTCTTGCCACAGTTTTGAGGACAAAGGAGTTATTGACCGAAATAACATGGCTTCACTTCAGTTGATTTTACTTGGTTTTGGTATCTTTATTTGGAGATAAGTTGGTTGTTTATTCATCTCGGCAGTGGAGCTGCTCCCCGGAAAATATGTACTAGCAGATGTTGGGCTGTTTTCGATACAGATTCCGTACAAGTGTAGTCACGTGGTTGGTATTCGGGTTCTTTTGAGAGTGTTCTATAAGGAGCCTTTGACTATCACGATAAACGACCAATTTATCAATATTATTGATTTGCTTGGCTTTCTTTAAAAGTTTCCTGGCTGTTAATCTCAGCTTGCTCAGTTGTTTGCTTCACCAGGGTGAATTTCCTTCATGATGAAACCCTCTAAGTGGACAAGGTTCCCCAAAAACCTTGACCATACACTCTCGAATTTTAACATTTTCAATGTTTTGTATATAATTGATTGACGTTTAAAGTTCAGAAAAATTTGGCTAAGAAGTAATTTGTTTACATCCCAATCAGTTCATTTGGGATTTCTCAACCTCCTTTTTTACCACCTTGTCGAATATAAAGTCATGATTTATGCAATTGTAGTTTAATGTGAGAATATCTTGCGGTACTCTCCAATTTCAAGCCCCGAACTGCCCTAAGTTTTATAATTTGCATATGTCTCTCACCCCAGGATCAAGAACAGGTTCCTATTGCTGCAGAATTTCACCTCACTTACAAGATTTTTGAAATGGATGGGTAGATTTTATTATTTCCAGCTCCATATTTCGAAGTCACTGTATTGTCAACATCAACTGAGACACTCAACATTGCTTCAAGTACAGCAAAAGCTAAGTTTTTTGACAATACTGTATACGAGCCCTCCGCATTGGGTGTAGTGTCTCCTGTGATTTTGTTGTCTAGTATTGCCTCGGATCAACTTTTTTTGTATCCTGTTCAGATTTCATCCATACCATACCACAGACGACCAAAGCACAATCGTCATGACTATAAACCCAAACTTTTTTCAAGCAAAGAGGTAATAATACCACAAAGATTATTGCAAATATCTTTTTTGTCTTTTTTGTTCATTAAAATTCCATCTAACACAAAAAAAAAATTGAAAAATGAAACTCCAGGATATTATTCCCTAAACCCAATATAGTCAGGTCATTTTACCACCCCTAACGTTGATTAAACAATTTATAAACAAAATGTAATAACACAAAAAGGTTTATGAAAATATATTTCTGTAGTAGGAGTTTGTTAGTTAGTTTTAAACTCCATTTCTGAAAAAAAAAATTAAATTATGGGCTATTCTGGATACCGAAACCTTCGTGACACCCATAGCAGATTTACAAGCCATGATCGAAACGAAAAAATTTACCAAAGAAATGTATAAAACCGGTATTCAATACTAACGCATTTCAGTGTTATGGTTTTCTCCACCGCAGAGAAGTTGCGAGTCTATTGGGTAATAATTTACAAAACGGGGTTATTAACGAGTTATGGGGGAACAGACGTTCGGATGGATGTGGACAGATTTAACACAAATAGTGTCAAAAACAGTGGCTTAGAAGTAATTAAATAAATTATGCCTCAAATATATTATTTTCCTTGTTTCACTCCTTAGTATCTATAAGTTTTTATGACATATATAAAGAAAATAAAACTAAATAGATGGAAAATCGAATCAAGACACCGATAAAATAAAGAATTTGAACCCGACCATTTCTGATTTCCTTGAAGTTTTGGTAATCGTTAGTACAGTAAAAAAAAATTAATACGTATTTATTTTATTTTTTCCGTAGTTTTGACACAGTGTGGCTCGAAATTTGTTATAAGAATTTTAGAGACCATGAAAGATTAAAGTTTAATTGTGCTCGAACGCATTAACCGATTTGAATAATTTTTTTTTGTGTGAAAGGTAGCAAGGCTTTATAAAATATACAAGCAAGGCTTTATAAAATTAGTACACTGATAAAAAAATATATTTTTATCTGATTGTTTTTAATTTTAATTTTTCAAACATGGCAATTGCAAAAAGTGGTTATTTTCCGTTTATTTTTTTTTTACATTTTAATGATTCAGTTTTTGCCCAATGCATATTAAAATTACAGACAGACGTTTTATTTTGTTAAAAGCATAAACCCATTTGAATATTTACAAGCAAAAATATGCCAGGGGTATATCTTCCCAAAATTTTATAATGTAATAATTTAAACTTTGATTGCCCGAATATTTGAAATGGTGAAACGAAATCAATAAACTTTAAATAAATCAAAAAAGGGGCCAATCCAAGGTTTAGTAACAAAAATAAAAAGTTTATTATTTGAACTTACCTCCGTACATTTGATACTTTTCAATCTGATAATCCATTTTATTAGGGTTTCGGTTTGTTGTATTCAACGCTATAACACTTAAACTATCTACACTTATTATTATAGAATTCCAAAGCCAAACAAATATCAATCTGTTTACAAATATATTGAACATTTTCACAAATTAATTCAATTACAGAGAAATAAAAACTTATGTCATAACTCAGTGGAAAATTCGTAAGAATGATAAAACCAAGCAATCAATTTTGCAAGTAATGAAAATCAACAAAACCTGGCAGTACCAGGAACAAATTGTTTAAAACTCAAAAAACTTTTTCAATGGGTGAAGGTTTTTCTTATAGAATTCAACAGTCAGTTGGTTTAAATTGGCTATAGCTATTATACTATTTATATGATTGAGCATTTTTTTATTTTTATTTTGGAAACATGTTATGATAAAATACGAGAGTTACTAAAAAACAATTTTACATAAGAGCAATATATGTTGTATAAAATGTTGTAAACGCATTGCAGTACAAAAATCAAAGTTTAGTAGAAAAGCAAGCAAGAAGTACAAAAAACGCCCTAACCAACAAGCAATGTGTGATTAATGTTATTTTGGAAATATATGTTATCAAAAATTCACTCAACCAACCCAAATAAGAACGATTTTTGAATGTCAAATTCTATTTTGAGATATTGAGAATATTGTATAACTTTTGTAATTTTTTTTTGGTTTAATTATTCTTATTGATCCTGTGGTTGCAGTTAAATGGATTAAGAAAATTTATCGGGAAAGCCGTCAATTTAACGTAGAATTTTTTTTCAATTTAATTTTTTTTGAAGCAACAGGAGTGAGCCAATTTTTATTTAATGCAGTTACTCAACAGTTCACCGCGCCAACTAAAGCTTTGCTTACTTTTGTTAGTTTTTGTGAAATAATCGAAATAGCCCTCCCTCAAATTATAAATATTTTGTAAAATTTAAAACCATCACCGAATTTTGTGAATTTTACTTTAGAAATTGTAAATAATACTAAGCCATAAAAATTATTTTAGTTTTGTAATAAAATTTTTTGTAAAATCAACAAGCAAATGAGCGAACTCTATTCAGTCGACATAGAATATTACATATAACCGATAGTGATGAGCAACCAGGGCATGTTAAACTGTAGTTTTAACTCTGATTCCTTGCACTACGATGAAAAAAGTTTTTCTGGGCATTGTTCAGACAAAATTTAATAAGAATTTCTAATTTCATTTCCGCTAACTTTGAAAATAAATTGTAGTGGCTTAGGTGAAATAAGGAAGAAGTTTGTTAATTTTTTGGTTATGTACTGTCCACAATTAGTTTTATATTTAATTATATCAATCCACTCTAAATAAGTGAGATTCCTCACCAACGAGTGATTATGTGTTATCAATAGTTCTAACCACTTAATTGGATCGTTATATTTTTTAAACAAATCACAGAGGTAACTACAGTTTTTCACAAATATATAAAAATAATTGGCAAAAGAACGGTTTTTGTAAGCAGCTTAAGACCTCTGTAAGACAGCTTCAATAACTTAGTTAAAGTACCAACAGCTTCCTTAATAAATATTTAATTTTGTTGGTCAATTTAACAAACTTTCTGTAAAACTTACAAAGGTTTTGTTAATTTCTAAATAATACCCAAAACGAATGCGTCATTGTAGAATTTTGAACATTTTTCTAAAATTTTAGTTTAAAATATGGAGGGGCTGAAATCTCACAGCTCTGAGATATCAAGACTTCGGTCTGGGTTAAGGATTTGTATATAGTTTTCGGCAAAAAACTTTTATGAGGACATGGTTTTTAGTTTTGGGCAGAGATGTATTTTAAACCTAACTCTTTGTTAAAGTACAAGTATTTTTTATCTCTGTTTAAAAATTTATTACAAAACTAACACGAAACATCAATACGTTGCCGGAAAATTATAATCAAAATTCCAAAAATATTGTTAAATTAAATAAAATCAAACTTTTTCAAAATTCCAAAAATATTCCAAAAATTAGAATAAAATCAAATATTTAAACTTTTTCTAAATTCCAATAATATTTCAAAAATTCTTAAAAATTCAAACGTTTTCCAAAATTCTAAAAATATTGCAAAAATTATTACAAAATTAAAAATTGAAAATTCTTTCGAAATTCCAAAAATTATAATAAAATCAAATATTATAAATTTCTCAAAATTCTAAAAATATTCCAAAAATTCTTACAAAATCAAAAATTAAAACTTTTTCCGAAATTCTAAAAATATTGCAAAAATTATTACAAAATCATAAATACAAACTTTTTCAAAATGCCAAAAATATTTCAAAAACTATTACATATTCAAAAATTTCCATGTCAAATTTCATTTTCAATTACATTTACGTCATAAAAACAGCTACATTTTTTTTCCAAAAAATTGGCTAAAAAATAAATGAAATCATTTTTTGACACACTTGACATTATTTTTTGACAAACTTATAATGCCATAATTCTCAATAATAATAATAAAATTTCATTTCAAACAAACAATTTTAGTTTTTTCCAAAAAGTGGGGAAAAAACTAAATAAAAATCTTTTGACACACTTGACAACATTTTTTTGACAAACTTATAATGCCATAATTCTCAATAATAATAATAAAATTTCATTTCAAACAAACAATTTTATTTTTTTACAAAAACTTGGGTAAAAATAAATAAAAATCTTTCTTTTGACACACTTGACAACATTTTTTTGACAAACTTATAGCCATAATTCTCAATAATAATAATAAAATTTCATCTCAAACAAACAATTAATTTTATTTTTTTTCCAAAAAATTAAGTAAAGAAATAAATAAAAATCTTTCTTTTGACACACTTGACAACATTTTTTTGATAAACTTATAAGCAATAACCTAGTTTTCGATCTCACATACCAATCCCGACCATCAAGATTTCTCCAAATTTAATGTTCCTACTCGTAATCACTTTAAATGAACGTTTTTTAAGCCAAAAATATGAAAATTTGCTATTTTTGACACACATAATGATTTTTTTGACACACTTCCGGTACAGTTATCGAACACAGCGTCCTTTCGGACCTGTCCCTTGTAAATACATATTTTCAGAAAAAAAAATTTTTGAAATCCCTCCAGCCGTTTTCCCTGCAGCGTAGGTAATGACGGACGGCCGGACGGCCGACAGACAGACATACATTTTTTTTTTGCTTTTTTAGAATCAGTAGGTCCTAAAACGTCGAGAAATGCCAAAAAAGTGGGGGTAAGAATTTCACTTTTGGCTCATGAATGTAAAACTTAGGTCTTTCAGACCGAAGGAATTTTGTTTTTTAGAATACAATAAAGTTTTTTCTATTTTTCTGATAAAATAACTCAAAAGAAATTTTTATTTATTATAAAATTGAGATATTTAAAAAATAATGTTAAATTAAACAATTTTGAGTTTGTTCTATTATAAAATTAACAAAATATTCAGAATATTTTTGGTTAGTTTTACAAAAATATAATTGAATTAACAAAATCATCATTAACAGTGATCGTGATATCTAACAAAATCTTTGTACAATTCTTTGTTGTTTCACGATGGTTATGAGTGCAATCATATAAAATTAACAAAATTTTTATTGATATAATTGAAATAATTTGTTACTAAAAGTTTTGTATTTTTTTTAACCAATTCAAAAAAATAGATTAGTTAGTTTACACATTTTGGTTAAGATTAATTTCGGCTCCGATAGCAACTTACATCGAGAGAGTGAAAAATAAAACCCACGAAAAGAGTTTGTGTATAATTTAATCTACAACAGATTCAAAAACTTTTATTATTACGTACGATAATTTCATATACTATGCACCAATTGTTTAAAACATTTCAGTTTCAAACCAATGAGTTTATTTGCTTAAACGAAATAATTATGTTAAATAAATAATTTGCTTTATTTATAGTTTAATAGTATTGCTTCTTATTTTGCAATATAATTTATGATTTATACTAACCACATGAACATTAAGAATTGATTATTTAATACGAATAATATATTCGTGAAAAATTAGATGCTTGAATTAACATTTTCTTCATTAATTTTTCTTTTCATGTAATTTCGTAATTCAGAATATATATGAATAAACTTACTAATCGCTAAATAAGTGCGATGGTGTTTTACGAAATGGATATGATAGTTCAACGCTCCCGCTTTTGTGAGTTGGTTAGCAGATTTATGTGGCGTGATGGAAAGAACGCAGAAGAAATGGTGCATATACTAAATGATACTGAACATCACAGCGTGGAAAGTGATTCATTCACGAGAAAAGATGCTCAATAATGGACTAGCCCGATGATTGAAAAACTGAGTGATACTTCCGAGAAATGCCACTTGATTTTGAAAAGCATATTATGCGTTAAAAACTATCAAACTATCATACAAGAGCAAAGTAAATTGCTTAACTTAAATCAACCAACGGGCAACGACCAACAAAAAATAGCAAAAACTACTAAGATGAATGTCATGCAAAAGAAAAACGTCAACAAAGATCATTAAACATTTTAATTAACATAATTTATGCATCATTATCGACAAAGTTAAAAATCTAACAACATCCAGGAACATGTTCGCAGGCAATCTAGATGAGTGCAATGAAAATCCCAAAATATCTCGGGTTGTTATAAGGTTGACAAACGACATTCAAAACTTATGTTACTCCTGGCCTGCATACAGTGTTTTTCAGTCAAATTCAAAACGCTTGCTACCAAAATAAATAATGATTTAGATTGGTCGAGCAAGCTCACACTTTTCCACATAATTGCAGATCTATGCTAATCAATGGAAGTGAAAGGTGAACATGAACTATTCCTGAATATAGAATCCTATCAAAATTCGGTAGGATACAATTAATTAATGGTCCATGCAAAGTTGCTCAAAGCTGGTATAGGACACTATACTGTATTATTAATTCACACAGTGCCTTTGAGGCTAGCAAGAGACATTTGGTTCTGTGATAATTCAAAAACTTATTCCAAATTCAGATGAATTAAAAGTTCTAAAAAGGCTAGAAATCAAAGTTAGATGAAAAGACAAATGCATTAAAGGTAGCAAGATAGTGCGATCTATTGCAACTCAGGATATTCCACAGGCAGATGCATTGGTCGTTAAGCAGTATATGTTCTCTATCAGCCAAAAATACAGTAAAGCGAAGCAAATAAGTAAGTTACTATAAAAAACTGCTACCAAAAGAATGATTGGTAGTCACTAAATTGTGTCGATAGACGTCAGAGAATTGAGTCGCCAAACCCATATGAAGGATAACCATCCAAGGAAAAACTAAAAAAAAATACTGAAAATGTTGTAATATTGAACTATTATATACAATAAATGAAAAATACCGCGGATCTGTTTTTATTTTTATTTAACTTCTCGTTTAATTTAATGCGAAGAACTTTTGAAGCGTTATATTCACTTTTTCAAACACGATTTTTTATATCCAATGATTATGAATCCTTAACATTAGTTTAATTAAACCGGTTTGTGCGACAGGATGCCCAAAATTTTGTGTTTACTATGGACAGCCAGCAAAAAAGTCAGATATCTATCGACCAACCAAACAAAAACATGACATAATTTCCAGGTGAGGAGGGACCCAGAACTCGAAGTCTCTTCAACAGCTTGAGTTGGTGCATGCAAGCATTTTTCCTAGCCGAAAATATAAAAATTGTAGAGATTTTATAGATGAGTTGAATGATTTTCTTATTTCCCAAAGAGGAGATTACTATTTAATTATAACATAAGCGTTCTCCTCACTTTGTTTTAACCATTCACATCATATGGCCTTTTCAATCTATCCGTTTTTTTTACAGAAAGTTCAGTAAGATATACAAAAAACTAGCATGGTAAAAAAACAGAAAACACTTTTGGACTACCACATTCGGCACACAGTTGAAAAGAAGATTGACTCAGTAATATAAGAAGGAACTTGGACTGCTTATTGGTAAACATACATGCAGCCTACGATAATGTGGACTGTAATTCTATTATTAAAATAACCACAAAGAAAACGTTTAACACGGACAGTATCGCGGTTATTATTAATGTTCTATAGAGTTAGAAAACGGAGTCGTTTATATCCAGTGGTTATTTTCAAAGCCCGTACTTTTTTGTTGCTTTGGCCGATAGCTGCTGATGATCTTCTACGTAGGCTTAAAAAGGTTTACTCCAATACTGTAGGCCGCAATAAAAATAGATCAGGCATTATAAAGAGGTAAACAAGACCTTAACGTCGGTGATCGAACTAAAGACTTGGTGGTGAACTGAAGAAAGTTGTAACGCTAGTGTTGTAAGATGAAACTGATACTTTGGTTTTACTACACAATACAACCCGTTTTGTCATTCACAGTCTTCGATAGATAGGCTCAAGCAAATCTACTATTTCTTCCCATCACCATCAGCAATGGAGATGAATTTTTTACTCACTGTATAGCACTTATACGCTAGATTTGTAGCCACAGGAAGAACTCGTTGACTACAACTCGTAGAAATACTTAAGCTCGACTGCTTAGCAGGACATCTAAAGATATTTTTGAAATTGTATATAGAACGAAATGGATTTCTAGCATATTTCAAGTTGTGTGACAAACATAGTTGATAGTTCGCTTTCAAAATAAAGACCAGGAACGGTATTTAGACTAAGTTACCACTAGCAATAGCAGTGTGATATCACTAGCCCAGGTGATATCTTAGGGGTGCTGGCGGATGAACTGTATTCAGTCAACGGTAGCAATCTCAGTCTTAGCTAATGAATATTCCTTGATTATGACACGAAGAAGCTTGCTCGAAGAAACGAGCCTTCATATAACTATATATCTGAGCTTTAATCATTGAGAAAGATACTGCATCCCATAATAAAGGATTATGTCATTAGCTGGACTATTGGCAAACCCATTTTAGTTTTGTTCCTGCAAATTTTTAAAACAAATTTGCTTTTTGTTCTTATTTTATTTTTATTTTCCCTATCCTATCACGAAATATTGGTCTATGCCATATTTTGTATGTGATAGGATTTATTGTTTAGTTATCCATTATTTAACAAAAAAATAGTAAAAAAAAAAAAAGATTTGCGTCCATTAACATCCTTAGAACGTATGTTGTTGTGGAACCTTGGTCTTAAAAGGTTTTTATGTGTTGTGCCACATATTGTAATGCCTACTACACAACACATTCTATTAGAAAAAAAAAATTATTAAAATTAATTGTTGCCCATGTAAACGCTACATGAAAATAATTCAGATGGTTGAAAATAGATGACACCAATTAAAACATAGTGGTGAATTAGTCGCTTTGACAGATGATAATTGTCTTTTTGCGCTTGGACAGTTGTATAAAATATAAAAATTTGAAAAGATTAAATTTCTTTTCTTCAGCAACCATCGGGGTGGTAAGACGTAATTTACTAATCAAGATAGAAAACTTAGGTGAGTATGAAATGAAAAGTGTTAAAGTGTATTGTGAAATAAAAGATGTGTGTAAACAATTAAAAATAGCCCGTGAGTAAATTAAATTTCTTTTATTGAAAGTCTTCAAATTATAATTATCATAATCGTCATATTCAATAACCAACATTGTCGGATCATCAAGTAATTTATACTAACTCTCATCTTCATTCAACATAATCAAATTAAATTATTTTACTTTAAGTTTTCAAACTAATTTTAATTAAATTAAACTGAATTGTAAATCTATAAAATTAAACTAATTTGAATAAACTAATTGATTATTTTTATTACAAACAGTCCACTCAGTTTTAACATCATTGACTATCTTGTTTCGATACCCAGCGCCAAACGGAACGGTACCACTGGACACCTGTTCAAAAGTATTCCAAGTCACAACTATCATCATTAACTATGTCATTATTGTTTTGAGATGTTTCTATCATTTCTTTTACAACAAATAATTATTCCAATAGAGCTCAAAAGCTTCGCTTTTTCACATGAATCATTTTAAGGAATGTCACTAGACATTCTGGCTTATCGCAACCACACCAAAAAAAATATTTCGGGTCGGAGTCCAACTATGTTTACTGTATGTTTTGGGGTCACTGAATCCAAAATCAAACTGTTTGAACCCATCACATAAGGGTTTGGATATAATCTAAAAAACACACAACACCCTCTAAAGGCCACAAAAACCTTTAAATCTGATCACCTTAGACGATTTTTTCCCTTAAACCCAGTAACACATTAATTTCTAAAGTTTTTTTTGTCATTTTTCCATGTATGTAAATTGACCCACATATCCAGAGTGGTAATATACCTGTGTCTGTATCCAGAGCACCTGCAAGTGGTGATGGCGGACCACAGAGTGATTTCATTATTCGGTAATTCCATAGATTATAGCATTCATGCCGTTTTGGCACATATAGGCTACCTTTACCGAAGCGGGGATGGAAAATGGGTCTGACGGGCTAGGGCTAATCCGATCTCAAATTCAGTTTCAGCGACCCTAAAAACCTATACCGAGTTTCGACTCTGAAATTATTTTTAGTTGTGGATTTACGGGTTTATAGGGTCATGGGGTCATGATGTTATAGGGTTAGGGATTGAAAAGGTTAAGAAGAGGTTATAAATTTAGTATATATTATGTGTTACCAGAATATATTTATGTGTTACCAGATTTTAGGGTGAAAATCGTTTATGATTATCGGGTGTAACGGGTTTAGTGGGTTTTGGCTATTTTAGGTTATATTCGATCCCTGACGTGCTGGTGTCAAACCAAAGTTGAATTTGGCTTCAGCGCCTTAAAACATATAGAACCAAGACAAAGTTAGACCACCGGCTGATTTTTTTTATGCGACTGTGTATGTCACACTTTATTGTTTGACCGACAAGCTACTTTTCAAAGAAATTTACGTCGGAATTTTTTTCAAAACACGTTCTAGCTGTTTCAATTCATCACCGCCTAGTTTATTCTTAATGCTTGTCAAAATTGCCATTTTTGTGGTACTATTATTTCATGTTTTTCCAAACAAGTAAGGTTTTGGTCAAAAATGTATATTGACGAGCTTCATGAAGTGTTTTTTTTTAATTTGGCAATATGCTCTCGAATTCTTATTCTCTAAAGCGAGTGCAAATTCTTTGATGACAGGAGAATATTATACATATTAGAATGCAGCACTCAACCAACTGTTCCAAGGCATTTCAATTACATCTGGTGGCAGTAGCAAATCTCATGTGTCACTGCATGTTTTGCGACGATTGTTTGATTTGGCAAGTACCGATCAATCTATGAATGTCGTCATATATGTTCTTAATAAACCCGCATACTCGTTTCGCAAACATTTCCTTGAAACCTTTGCTGGCTTTTAACGTATACGTCACTTGATCTGATAACAAAACTCATACTTTGTCGTATGGTATAATCGCGCCGTACAGTGTCACACACGCTTTATTAATAGCTTGCTGAACTGTGTTGTTGTTTGTTCTTTCCAAGAAAATCGTTCTGAGAAGGATTGGTTTTGATGGAGTCCCGACTAATTTTCTATCCATGAGATAATCGACAATTAAATAAATTTGATGTTCACCGATGTAATCTTTGATTTTTTTTTGTAAGGTGATTTGACTAATCATATCAACTTTACTGTGATGCTCGGATGTCGTAGTTTCCATAAAGGAATTCCAGCTTCAAGGAATGTCGTTGTTGCGCTTACCATTGCAATTAGTACCGATGGTCGTAAAACACTTTTTTTAGTTTTGTTGTTTTATTGTTTTGTTTTGTGTGCTAAAATGAATATGATCAATTTTTAACTTGAACTGAAAAGCCTAGTAAAAAATCAAAATTTCGTTGTTTTTCGACTGAACTTCAAACATATGGCTTACACCAATCAACTTTTTTGCACGAGACGACTAATGAGATTTTCTTTACTAGCCATGATTGCATTGTGAGAATCGAATTAAGACAAAAATATTGATTATATCGGTTCAATGTTTCGTATAAAAGTGCGTCTGGTGACCATGTTGGGCAGTACGTAGATTTATGCAGAGAAAATAAATTATATCAGTCTTGTTACTCAGCGCTCGAATGTGATAAAAGTAATAACACGATGTTTAGTAAACAAAGTTTGTAATGAGCGCTGAGTTACAAAACAGATACCTGTAACGTAACCACGAAACTAACATCTGCTAAATTAACCACAAAACTAACATCTTCTTGTTTTATCATTGTAGTATTCCGATATTCCACCATTTGGATAATGTTTTATATACAAAATTTAGTGTTGGCGTACGATCGATTATTTAAATTGAGTGATGGCATTAACAAGGACCACATGTTTGTCTTATTAGAATCTTAATACGTTAATTATAATTTTCTTATTTCTCGTTACATTTAAAAATAATTTAAAGTCTATATGGATGAAATAAAAAACAAAAGAAAGTAGCTGGATTTTAATGGTATGTAGTTTTTCCTCATCACATTTTTAAACGATTAATTTAATTTGTTATATTGTTTATTGAAGTTAAAATAAAAATATCATTGAATTTTCCGAAAAACGAAGATTAAGAAAATTTGTAGATCACAAAAAAAATAAAATTTTCTTCAACTCTATATGTAAGAAACATTGTTTAGTTCGAAATTTCTCATTAAATTGGAAGGTTATTAAGAAAAAATTAATAAATTGTATCTAATTATAGTTATTAGAATTTATATGCAAATTTAATTATATCATAGTTTTTTATGATATTAACTATTGTTATGAACGTTTTTTATAAAATAAAATAATATTTTAAAAATAGATTTTGTGATATTATAAACAAAATTGTTTGCATTTAGAATCGAAAACGTTTAAGTAGTTAATCTCGAAAAAATATAAACATAATGTTTTTAGACAAAACATAGTTTTAAAAATAATTATATCTAAAACTCCAAAATAAATGAGTTAATTTCGCAAATAAAGTAATATAAAATTACATTTTAAATATCCGATCGGAAATTGTTATATATTTATATGAATTTTTTTTTATTTGTTTAATTAAACGATAAAAACTAAAAATAAATTACTTATTTATAATAAACATTTATAATAAACAGAAAGTGAGTGTAATAATTAATTGTAAATTAAGAAAAAACAGATGAAATAACGGTATTTATACTGTTAATGAGTGATTAATTATCGGACGTCTTGTCCGTATCATTCCAGAAAAATCTATTATTCGTACAAGTGAATTAATTATGTATAAATAATTATATTAGGAAAGTGAAAATCGTTAATAGTTTTTCTTTTGTATCAATCAGAAAATATTTTTAAGGCTAACAATATTTCCCAAATTTTTCACATTAAATATTAATTTATTTTTAACGATTGTTTTTTTGTGGTTAAATTATTACTGTTGCATGCAGAAAAAAAACGTTAGCAGTGTATAGGAACCTCATACAAAAAAGGTAATTTCAATTTCAAAACATATTATGTTTACATTAACTTTAACTTTAACATCAACTTCAAATTTTCGAAATAACAAAATTTGGGAATATTAATTTAGTTTTTAAATTTTTTATATTTAGAAGAAATTTCTTGTCTAAATTTGTGATGGCGTTATGACAATAACTTAAACAGGTTGTCAAACTCTATAAGAGATTTGTTATTTTGTTTTACATAAAATAAAAACGATAAAACTTCGTTTTTTATAATTTTTTAAATATTTATTTAATAGCTTGAAATGTAAACAAAGTTAACAGTAACAATTAATTTTCCATACCAACCTATACAATATACATATTCGTCAAATCAACATATTCTTGCTGACTATTGTCTATACAAATACGTTTAATAAGATATATCGGCTCACGTGCTGTAGTTTCACAATAAAATTTCTATATTCAAATAATAGTGTTTTTTTGTAAATAAATAACAATAATTTATCTTTTGGGAACTCTCTTAATTTAGTTTCTGATATTATTTATAAGTTAATAAAAGTAAGAAAAAAGTTAATTTTGTCTAAATTTGTAAGCTATTGAATTTAGTTGTAGAATCGTAATAATATTATTTTTTTTTTTTAATAAGAAGTGTTGTGTAGTAGGAGTTACAAAATGTGTCACAACAACACATAGATACCTTTTAAGACGTAGGTCCCACAACAACATGCGTCTTGAGGTATAGGTGGACGCTTTTTTTAAATCTTTGTGGATTGAAGGCACTCGAGACTATTGATTCGGGCAAAGCATTCCATGTGTACGATGTACGCACAAAGAAATCTCTTTGCATTCTATTACTATGACAGTGAGTAATCTCGACAGTTCGACCGCCCGCACAAACCGATTGACGAGTAAAACGGGGAAAAACATATGTCTGAGGCATTATGGACCTGATTTCATCCGAGCACTGCTGGTGACGATATTTATAAAAAACAACGAGATCAGCAACAGTGCGACGATGTTGCAGGGAATCAAGATCTAATGTTAAATCTCGATCACCAACAATTCGTATAGCTCGCTTTTGAACAGAGTCCAAAAGAGCCAGGATAGTAACACATGCAGCGCCCCAAACTTGACAACAATACTCCATACAGGGACGAATATAGGACTTATAAATGTGGAGTAATTGATGCGAGGTAAAATATTTTTTACATCTATTGAGGAGGCCGAGTTTTCTTGACGCGCTCTTTGCCATGGCCATTATATGATCGTTCCAGAGTAAGTCATTGGATATTGTGACTCCCAATAAACGAATGCTTTCACATTCGTCTATTTGGTCGTCACACATATTAATTGAAATATCGTTGGGAAACTCGGTCTTTGATCTGGAAACAATCAATAGCTGTGTTTTGGTGGAATTAAAATTGACCAAATTTTTGTCACCTCAATCGGCGACTTTTTTTAGGTCCTCGTTTACATTTATGGCAGCGTCTCTCCGGACGGGATTTATTCGTTCATGCATTTTACCCTTTGAAGATAGGGGACGAATGACTTGTGCAATGTACTATCATCTGCAAAACTATTTATTGGGTTACTGGTGATTTGCAACAGTTCGTTGATATAAATTAAAAATAAAGTGGGAGATAAAACTGAGCCTTGGGGTACACCAGCGTTAATTAATTTGGACTCAGAAGAAAAGCCATCTATAGATACCGAGATGTATCGGTTAGACAGAAAATTTTGAATCAACTTCACGACTGCGGGATGAAACCGTACGCAACGAGCTTGTTGATCAAGTTGGCATGCCAAATTCGATCAAATGCTTTTGAGATGTCTTATGCGATCACGTACGTTTCCCCACCTTTCTCAAGTATGCTATTCCAAATATGTGCCACATAGTTCAATAGATCGGTTGTTGATCTTTTGTTTCTAAAACCGTATTGGCTGTCAGATATCAAATGGTTGTCTTCCAAAAATTTGGATATGTGTGAATTAATATAGTGCTCGTATATTTTAGACATGACTGGGAGTAAGGCTATTGGTCTATAATTTGAAATATCACATTTCGTTCCTTTTTTTGGGACAGGCTGGACATTGGCCAACTTCCAGCAGGATGGATAAATACCAGATTTATAGGATTTATAAAATATTTTGGTGAGGGTTGGTGCAAGTTCTTTTGAAAATGTTTTTAGAATAACAGGAGGAATGTTGTCCAGACCAGAAGCTTTGTTGTTGTTTAACCCCCTTAAAAGTTTTTCGACAACTTTGGGTTTGAAATGTAATTGTTTCATATTAACTGCTGAAGACTGGATTTGGGGTATCAATCAAGGGAATCAATCCATTCTTTCTTAAGCATACCTAAGCATTTGACCATCTGCGTGCCACTGTGTATGACTGGTTCAAGTTTATGTAGTTCAAAACCGACAGTTGTTCAGTATATCCTTCTGATTTTGTTAAAAAATACCAGAGACATAATCAGATTTTTGTCAGGGTTTAAAACGCTTCTTATTTAACCTTTTTACTCTATTCTTTAAGAATTCAGATCATCTATCAAAGTTTTATCAAAACTATCGCATGAAAAATCCTGTAAGCGAACAAACAAACGCATTTTATTATTAAACATAAAAAGTACAAAAAACTGTATACCGGCAGTCAATAACCTGAAGTTGGGCTGCAGTACTGTTATGATTTTTGTCATAAATCTCAATCTTTTGTCAAGGTTTTATCAAAATTGATTCATTAATGATGCCTGTAGTGTCCACACAGGGACATTCATTTAGTTGTATGTCTTAAGGTAACAAGAAGGTAGGATTCTACAATCGGTGGTAGTCTGTTTCAGCTTTCACTTCCTTTTCATGAAGAATTTTTTTGTTGATTTGTTAATTTTATGATATGTTTTTATCTATATGGGTGTAACAATCGGAACGCCGGAATAACCCTGAAATTAAGTCTCATATCTTATTGATTTTATTAAGTTTTTAGATCTGTACCAATAAGTTCCCCGATTAAGCCGGGCATTCACATACAACAAAAACAGAAACAGAACTTCATACAAATTTGACAGGAAAAAATTTTGTTACTCTCAAATTTGAATGGAAGTCTGTTTCTGTTTCTGTTGTTTGTGGTTTCAAGCCTTTATCCCAAAATTCATCAGATATGGTTATTTTAGACGCAGAAAAATACCCAAAACGAGAGCAAATTTTGTATGTCCGCTGTACCGTTTCGAGATCAATTGTGACGTAGTTCATATCTAACGGAAAACGTTAAATTTAGAAATATATAAAATATTGATACGTCAAGTATGACTTTTTGGAATATGAACAAAAAAACAACTTCGACTCATAGTCCAGTAACTTTATACATCACAGTATAGTTCAAATCCGGTAGTTCTGATTTTTTGCAGACTTGTTTATGATGTTAGCCTAATGAATAATCCAAGTTTGTGACCTCGAGCGCCCAACGCAACTTTGTCAAAAATCGAAAAAACCGCGAAAATTATTTATTGTTATTTTTTCAAATTTTGGCGAGTATAACCCTAAACGACTAGTTTTTGAAAAAACTTTATTAAAACGTTTTTAAAGTAGACTAAATTTGCTACAATATAATACTAGAACCGTCTCTGTAGAACCAATACTTTCCGGAATTAAGCCTCAAAAATCGAAAAAAACGCGAAAAAATCGTTATTAGGGTTCCGCACTTTAAAAAAGTAAAAACAGGGACCCTATTCCCGAACACATAAATGTCATCACAATATTGTAAATTCACACAATATTGTGAATTTCGTATTATGTAACACCAATTTGGTGAAAATTCAACACAATATTGTGAATCTGACAAGAACAATATAGTTCCTGTCAAAATCACAATTTTGCTTTATGTTTTGTGTGTTGACTTTTTTATACAAATTTCATCGATTGGCGTAAAAATTAATTTATAACGCAAAATTAAGTCTTTAATAATATTAAATAATCGTATTTTTATATAAATATCATTATAACATATTAATTTAATAAATATATTTATATTTGATTTTGCATCTCTTAAGATTAAAAAAGTTAGTTGTCAAAAGTACGAATCTAGTACCAAAATCTGTTATAATTTTGTAAAAATTTGTTATAATTTGTTTGACACAAATATGAGTTACAGAATACTATTTTTAAACAAAGTTGTTAAGCATTTTGGTGAAATTGACCATATTGTCTATTGAAAAATATGTGTTCGGGAATAGGGTCCCAGTACTCTATTGGTGAGACTTCGGTGTCCGTCCGAATTTCTCACAAACTATAAGTGCTATCAACTTGAAATTTTCTACAGTTTTTAAACGTGTTTTCCCACGCCTACTGATAACAAAAAAAAATCAAATATTTGTTTTTATCTATATTTTATGAACATAGATAAGGAGAAAACAAAAGTTTTTTTGTAAGGAATCAAGTTTGGTCTAGAAAAATCGAAAAAGTTCAAAATATTTCAAAAAAAATTTCAATGATTTTTCGACTACTTAGATTTTTTGATATTGCCAAAAACGAGTGTTGTTTTTCCTGTCCCCCCCCCCCCCCCCATAACTTCGAACATTACAAAAGAAAAAATTTGAAAAAATTTTCTAGCCCAATCCAATTTTTTTGCAATTTTAAAAAGCGTAGTTTTTGAGATATGTTAAAAAATGTGACAAAAATTTCCTGCCCCTCCCCCCCTTAACTTCGAACATTCGAACAAAAGAAAAAATTTGAAAAAATTCATGGTTATGGGAAATATTGTAAAAATTGAATGAAAACTATAGCGGTCGGATCATCATTTCAAATGTTATTTTAAGGGGGTTGAGGGTAGAAATTTTGAAAAAAAAAATATTTTTGACCAAGTCAAGTGGGGTTGTCATATGAAAAATTGATTTTTTTCTAGTCCAAAACAATTTTTTATGTAATTTTAAAAACGTTATTTTTGAGTTATGTTAAAAATATTTCCTGTCCCCCCCTTTAACTTCGAACATTACAAAAGAAAAAATTTGGAAAAATTCATGGTTAGGGCAATATTGTAAAGATTGAACGAAAACTATAGCGGTCAGCTCATTATTTCTAATGTGATTCTGAGGGGGTTGAGAGTGGAAATTTTGAAAAAAAATTATTTTTGACCTTGTTGAGTGGAGCGTCATATTCAAGGTGATTTTTTTTCTAGTCCAAATCTATCTTTTTTGCGATTTTCAAAAGCGTAGTTTTCGAGTTATGTTAAAAAATTTGAAAAAAATTTCCTGTCCCCCCCCCCTTAACTTCGAACATTACAAAAGAAAAAATCTGAAAAAATTCATGGTTATGGGAAATTTTTTAAAGATTGAATGAAAACTATAGCGGTCGGCTCATCATTTCAAATGTTATTTTGAGGGGGTTGAGAGTGGAAATTTTGACAAAAAATTATTTTTGACTATGTGGAGTGGGGGGGAGGGGTCATATGAAAGGTGAATTTTTTTCTAGTCCAAAACAATTTTTTTGTAGTTTTCGAAAACACCGTTCTTGATTCATTTGATTAAAATTCTAAAATTGCGTTTTGTGCAAGACTATTCACGTAAAATAATCGTAGAAGAGGATAAATTTTATTTTACGTTAACACAGTTTATAATATATTGGATCAACACAGTTTAACAAGTCAGATGAACTAAACTTCAGGCAAAAGGCGTTAATTTGAAAAATTATGCGATAACATACCTGATACCTGTTTGCTATTCGATAGATTATCATTTAATATGGTTGCATTGCAAATGTTCTCTGTGAAGTTGATCACTAATTACAAACATTTTTGAAATTTTTTAACTATTGAACTACTGTTGAACTAGAAAACTGTTACAGTCAAGTTAATCGAAGTTGAGGATCTGTTCTTTTCGTTAAGTCTGATACAATACCACCAGTGCAAAAAATAGCATCAGAGGTATTGCTAATAAATTACTAGAAAGCTATCTATCCAACCGAATATGTCGTACAAAGTTAGGAACTATCTTCAGTGAACCTGACATAATAGATATAGGAGTACCACAAGGATCAGTCCTTGGTCCAACTTTATATTTACTTTATATAAACAGCATTAACAGAGCCAAACTTAAGGGTATATACGTTATCTTTGCTGACGATACCCTCCTAATTTATAAAAGCAAACAAGCAATACACCTTGAACAAACTATTAATACAGACCTAAAAAAATACAATGACTGGCTATCTGAAAATAAATTATCCATTAATAAAACTAAAACGAAATATATGATATTTATGCAACGAGGAATGCCCTCGATTGACTTAAATATACATATAGACAACATAAGTTTAGAAAGAGTAAAGCTATATAAATACTTGGGTATTATAATCGACGAAAACTTGAACTGGGTACCATATACAGATCAGATGATAAAAAAGATAAACTCCTTATTAGGCGCATTAAAACGAAGACGGTATAAAAGTAAAAAATTCTCAAACATCATCTATCACTCATACATCCTTTCAAAAATAACGTACAATATAACTTCTTGGTCCCATTGCACTAAATATGTACTAAGAAAAGTTGAAAAAGTACTACGAAGAGCATTGAAGAATCTATATGGACTTCAATGGAGAACTAGAACGGCTGAACTTTACAAACTTATTAATAAATTTAATATCAAACAAATGATTTTTATTGAGCAGGCAAAGTTCCTATTCAAGGTAATAAATAAAAAACCAAAAAATAATATAACACTGTACACAGGTTCAAATATACATGCTTATAATACGAGATACAGAAATAGATATAGAGTCAATAGAGCTAGAACAGAAATAAATAAATGTAACCTACTAAACCGTGCAATTAAAACTTTTAATAAACTACCTCCAGATATAAAATCAATTACCAATTACAAACTCTTTTGTGCTAAACTAAAAAATTTTGTCCGTAATTCGATCGACGCGAATCTAGACATAAGTCATATGTAGTATTCGGAAGAAAACCATTCACTTCCTTTTACTCTCACCCATTTAAATCAAACAAATTAATTTATATAATTGTTATTTATAATTTATTATTACAACAAATTAATTTATATAATTGTAACAATAATTGTATTTATAACATCTAATTTAAATCAAACAAATTAATTTATATAATTGTTATTTATAATTTATTATTACAACAAATTAATTTATATAATTGTTAATTAAAAAAAAAAAAAAAAAAAAAAAAAAAAAAAAAAGGAGCTCTTATACCGACGATGGTCGTTGAGCTCTTTAATTAACTGAAACTATTATTTTATGAATATTAATTAACTGTCTATGTAAAGGAATAATAATAAAATAATAATAAAATAAAAATAAAAATAGTAGCCACCATCACTTTGAGTTTAGCTCTGCTGGCAGTCATTGTGAATGTTCAACTAGCTGAAGTACAAATCCTGTTGGTATACTATACCGATCTCCCAATGTTCAGTAGACAAATCACTCGACTGTGTTAACAATGCACCGTTGACAATAATTTGACGACACTTTTTCTCGGTTTTTTCCGTTGGTTTCAATAAAAATCCTCAAAACTGGCTCTCAAACTATTTTCTACAAAAAAATTTACAAAGAAAAATTCATTAACCAACAATAGTTGAAGCTACAATAATTGATAATATATTTTCCATTATAAATAGTTTATAAGCTGGCGTTATTGAAGCTTTCTTTAGCCACCATAAACAGCTTTGGGTAAAATGCAACTCAACGTAAAACAATGCAAAGAAAAACTGTTGTTTTCTCAATATTATATACACGGAACACTCAGCGAGTGCCCAACTTTTTTTTTTCAATTTTGGCGATTACAACCCTAAAGGACTAGTTTTTGAAAAAACTTTCTTAGGACGTTTTTAAAGTTGACTAAATTTGCCACAATATGATACTAGAATTGTTTCGAACTTCGCAATTTTTTGCAATCCTGTTGTTCTGAATGAATTTTCGAGTGACGTCTAAGATATTGCGAAAATTTGCTAAGTTAAAAAAATGATAAACTTTGAAAGGGTTATTCTCGAAACCTATTGGGTTTGCAGAGACAATTCTAGTCCCTTAGTTTTATCAAAAACTAGTCCTTTAGGGTTATAATCGCCAAAATTTGAAAAAATAACGATTTTTTCGCGTTTTTTTTCGATTTTTGACAAAGTTGCGTTCGGCGCTCGACGTCACAGACTTGGATAATTTATTAGGCCAACATCATCAACAAGTCTGCAAAAAATCAGAACTACCAGATTTGACGCATACATTCATGCTTTCAGGCGACAAAGTTACTGGACTATCACTGATTGTTAGTTTTAAATGATTTGTTATTTTCGTAATTTTTGATCAACTTAAAACATAATTTATATCATAATTTCGATTTTGTTATTAATAGCTAATTAATTTATGAATCCAACGAACCAAAATATGTAGAAATCGGTCTTAGGAAAGCATTTTGATCGAATTTTTTCTTCTTACATATTCGAAAATACAGAAAAAATTGTTTTTTATATTAGATTTAGCCTTTGTTTGAATTAATCCGAATTTTTCGCTTCGTTACTTATCAAACCAATCAAAATTTATTATTTTACTCCGCAGTGTAAAATAATGAATTTTGATTGGTAGTGGATCAGAGGAACGGATATAAGGAAACAAGGATTTATTCATCAAATAGCACGACATCAAGTAACACTAGAAAAGATGCGTGTATTCTTATGGAAAAAAGACTGTCCACAAATTTATTTAGTTCACTTGTCGTAATCACATACAGGAGATTAAACTACGAGCTGTATATGATCTAAAATTTGGAAAGTCTACAGTACCAGTTCAACAAATTTCAGAAGGCATAGGACGATGGTAAAATTAATTCGAAAATGATCGAAAGTAGAACATCAGACAAAAAATGGGAATAGTAGATTCTTGTATGAGTTGAGAATGATGGCAATTCTTCACGAGGATAAAGTTTCCCGAAACGAGCGTAGCTAGTGGAGGGAATCATCCTAGTGAAGAATTGCCATCATCCTATGCGAATACAAGATGCTATTTTATCCACGACTGCAAAATATTTCGATTAATTTCCAGTTTGCCTGCTAAAGTTTTTATCACCATATTGAAATATGTAAATCGTAGATAGCATAGAAAAACAAAACTTAAATTTATTATTTTATATTTTATATATGTATTGTTCTCGTTTTAACCTTTTGATAATACTATACCAACAAATAAGCTATAGAACTGTAGTAGAATGTAACAATTGCGTCACATTCTATACACAAGTTAGAGAATGTATAAAATTACAATGGAAGACATAAACATGGAAAGTATATATTCTTTAGTAGTCGTGGATAAACAAAACTCCACAACACACATGTGAAGCTCTAGCTATTTTTGGTCATGAAAAGACCCAGGTCTGACAAGACACGGCCATTGCATGGCTAAAGCCACTTATCTCCTGAAGTTATTTATGTTTCGCAATCAGTAACATATTGCAGTTGGAGATTCAAATAAAGTTCGAAATCACAACCACGCAGCTACTAAAAAGAAGTTTTGAAAGTTACGTTGGCAAAATTCGATTTTTTTCTTGGCGAAACCATAGAGATTTACAAATTCAAGCACCCAGGTCTAATAAGCCACGGCCGTTGAATGACTAAAGCCACTTATCTCCTGAAGTTATTTATGTTTCGCACTCAGTATCATATTTTAGTTGAAGATTTAAATAAAGTTCGAGACCTTTGCAATTTTTTGATCTTATTGTATGTACAAATTTAATTTAAATACACATATCTAACAACAGCCTAAATTCAGGATCTGAATATCAGCAAATCGGAAATTTCTTATAAAATAATTGACAAAAGCGTTTCAGAAGAAATATTGAGCAAAATGTGTTATCATCTTCAACTTACAAACGAAAAAAATGTTAACATGTCTTTTACGGCCTAGAGATTTCGTTTGATGAAAAACGAAAAATGGTTCAAAATCTTGAGGTCCCAGCACGAGATATCCCAATCCCACCACACGTACAAGAAAAAGTTCGACGCAGTGAAACACAACTTTTTGCTAGTAAGAACACAAGTGATTTTGTCACAGAGAAAACTCCGAATTTTTTTAATCGATTTGGAATATCTACTGGACCCATCGCAATGGTCAGTGAATCAGAATATCAACGATGCCACGTTGCTTTGCCAACGTTTGCATGTAGTTAATGATACCGCCGAATGTGGTGTTAAATTGATCACCGAGTATAACAACATTCTAACTAAAGACGAGAAAGGCACACAATGTTGCACCATTCAAGAGGTAGAAAACTAACAGATGCAATTACCCATCATGCAATAAATCTAATTTACTGCTTTTTTTAGAAAACATTGCTTTTGATGAAAAAAAAATATTATAAATTAAATCATAAAAATTGATTGTTAATTGATTGAAAAAAAGATTGTTAAGAATTAAAGGCGATAATTCGCATAGTTAAGAAGAAAAAATTCGATCAAATCGTTTTCCTAAGTCCAATTTCAACATACTTTGGCTCGTTGGATTTGTAAATTAACTAGCTATTAACAAGAGAATCGAAATTATGAGATAACTTCTGTTTTAAGTTGCTTAAAATTGATAAAAATAAAAAATCCAATTATTCTGCTAATTGCGTTATCTTCGAAACCATGGCGCGGTGGGTAATTGTTTTCCGATTTCAATAAAACTGCATACACTTCATAATATAGTTTGATGGAACATTAATAGTCGGTAGGAGAGAAGAGAAAGTCGATTTAAAAATTGTTTATACATATTTGGTCATGCCTAATGTCCCAACCAATCAAATATAACTGAACTTAAATGTGCTGAAATTTTTATATACAGTTCATGAAGGGAGAAATTAGATTGTCACAATCATTTTCATTTCTTAAAAAATTAATTTAATTTATTTCATTTAATTGTATTAATTTAGTTTACCATTTAAGAAAACTTATAAAATCAAATAAATAATTAAAAAATAAAATTTACCTTTGTAACTGACGAACGTTGTTGTTTCATACAAATGTGATAGCATTAGAAGTTCAATGTAGTTGTCCAAAAACGTGAAACCTTTGCGGTGCTTTATCAATGGTATCAGTCCTATGAGGGTACTGATTACTATATCTAATAGATAATGAGTCATAACTTTGGTGATTGGATAGAATATGAATAAACTCCCTACGGTAAGTTGAACCTTTTCCAACCAATCAACCAACACTTCACTTGCATAAAACTTTTTAATCAGCCTTCTGCAGTTTTTAGTGCAGCTTAAGATTTTCTATCCTAACCAAAATAATTTTTAAAAAAATGCATGAAATCCCCGTGCACAAAATTGTACAAAACTCTTGTCTACATATGATGTGTACCATAGCGATATACCCGACAAACATTATGTGCATGGTGCACGAGTAGGTGCACATATCGTGCACATTTTATTTGGACTAATTTTGTACTTTTTTGGAAATATTCTAGTGTATATTTAAAATTTAGTTGAAGTATAAATGTATTTCAGTACTAATATCATACAAATTTGTTTTAATTTAACATTTTTAAATCATGTAAACATGTATACAAAATGTGCATAGAACTTTAAACAAAATGTTTTATGCACATTTTGTATACATGAATACATGTTTACTTTAAACAAATGTTCACCGTGTAATTTTATATTTGTGCATTTGTTTATAAAATTCGCATGAAATATGTTTACGAAATGACCTATTACATGTAGATGAAATGCGCATATACGTGTGTACAAAATATATAAATTTCAGTTGGTTAAATTTCACTAGAGTTCTATCCATTTAAGATATACATAGTTTACAAAATTATATACTTTAGTTATTGCTTCTCGGCTTAAAGACTATGATAACAGTGGCTGTGTTATGACTACACATTGGTTAGTATAAGGTTATGATATTTCTATTAACGAATTTATTTGATATTTTGTAATATGTCATAAACATGTTTCTAAGAAGTATACAGAAAATTTATGTATCTTTTGTAAACTCATCGTGAACATGTAAATGCACAAGTGGTGCATTTATGTCTAAAATTAACCTAAAAATTTCCTGAACAAAATGCGATTTTTCTGTAAATCTGGTGATGCACATGCCGTCAACATATGTCTGAAAAATGTATACATTGCTGCAAAGCTGTGAATGAACATATTGTGATCATTTTAGTGCACATTTGATGCAAATGAGTCTGAAATGTCTGTCCATGTATGTGCTAAGGCGTTTTACGACATGTGTATGGTATGGCGCACATCATGTGCATGACATGTGTTATAAACAATTTTGTGCACAGACATATTGTGTCATGAACAATTACTGCACATTTCATGCATTTTTTCCAAAATTGATTTACGGGATATATAAGATGCATGTTTTACGAATAATAAAAAACGAAACGAAACGAAACGAAATTTATTTAGTGATAATAATAATAACCAAAAGAATGGAATAATGAAAATTTATTCAAAAGTAAATGTAACAGTATATTTTTCAACGATGCCGAAAATAACATATTTTGAAGCGAGAGGACAGTTTATCAGCCGAGGCGATAGCCGAGGTTGGTAATGGTCGCGAGATTCAGAATATGATTTTCGGCGAGTAGAAAACTGTACTTTTTCCACTACTTTTTTAATAATTATTGTTAGTTATTAAGCATTTTCATTTATAATTACATACAATTCAAATTTTAAAACATAAAAACATCCAAACAAAATCTTTAAATTTATATTTCTGCTATTAAAATATAGATGACTCAATATGAATAAATTATCCGATTTCTATGTCATAAAAAACCGTCTTTAATTACGAGCCTGATTGTCGTTTCATACAAAAATTCGTTAACTTTATACATATACATATTTTCATTCTATTTTCACTACAAAAATCTATATTTTTATTCTATTTGGTCCATAAAGTCCCTAAAATCATTAAATAATACATCTTTAAAGGTTTATTCTTTTTTGCATTTCGCGTCTAGGCTTATAACTAAAAACAGTTTTATAATAAACAAAATCAAGTTTAAAATGTTTATTATGATTTCTAAAATAAAAACAACAGTTTTGATTTAGTTTTTGTATGGGGATGACGTTACGTAAAATCCTGATATATTTTAAAAGAACGTAAAATATTTTATGTAAATAAATATTTTTTTTCGTTTTTCTTAAATACTTAAATAGGTGAAATAGTTTGTTTTTAATATCTTAACACAAACTGTTTGTTACCAAACTATTTTAAAAGAATATTATAAAGCTTATATTGTTAACTATTATTATTTTTATGTTTTTAATGTAAACGGTCCGTAAATAATTCTAAAATTAATTAACGTCATCTTCCCAAGAGAGACAAATTAACACTAACAAAATTATTTTATTCAATCAAATCAATTGAATATCTTAACGAGTGTTTTAGGATGATTTATTCTAGTTAAGAAATTAGAAAATAGATGGCTTTTAAAATATTGCTTTCGTCACTAGGTACGAAAGTAATTTGTATAGGTTGTTTTATCACTGGTGACGAAAATGCAATTTTCGATGCAATGAGCAAACATCGAAAGTAGATTTTTAAGTTGGGTAGTAGAAAAAAATCTTTTTATAAAACGGCTCGTTTCATTTCGTAATAATAAATTGACAAAATTTATCTAATTTGCATTTAAAATTTTGTGCGAAAGAATTTGTTGGCGAAGGTGACGAAAATGAACACAAAAACAAAGTGGACTTTCAATAATTAATTTTAATAATTTAAAAAAGTTACTAAATTTTAACAATATTTTTGTTTGCCTTGTTTCATGTCGGTTTACTGATATTTAAATTTATTTGTTTATAATTTTAAGAAAATTATGAAATATTAATCCAATTTTTTATACGTAAGTCAAATATTTAGATTTTTTATTTCTGATGTTTTTTTTATTTCAAAAAAATGGCAGAAAAATGAAAGCATCATTAAAAATATGATATCTCTTCATTTATCGTACTGACGTTACTAAAAATATTAGTATAGGAAAGATTCATTACGCATCAAAAGATCCTAGTTATAAAAATCATACATCAAATACTTTTGTATTTATGCCTGAAAGGATTTTTGTATTTATGAAATAGCTGAAATCTGACAGCTCTGAGATATCAAGACTTCGGTCTGGGTTGAGGATTTTGATAGAGTTTTCAGCAAAAAACTTTTGTAAGGACATTGTTTTTAGGTTTGAGCAGCGATGTATATCAAACATAAACCTCTTTGTTATGGCACATGTATTTTTTTATCTCTGTTTAGAAATTTATTACAAAACTAATACGAAAATATGGAGGGGCTGAAATCTCACAGCTCTGAGATATCAAGACTTCGGTCTGGGCTAAGGATTTTGATATAGTTTTCGGCAAAAAACTTTTATGAGGACTTGGTTTTTAGTTTTGGGCAGCGATGCATATCAAACATAACTCTTTGTTAAAGTACAAGTATTTTTTATCTCTATTTAAAAATTTATTACAAAACTAACACGAAACATCAATACGTTGCCGGAAAATTATAATCAAAATTCCAAAAATATTGTTAAATTAAATAAAATCAAACTTTTTCAAAATTCCAAAAATATTCCAAAAATTAGAATAAAATCAAATATTTAAACTTTTTCTAAATTCCGATAATATTCCAAAAATTCTTAAAAATTTAAACTTTTCCAAAATTCTAAAAATATTGCAAAAATAATTACAAAATCAAAAATTAAAACTTTTTTCAAAATTCCAAAAATATTCCAAAAATTAGAATTAAATCAAACACTTAAACTTTTTCTAAATTCCAATAATAATCCAAAAATTCTTAAAAATTCAAACTTTTAAAACTCCAAAATTCTAAAAATATTGCAAAAATTATTCCAAATTCAAAAATACAAACTTTTTCAAAATTCCAAAAACTATAATATAATCAAAAATTATAAATTTTTCAAAATTCTAAAAATATTCCAAAAATTCTTACAAATATTTGTAAGAATTTTTGGAATATTTTTTAAATTATTAAAAAAAAATTATTAAAAAATCATTACAAAATCATAAATACAAACTTTTTCAAAATTCCAAAAATATTTCAAAAACTATAACAAATTCAAAAATTTCCATGTCCAATTTCAATTTCAATTACATTTACGTCATAAAATCAGCTAAATTTTTTTTTCCAAAAAATTGACTAAAAAAATAAATGAAATCATTTTTTGACACACTTGACATTATTTTTTTGACAAACTTATAATGCCATAATTCTCTATAATAATAATAAAATTTCATGTCACACAAACTAATAATTTTATTTTTTTCTAAAAAGATTGGGTAAAAAATAAATAAAAACCTTTCTTTTGACACACTTGACAACATTTTTTGACAAACTTATAATGCCATAATTCTCAATAATAATAATAAAATTTCATTTCAAACAAACAATTTTATTTTTTTCCAAAAAATTGGGTAAAAAAATAAATAAAAATCTTTCTTTTGACACACTTGACAAACTTATAATGCAATAATTCTCAATAATAATAATAAAATTTCATTTCAAACAAACAATTCATTTTATTTTTTTTTCCAAAAAATTAGGTAAAAAAATAAATAAAAATCTTTCTTTTGACACACTTGACAACATTTTTTTGACAAACTTATAATGCAATAATCTAGTTTTTGATCTCACATACCAATCCCTTCCATCAAGATGTCTCCAAATTTAATGTTGCTACTCGTAATCACTTAAAATGAACGTTTTTTAAGCCAAAAATATGAAAATTTGCAATTTTTGACACAGATAATGATTTTTTTGACACACTTCCGGTACAGTTATCGAACACAGCGTCCTTTCCGACCTGTCCCTTGAGTATACCTATTTTTAGAAAACAAAATTTTTGAAATCCCTCCAGCGGTTTTCCCTGCAGCGTAGACAATGACGGCCGGCAGACAGACATACATTTTTTTTTTGCTTTTTTAGAATCAGTAGGTCCTAAAACGTCAAGAAATGCCAAAAAAAGTGGGGGTAAGAATTTCACTTAGGGCTCATGAATGTAATACTTAGGTCTTTCAGACCGAAGTAATATCAATACGTTGCCGGGAAATTATAATAGATCATAAATTAATATAATTTAGTGAAAAGATGATACAATCAGCAAACTACTCAAAAACCTCTCCCTTTACCGTTTCGAGAAAATATTACAAAATTACAAAATCATATTTCTTTCAAAATCCCAAAAATATAGTAAAAATTAAATAAAATCAAAAATTTAAACTTTTTTCAAAATTCTAAAAATATTCCGAAAATGATTACAAAATCAAAGATTAAAATTTTTTCCTCTTAATATATTGTAAAAATTATAAAAAAATCAAATATATAAACTTCTTCCAAAATTTCAAAAATTAGCATAAAATCTAAAATTGAAACTTTTTCTAAATGCTAAAAATATTCCAAAAATTCTTACAAAATCAAAAATTGAAACTTTTTTCATAATTCTAAAAATATTGCAAAAATTCAAAATTCACAAATTCAAAAATTTAAACTTTTTCCAAAATTCTAAAAATATTGCAAAAATGATAACAATATATTAAAAATTGAAACTTTTTTCAAAATTCCAAAAATTAAAATAACAACAAAAATTCAAACTTTTTCCAAAATTCTAAAAATATTCCGAAAATTCTTACAAAATAAAAAATTGAATCTTTTTTCAAAATTCCAAAAATGTTGCAAAACTTCACAAATTCAAACTTTTTCCAAAATTCGAAATATCCCAAAAATTATAACAAATTCAAAAATTTCCATGTCCAATTTCATGTTCAATTACATTTCATATCATACAAATAAACAATTATATTTTTTTCCCAAAAATTGGGTAAAAACTAAATGAAAATCATTATTTTGACACTTGACAACTTTTTTTGACAAACCTAAAATGCTATAATCTAGTTTTTGGTCTCACATACCATTGTACCAATTACATCAAGATTTCTCCAAATTTGATGTTACTACTCATTATCACATCACTTAAAATTAATGTTTTTTAAGCAAAAAATATGCAAATTGCATTGTTTTCACACCTGAAGATTTTTTTGACACACTTCCGGTACCGAACACAACGTTCTTTTGGACCTGTCCATTAAGTATACGGATTTTTAGAAAAAAAAATTTTGAAATCCCTCCAGCGGTTTTCTAGACTTCGTAGGTAATGACGGATAGTCGGCCTGCAGACAGATATACAATTTTTTTGCTTTTTTATAATCAGTAGGCTCTAAAACGTCGAGAACTGCCAAAAAAGTGAGGGTAAGAATTTCACATTTCAGACCGAAGTAAAACAGGTTTTGGTATCGCAACACACATAAATTCTTTTGTACGAATAGAAAAAGTGAAAAACTTTTTACTGGAAGTTGCAATGCATAACTGTTATAAGTTTGGTGGATGATATTAACGCTTACAATCTTGATGAAACTATGGTATATGATCCAAGTTAACTCGAAAATGGAAGATCTAGATTCATTTCGAAACTGGACAAATGAACGGTGGGTCCCCCGAACAACCTGTAAGTTTGAATCTTCAATAACTTCTAATCCTGGCTTTCAATCTTATTGAGACTTGGTATTTAAGGTCTTAGTACTGTTTCCAATATTTTTGAATACCAACTGCCGGCTTGTCACATTCGGTTAAAAAGATTTTTTAGTGTTTATTACTACTGTAACCTACAGAATCGATTTTCATGATTTGTTGGTAATAGGTTTCAATCAATATGAGATAGGTTTAATTAGCTTTTGAGGTACATTGGAGGAGGTGGTAGAGGATCCAACAGATGTTTTTTACTATGTTTTCAATTTTTGTTTTTCAGCATACAAAATTCGTTCGCGAATACATTTTAATGACAATTTAAAAATAATACGATTTTGTATGGCCTTACCATGAGGTAAGGTGATTAGTTTTTGAGCTATATGAACAAAGTGGTGGTGTTTCCCAAAAGCACCTGTTTTTTTAAAGCTTAATAACATCTGTACCTTATAATTGATTTGAATGACACCTGCTACTTAAGAAGAAACCTGCTGCCTATAGTACGGTTCACAACAGTTCTGCATTCTAACTTTCGGGTTTTCACTTCCGGTTAATTTTTTGTTGCCATTTTTTGCATTCTTCAGTGTCTTTATTGACACTACAGCCAACAATAATGAAGTGATTATGATGAAACTTATGGAAAAGATTTCAATTCAAGAAAATGATCAGCTAAGTCTACGGCTGACTTTTCACACTTTGTTTTAAAAGTTTGTGTAGAGTATAGAGACTTTATCAATTTTGATGACACTTTGACAAGAGATGGAGTTTCAAATGATAAGGAACTGATTAGTTTTTGAACGATTTTGTCATAAGTGGTGGTGGCCTCCCGAGCACCTGTTTAGTTGAAACTTCAATAACATCAATTCCATGATAATTGATTGTGATTAAACTTGGTATATATGCTTAGAGTTTAATTTGTAATAGTTCCGCATTACAACTTCTGGTATGTCACTTCCGGTAAAATTTTTATTATATTTTTTCTCTTCGTACAATAGAATTTTTGTCTGTTGGAAACTACAGCGTGAAACATTGAGAATAAATATGTTTGTTTATGCATAAATCATTATAGATACCCGTTGTGTTTCTTGCCGCTACAGCAATCCTTTTCTGAGACAGAACCCTCGAACAGTTGAATACTTAAGCTAATAACTCATTGTTATTTTCTTTGATGAATTGTCAAAACAAGATAAAACCAAAACTTCAAAATCCGGCTTATGCCAGTCTATAGAAACTGATTATCCCGTTTAAATCCAAAACAAATTGTTTAAGAAAGCGTCGACAGAGTTTGATGTGTCCTTTATACGGGGGTTATAGGGCTGTAGACGAAAACAAAATCACAAGTTCTTAAAATTTTAGGGATAAACGTAGAAGATATTGTTTTACGAGTTTCGACGAAAACTAAGTTGCACGAAGTCTAAGTCTATCTACACCCTCCCATTTCGTGTCAATACCCATAAAAAATATCATTTGCAAAATTTGAAATCAATCGTTCAATTTTAAGCCGTGCCCATGAGCACTTGAAGTTTTAGTGTCAATTTAAGTGGCCGGGGGGCATGCCTTAGAATTGAACGATTGAACGATATTTTTATGGGTATTGACACGAAATGGGAGGGTGCCGTACAAAAAATTAAATTTTTTTTTAAGGGCCACCCTATTGCGGATACTACACGAGCCTAGTAGCTTTGTTAGTTCGGAAAATGTCAAGATTACGCCTAAGGATTTATATCAGAATTAAGGTAGGGTCAGAGAAACATAGTAAAAATATGCTCTTATACTGGTAATGTGTGAGACAATGTAGAGCATCAAAAACAAAGTGTCTTAGAGTATCTGGTCCATATGGACGGACGGATTTTACCTGAAGAAATTTTGCAATATACGTTTGAGTTTGAAAAATATAAACAATTCTAGCTTAAACTTTGAGGGATCATGACATGGTGAATTCAGTAAATGTTTGAGTTGCTGGTCATAAAGTTGATTTTGAGCAATTTTATTAATATCTCCTGACACAGAGATTAGTTTAACAATATTTTGGTCACCTATGCGAGATAAAGCGTCCACAATGACGTTATTTTTGCTTTGACATAACAAATGTCTGAGGTTGCTAGTTTGTCAAGAACTACGGTGAGTTTTTGAGATGATTGTTGTTTTAAGAGGCTTGTGATCGGTATAAATAGTAAATGCCTGATCTACAAAATATCAAAAATCTTCAATTACTTAGTAAATAGCAAATCATTCTGGCTCAAAGGCATAATATTTTAATTTCATAGTAGGTACTACTCATACAGCAGTATTTGAAACATCCGTAATAACATTGAACACTGAATAATGAAACATTCAGAGGATGTTCTAACATCGTTGCTATAGCTAATAGATCTTTGATTTTGACATTCACTGAACAAATCTGGCCAAGAAAAATACTTTAAAGTATAGTTGTCAAGTGCGCTTGAATATTTGACAGTGATTGGACTAAGTTTACGATACAGCGGTGATAATAATTTAAAATTCCAACAAATCACAAAATTTGCTTTAAATATGATTACGGAAATAATTATTTAATGGCTTTAAATAGTTCAGGTTACGGTAAAGTCCCATCAAAAGTGATTAACTGATTGACAATGCATTTTGAGGTTTTGATATAGGCAACAAACTCAACTTATTTCCCAAAAGGGTTTTTAAATAAAATTGGTGTTTCTCCTCATTTTTGCTAGCCAGAAGGATATCGTCAATATAGAAAAATACAAAACCAAATCGTTTGACTACTTCATTCATGAATCATTGGAATGTCTTAGTGGTATAACTCAAATAAACCTAATGGCGTTGCGAAAGTCTTTTTATGCACATCTTCAGGTGCCACGAAGATCAAATGAAATGCTCTTACAAGGTGAATCTTCGAAAATATTATAGAACCCTGCAAGTACAGTGAAAATGTGTGTATCGGATATCGATCGGAAACAGTCACAGTATTTAAACGTCGATAGTTTCCATATGAACGCCAATCATTATTTCTCTTTTAACCATATTGAGAGGAGGAAAGGAAGAGTTAGAAGGAAGAGTAAGTCATGTTAACGTTTAGTGCACTTCATGACGTATTCATATCTAGCAAATTACTACAATTTATTTATTTCTTTATTTTGTTTTTTGTTATTATAATAAATCAAAATTATGTTTAGACGTTCTTTTATTAGAAGATTTTATTATGTCAACGCAATATTATAAAAATGTTGGCATTCTACCAACACTTTTTATTTTGATATTAAAAAAACAAATTTATTGTTCAATTGGTTCCTTATCATATAAAAAAAAAATGCATACAATAAACACTTTTGATAAACGGATTTTTTTACATTTCAGTAATTTATTTAAAGAGAACTCTAAACTGGGTTGCTAGAAATTATTGGGGCAAAACAGAAATGCGGTTATAGCAGTAATGGAGTCAGTGCGATTTTCAATAATTGTAAGTTTAACGCTTTACTATAAAATTAATTAAAATTTTTAATTCGTTACAAAAAGATTGTTGGACACAATTAATACAACTCCGTGAAAATTATTTGTTTTCAGGAAAACGAGCTGCGTTGGGAAGACCAACAGTCTGATGATGAAATTGAAATTTCAAGCGAAAGTAGTGGTGGTGGTGTTCCAACAGCTTCACCGCAAACACCCTGCGTAAGACGTTTTTTCCATGAAATCTGGAAAAAAAATGAAATTCTAAAATCCATGGAAAACCTACCACACTATGAAGCAGTAGTTCAATTGATGCATAAAGAAAATATCGCAGGTAAATATAACTACAAACTTTAATTATTATTTTAAAATCAATAAAACTTCAAAGTAATTCGAAATAGCTATAGGCAATCGAAAGAACTATCTTGGTACTGCTCTTCTTTTATCAACATGGAAGAGAAATGGTAATGCAGTTACAACACTACTTGATACCTACAACGCGGATCCAAATATATGTGATGAAATAGGTCGAACACCTCTTCATTTAGCGTGTTATATTGGAGATCCTGCGATAGCTCGAACTTTGATACGAAAAAACGCACAAGTACACGTATGGGATATAACAGAACATATAACACCACTGCATTGTGCTGCTTGGTAAGAATAACTTATAAATTGTAATAATTATAAATAATAATAACAGTTTTTACAAGTGCTGCAAGTCTTGAATGTGTTCAACTATTAATTCGGAATGGGGCTCAACTAAATGCAGCAATTGAAAAACGTTCAGTTTTGCATTACGCGGTAGAAAATAATGCAGTACAATGTGTTCAGTTGTTATTAAGTTCTGGTGCTGTACCAAATACACCACAGGTGTTTACTGAAACGCCATTACACGTTGCCGCGGCTCTGGGTCATCAAGTTTGCATCAGGCTGTTAATTGCCGGAGGAGCTGATGTACGTTCACAATTTGGACCGAAAAAACTAACTGCACTTCATTTGGCTGTCGAAGAAAACTACTCAGAATGTGTGAAAGTGTTACTTGAAGCTGGAGCTAATATCAATGCAAAAAATTCAGACTGTCAAACGCCATTGCATCTAGCTTGTCTATATCAAAGTTCTGAGTGTGTAGATATATTGATAAGAAAAGGAGCTGATGTTCATTCTGTGTACAAAGATGGTCGTACAGCATTGCATGCAGCTATTGTTAAAGAATCAAAAGATTGGGAATGCGCTAAATTATTATTGATTAGTGGTATCGATGTAAATAAAGCTGATAATTATGGATACACTCCGCTGCATATGGCTGCGTTAAATGAATTCGGATCATGCGCATATTTGTTAATAGGTTGGTATGAAATTATATAAAATGATGTTTTTTTCGTAAAATAGAATCGTAGTAAGACGTGTTCGTTCGAAGCTATTCATGGTTTGTTGTAGTATATTGAGGATAGCGACCATTTGCTGTGTAGAATTGAAGGCTTAGGATGGTATTACACTGAGAATAGACAATTTTTCTGCCTTAAAATGCATTTATAATTCTAGTTCTATGTTTGAAAAAAAAAAAGCTAAAAAAGTAGTTTAACCGTTCAATAAAAAATCCAAACTCCCACTCCACGAGCCCACAAAAAATCATGAGTTGTTACGAAGCAGTGGTACCTCAAATATTTTCTAGTATCTGCGATGAAATAATAATTTTACCGATCAGATACTTTCGATTTAACTCTTATTTTTTGTTCTGTTCATAATAGAACAATTAGTTCAATGCTTCTTATCTTTCAATTTTGTATGATTGCTTTCGTTAATGAATTTGATTTATATACTTGTATCCTTACAAGGCTTACTTAATAATTTTTTTTGAAATTGTTTTTCAATGATTAGGACCTCCAAGGTATTACTTAACCAAATAATAATCTTTGAAGGACACCTAAAGCCGTGCATTCACATAAAACAGAAACCAAATTTCATACAAATTTGACAGCAACAGAAACAGAAACCTAATTTAGAAACAGAAACAGAAACTGAAAATTCGTCTGTTTTATCTGGACCAGAAACAATTAAAATTTAATTGTTTCTGGTCCAGAAACTGTCACGTGACCATATTATTTTAAATTTATGTAACGGGATTGTACATTATTTTAAGAAATAAATATTTAGTCAAAAATAATTTACGTTGAATTTAGCTCGATTTTTTTTGATGGATATTATTGTGTGCGATAACGAAAAAAATAAATTTCATCTTCACTATACATTACAAAATTGTGTTATTTTTTTATTATTATGAATGAAAAACACACAGTTTATTGAATTACAATATTTTTTTATATTAATATACTTTTTTCAATTTTAATTGGGTTAAATATATTATATGGATTGGGTTAAATATATATATTTTAATTTTGGCATATATAATATAATATGACAGCTGCCATCTTAAAATTCGGTTTCTGTTTCTGTTTTATTATTCACCACCGTCAACCAAATTAGAAACAGAAACAGAAACTGAAAATTTTCAGTTTCTGTTTCTGTTTCTGTTTTATGTGAATGCACGGCTTAAACGCCAATTTGTAACGATTTGTAGTGAGTTCTTGAACATTGAATAACAATCTGGAACTTTCGAGGAGTCGCGCGGCTAGAAGGTATTCCGACCAGTTCTAGCTCGTAGGTTTGGATCTAGCTCTTCAGCACATTGCAAATGCTGAAATGCAATAAGTTTTAAAAGGGAACGGAATCAAAAGTGCAAAGGAAAGGAACTGGGACAACCCAAAAAGACAGAGGAACCAATCATCACATCAAATATAATTAATAAATTTAAAAAAAATTCACCCACCATTAAGCAACCATTTAACCTTCAAACCATTTACCTATCATATAAAGTGCAATTTAACACAAATAACTCATTGATCAACATTTAGGGGAATAAATCGTTGACTAAAATTTTGTTGAATAAATCGATACACCAAAATATTGGGTGATTGTTAAAATTAATGTAAATAAATCGTTGAACAGAATTTAGATGAGTCAGAGTCATGACAATAATTATGTTTTTTTTTAAATCAAAACTTCAACTCCCTTCAGCCCACAAAAACCTTAGCCATTTAATTATACACATTTTTCCCATTTCATTTATTTGTGCTTAATTTCCCAAACAAATGTTTTATTTCGCTTGCAAATACAACAAAAAATATAAGTTTGCCTAGAAAATAAAAGCAAGGTGATGCCTCATTGAAACAAAAAATGTACCACAAAGTGGAATGTATGTTTTGACATCAACGCAAGTCGGTTGAAAAGTCTGTAGTTATGCAATTTTAATTTTATCAATTATCCAGACCGTTACAAAGACGGTAATAAAATTTTGTGCGGTATTCACTGCTAAAATCGATGAATGGTGTAAATATTTCGTTACTATTTGTACTATTTTCGATATTTAAAAAATTGTGCAGCCACTTTTTTGACATTTATCGACGTTTTGGATTATATTAATATGCAAAGAAATGTCTGTCTGTCTGCCGGTCGGTCGGCTGTACTGTGCGAAGAAACTACTTGGCTAATTTTAATATTTTTTTTAATTCTCTGGCTAGCGGCAGTGATATTTCAAAAGCTTTTGAACAGCATTTTTCACAAAATTGAAGATCTGTAATTAATAAATTCAAAAATGCCAACAGGAATAATTTTTTAATTATTAATTTTTTTTTCAGAAAATGGTGCCGATATCACTTCACGAACGAATGGTGGAATATCTGCTTTAGCATTTATAGTAAGACGAACACCTGAAATAATTCCAAAATATGTAGGAAAATTTGATGCTGCTATAAAGGTCAATGATAATGAAATTGGAGATGTTGATTGTGAAATAAAATTAGATTTTAGAATACTTGTTCCGAATACAGAAAGAGGTGAAACAGAACTTCTGCTAACATTTATTGAAGTTGGACAAAAACGAATATTAAAACATCCTCTGTGTGAGACATTTTTATTTCTAAAATGGCGAAGGATTAGGAAGTTTTTTTTATTCGGATTATTTTTTAATGCGGTTTTTGTATTATTATTCACATTTTTCGTAATGGGAGTTTATGTTAAAGATTGCCCAAAGTTAAATAAAATGCCAACACCTTGTGCATCACCAACGTATATAAAAGCTATTGGATATACTGTTGTGTTTTTAAATTGCATAGTACTTGGGAAAGAACTCTTTCAAATGGCTCATGGTTTTATTGGATATATAAAATATTGGGAGAATTGGTTGCAAGGGATAATCATTTTCAGCGTATTTTTATGTGCTGTATGTACTAAAAATATTATTATAACATTTTGTTGTTTTCTAATATCAAAATTATTTAAAGCTCACCGAACCGTTATTAACAGATGATCTAACATCCATTCCAAAATGGAAACATCACGTTGCAGCAATAGTTATATTTTTGGTTTGGCTCGAACTAATGATGATGGTTGGAAGATTTCCAATATTTGGTCTTTATATTCAAATGTTTACAAAAGTATCTGTAAATTTTTCAAAATTTTTATTAGCGTACAGCTGCTTATTAGTTGCCTTTGGATTAAGTTTTGGTGTTTTATTTTCAAACTACAAATCTTTTAAATTTGTTCCATGGTAAAGTATTTATATTAATCAATCCAAAAGTTGTTTGTTAATTATTTTATTACTAGGTCAATTTTAAAAACTATTATAATGATGGCTGGTGAGCTAGAGTTTGAAGATATATTTTATGGTGATTCAATTATCTATTATCCTGGTACATCACACCTAATTTTCTTTGCATTTGTTTTGCTTATTACTGTAATTCTTACAAATCTTTTGGTTGGTTTGGCGGTAAGTGATATTACAGGATTACAAGCGTCAGCCGGGTTGGATAGATTATTACGACAAGCAGAACTTGTTTCAAGATTGGAAGGATTATTTTATTCAAAAATTTTAACAAAAGCGCCAAAAAAACTGATAGGAATATGTCAACGAACAGCCTTACTACGAACTTCAAGATGTCGTTTACAGTTTTGTGTTAAACCAAATGACCCACGAGAAAGAAGGGTACATTTATATTCTACGTATTGTGCCATTTTTTTATTTAATATAAATTGTTTTTTGTTTTTAGCTACCAAAGGATCTAATCGTATCAATTTATAAACTAGTAGCTGAACGACGTGATCGTAATCAAAGTATCAGACGACGGAAATCAAGTACTAATTACAGTTTTTTCAAGCGAAAAATCAATAAGGAATTGTCAGAGGATATCGAATTAAGAAGAGGTGGTAACCCTAATTTACGATTTCGTACAATATCCGAAAATCCAAAATCATTTTCTAAATTACCAAATATTAATTTGGAAAACGAAACATTAAATCATTCTGAAGTTAATAAGCTTGATCAATTAATTTTAAAAATAGAGCGAAATCAAAAATCATTAGTTAAAAAATTAGACGATGTTGTAAGGGATATAAACTCAATTAAACTACAGTTGAACCATAATTAGACATTGTATTAAAATAATTTCTGTAGTTTTAGCGAAATTTTTTAATTTAATTTTTAAATAAAGAACTAATAAAACTTATGGTTTTATATGAGCACACATTCGAGAAGTCTATGAATATGGACGAAAAGAATAAAACAACATTTTTACACATGTTGGTATGTCGACAAGACTTATACTCGGTTGCTTGAACATTTGTCTAAATGATAGTTTGCTAAATTCTAAATAAGAAACACCAAAACACGATGACATTTTCACCATCGCGCTTAATGCAGAAATATATATTAGCAGGTGATTTCAACGTCCAGCATTGAAGATCAGATCATCGTGTAGTTTCCGCGTATTTCGAAATAAGCTCTCAAGCGCCAAATCCAAAATTGTCTCCTTCTCGAAAGGTTTGGCAATACAATAGATGTAATTGGCAGAAGCTTAATAAATTCTACAACAAAATCAACTGACGTCTATTTCTGCAAAATAAAAATGTTAACCAAGCAACTGATCACGTTCATTATTCTACTTGGAACGAACATTTTTATTTCAACCAGCATTGTGAAAAGTACAAAAAGGGTCCAAATCCTGGTTTTTTGATGAATTTTATATAGCTAAAATTAACAAAATGTTAGCGTTTGATAAATACCAGAGTGATAAATCTCCCAGCATCTCTTTATATCACGGCTAGAAACAACTGTCATAGTATATTTAAAAAAGCTAAATTTCTTTTTAACTCCGATTATAAGCGTAAAGTTTTACGCACCACTAAACTCAGCCGGTCGTACTGGAACTTTATCCGAGAGGTTGGCCATAATTTTATCAAATCTTCTATTCCACCATTATTGGATAACCAAGGCAACCCTGTAACCGAAACCAAAGCGAATGCAGATCATGCTTGCGGAAAATTTTGCAGCTAGCTGTGTCGTTGACGATTCCGGTATAGATCTGTCCCTCATTCAACCTGTCCAATCATCAATGAACAAAATTAACTTTCGTTCAAAAATTTTGCGGTCAACACTGTTTATACTAGATCTTAGCAAATTTGCTGGTCCGGACGGTATACCACCTATTGTACTAAAACGATGCGCTGATACCCTGTGACCAGCTGCCTTTAGTGGCCGTAAAAGATCTTCTCTGATTTCTGGTTGTGATACTAAAAAGGAATTCCATATCACCAATGCAAAAAAATTGGCTCGGTAAAACGATTTTTGGAGACGAAGTTAGACCCGCCATTTTGATAAAAAAATGTTGGTTATGCGCTGTATTGAACATAGATTGTGCTGGCTATGCTCCTAAAAAAAAAAACTTCATATTGCTGATGGAAAAATTTAATAATGCTAATATAATTTTTTCGAGCAGAAGTTAACTGTTAGAAGTTATTTTATTGATGTTTTCTCTATCTACTGGAACTAAATATAAATAATAAATAATGCTTACTGACATCTGTTACCAGTAACGTTAATTTTATTTAAATCAATTAAATTTCAGTTTACTACATTCGGCCGTTCTGACACAACAATCGTCCTATATTGCATGATCGTGATTCGTGATTTATGTTAATTGGTTTCATATTAAAAGTAGCAAAGACACCATGGAAAAGATTTTTCGAGAATTTTTGCCCCGGATAATCTTCAATAACAAACATATCCCCTGGTAGTACAACTAATACCTGTATCATTGTGATATGTTTGTGATATGTTCTAGCAAAATAAAATCACCATCTTTATTTTCGTATGCATGTAACAAAGTCTTTCTAGTTTCAGTTACAATATACCGTCGAATTTTTTCTGAATATCTTTTACTGTTATTTAAACTATCTATATAGGGTTATAATATAACCGATCATTTTCTTCTCTTCGAATCACACTTTATAATGCCACTGCTGGTGTTGTGTTAATAGAACGATATACGGTATTATTTAAAGCAAATTAAGCATCTGTGAGAACCTTATCGCAATTTTTATTCTTCACTTTATCAATGGTTTTAGCTATCATTATGTTTTGGCAAAATCTCATCAAATAAACCATTAGAAGATGTATTGAATATATTAAAATTGATAATTGATTGAAAATCGTATGCCATTGTGGTGTCAGTAACCACGTGCAACAACATGATAGCAAAATATGTATTAACTGTTATCGTCTCTGCAAAGCTCAAAATCAATTAGAAATTCGTCTTTATCCTTTACTAGTGTCATCAATAAAACTATTCCTTACATTTTTCCTGAGAATGTCTTAAGCTTTAGCTTTATTTAGTACCTTCAAACGAATTGGGTTTTTGTAATTTCTTGCAGTGTCCAACCTCATTACAGTTATAACTTTTATCGTTGAATTTGATGACTGCAACTACTTTGTTTTATTATTAACTTTTCTTGACTGTTCGAAAATATCAGATTTTCTGGCAGTTGTTTGGCGTTGAGACATTTGCTCAAACCACTGTAACTACTTTCAAATTTCACCAGAATTGTTAAATGGTGTAAGAGATATCGGCCGTTTAATTTCGAAATTGGTAATTCCAGATATTAAATATTTCATGGTGGAACTTTTGCTCAAACCACCTGACTATTTGACGGACATCGTAGACATCATGTTTGTAGCTTTCATTTAATAGCTTACTGCAATTTGAAAAACGTTGATGTAAATCTGCTTCATCAGAAAATACTACAAAACTTTCAATTAATTTAGTGTTAAATTGCTCAAAACTACTGAAAGATCTTTCCATATCGTATAGCTATAATTTCACAGAATAACGAATTCTGATAGTACCATAATCTAGCGTTTCATTTTCTGACCATTCATACAATTTCTGAAACTGTGTCAGTCGTTTAATTCACTGAATGGAATTTGGTTCATTTTTATTACAATTTTCTTGACGGCGTTTGGATGCAAAATATTAGCAGACCGTTTCGCTTGCTCGATGTTAGTTCGTAAAATCAAATTTTTTTCTCGTTCAAATAAACTCCTTGCACGATCTAATATTTATCGTTCACGTTTCAAAAACTCACGCTAATTCTAATTTATCGATTAATAAACGATCTCGGATCGCATCTGTATTCATATTCTGCGGTGCAACATTAACTGCACCATTTCCACTTGGTAAGTATCCGTACTATATACATGCGGTGAATATCGCAATTTGTACTTACATTATTTCGAGATTCTTGCACTAGACTTTTCATCGATCCAACATTTCGATTCATATTTTCAACATTCTCGTAGCTAACTCTAATTGGCGGAGTCGGTATCAAGTAAATGGTATTTGGCTTAGGAATCATATCAATGAGTTTATATAAATTATTCGAGCGTAATTGGACATCGTCAAAATTTAAAGCTTTTGATATATACCTCATACTATTATTATTATTATATCCCAATTCTGATATGTATAATAGTATTATTTTACCAGCGAATACGAGAATTGGTCGTTGTGCGCATGTTCATATGCGCATGCAGTGTCTCAGATTAAAATATTAATAAAAACTGTTGGGGTTTAAATAACTATTGAAATGGACAAAAAAACGCATAAAATTAATAAATTACTATTGAAATTCAACCAATTATAATAGAAAACCATAAACTAGTAAAAATATTAATGACTTTATAGGTAGTATAACAAAATTTTGATAATTAAAAATAATTATAATAAAAATAACGACGCCTATGTAAACAAATGTCACAACAAACAAATGATACGAACTAGGAGTAGAAATTTAACCACGTAAGGCCCGCTATACACCTGAGCTAAACTATGCAAGCTATGATTTAAAAAAAATAATGTATATAACGTAATTATAAAAAAAAACATTACGGAAATAAAACATTTAAAAAATAAAATAAAAACGGAAACATTAAATTTTTTTAAAAATACATTATTCGCATTAAAACATTATTTTTTTTTAAAAACATAGTTCGCATAGTTTAGTTCAGGTGTATAGCGGGCCTAATTATTTTCAAAACAAATTTATCCCAAAATAAATAATACATGTATGTACAAATAAGTAATAAATAAATAAGTAATACAGTACAACAGAGTACTTTCTGTTTCATCTTTTATCTCTTGCTGCATGCTATCTGTCAAAAATTCATTGGTAAACAAATTCTACTATAGCTTTCCTTGTTTTAATTATAAAAAATAAAAATCTTTTTAAAATTGATTTACAAACTGAATTTTTTTATCATATTTTTATCATGTTTACAAAAACTGTTGTAAATCACTCAATATTTCACAATGAATTTATATGTTTTTTCAAAACCACCGATATATCATAGCCCTACCCATTCACGCCATTTGCAATAAACAATGAACATTGCCATATGCGAAAAATTGGATTATTGTTTTTGATTAAATATTTTTGAATGTTTTATATGGAGTTTTATTTTTCCAGATGGCGTTATGAGCGTTATGGCGATTTTTTGAATTTTTTTGATAGTGAGTTTTAATTTCAAAATGCCGCTACAAGTTCACGATTTTTACTGTGCTAAAAAATGAAGAAGGCTATCGGAGATTTTGGTTTTTTACCAAATTTAGTTTTATTGATGTTTTCGACATCTACTGGAACTAAATATAAATAATGCCCATGGTATAACGAATTTTTACCATGAATAATGCCTAAACGGACATTTGTTACCAGTTTAACTTTACCACGTTAACTTTATTTGAATTCTACCTTACTACACTCTTTTATACAACACCCCAGTGGCTTGGATTAATGTTTCTTTTATTTTTCATTCGATTTGCTTTTTATTTTACCGATTTCTAGTTCTTTGAATTTTACAGATTAAATAAAACCGTATCCAAAGTCCAAACTATTTGCCCGGGTACAAATAGATTCTGTGTCTTAGATAAACCTTCAACTAGACTACATAGCCGGGAATAATAATCAGCATTTCCTACGTAAATGTTAATTAGTTATAAGATAGATGGTGCATAATATGCAAAAGAGATTTTATAAATTTATTTGACAGTCAAATCGTTCAAAATAAATTGAAGATACGAAATATGTACTTAGGAATACGCTCAGTTCGTTGCATAAATGTAAATTTTATTTAATAATAATTCTGTTTCTACTTTATAGAAAATAGAAAATAAAACTAAAAAATAAATAAATATTATCGCAATGAATATTAACTTTTAGAAACAACCCTTTAGAAATATTAACTTGCAATAATATAAACAAAGTATTGTGATTGTGAACGCTCTCTTTTTGCGTTTCGCATCTTTAAGTGGTTTGGTGTTACAAAGATGTATGTAGTCTCGTGTTTTATAAAAGATAAATTGTAGTCTCGTGTTTTATAAAAGTTTCTTACTTGTATTGTTACATACATATATATTTATCGCTGACTTTGTAGTTAATAGTGAACTGTGAAATCGTGTTCTTCGATTTTATTATCCAACGAAGTAATCGTGGCCTAAAGTGCGGTTAGTGTGGGAAAAAAATTTTTTTTCTTTTAATAAATTTTTTTTTTTTTAAATTTTAATTGTTACATAAAGCTCTGGTATCGACAACAGATTCACTGAATATTCCGTAAAAAAATTAATTTCATTTTTAATAACAGAAAGAGTATAACATAGCGGTTTTAGAGTTTCCCCACACTAACTGCACTTCCCCCGTAATCGTGATATTGGACCTGAATTTCTCACCCCCATGTGCGTGTTTTTTGGTGATAAATTTTTATAAAATTCTAATCAGATGAATAAAAACGGGATGTGTGTATTCCCCAAACGCAAGTAATAGTGAATTCTTTTCTACCTGTTCGGTACAAGTTCCAACACAGAATTAACGAAATTCGTATTCTTTTGTAAAAAAAGCAATACAAAAAAAAACAAATTTGGATAATTCGGAGTCGGAACTTGTACCGAACAAGTAGAAAAGAATTCACTATAATTCAAGGCATAAAATGTGGGTAGTTATTTCCCTATATCTCGTTGAGATAAAAAATACTTTAAAGCTGCACCGCTTATATCGCCTTTTATTAAAACTACTCCTCTGCGGCGGGATGTGGGAAGTTTGAATTCGAATTTAAGTTTGAGTTTAAGTTGCAGTTTCATTTGGCGTTCGAGTTAGCGTTAGAGTTAGAGTGAGAATTAGAGTTAGTGTTATAGTTAGAGTATGAATTAGAGTCAGGGTTAGAGTTAGAAGTAGAGTTAGAGTTAGAATTGAGTTAGTGTTATGCCTTGTTCAAATTAAGGTTATTTTAAGACCTTAAGTCCTTAACTTACATTGAATGCACCCATGTGTCGGCAAAGTAGAGCGAAAGACATTAAATTTCTAATGACATTAAAAAAAGACCGTAAGACCTTAATTGTCATTTTAATGTTTTTACTTCTATAGCAAATTCATATTTTTTATAGTTTAAATTTATTTTTGGAGTTTTATTATCTTGTTAGACATTCTTCATCAAAAAATTCATTTCATTAGAAAAATTGCAGTTATTTGGGAGAAAATATTTTGTATTTTTTTAATAATTTGGTTTAATATTTTAGCCATTTTTCTTTTTATTTGCCCATTAGAGTTAAACAATTTGAACAATTAAATAAAATTAAACCAAATTTGTTATTTTTCTAACAATTATTTAATTTTATTATCTTATGAACGAACATCATAAATCTTATGAAGGAAAATGAAATGTCAAAATGATATTAATTAGAACGGTTGTGTGAAAAGACAATAGCAATAAGTTTAAAAAACTACTTTATCGATAAATTTAAATACCGTAAATTGTCCGAAGCCTTAGAGTTAGAGTAAGAGTTTATGTTAAAGATAGAGAATAATACGCATGATGCGTGTTTCAAGATCATAGAACAACCATATGTCTAGTCCACAATGAGTTGTGAAATACAAATGCCAAAAACAAAAGTAGTGTGTTAAGTTCTGTTGAATATATTTCTGCGTATGCAATATTTTTTTAACTGCAAGTAAACTACTTTTGACTAATGAATATTTCAAAGCTGTAATTAAGTGAAATATTTTAATATTTTTGTGCGAAATCAAATTAAACTTGAAGCAATAAACAAACGCCACCTAAAACCCATTTAGACGCTTTTTCTTTTGTTTTTAAGTTTAGCGTCCAAACATAAGTTTCTCCTCGTAGTCTATAAACAAAATATAAAAAAGTGAAAATTTAAAATCGATTATTCATATAATTAGAAAATAAAAACAAACCTCGTTTTATAAATTGGACATTCATAAATGTTTTTCAAATCTTGTTTGTCCTGTGTTATGGCGCGTATATAAATAACAGGCATCATCGGGAAAAGTGATTTCAATTTTGATGTTCCAATAGCACCGATTGTGGTATCCCAACACGCTCCCTCCATAAATAAGCCATGTACAAATGCACCCTCTTTTGGGGGTGCACTAAATGTTTAGAAAACTAGTAAGCATTTTTAGTGACACGTTTTATTTCAGTACTTACATAAAATGTTCTTTGAATTTTTTTGTAACCTCGCAGCACAAACACATTCTATCAAGTGGCCATTCATATTTCCTGGCTGTTTGTTGCATTATTGCTGTTAAAAAACTTTGAGGGTTAAAAAATCCAGCCAGCCATACTGTTGCCGGAAAAACAAAATCAGATGACCATAAATCCAATTCCTTAAATCTTAATAACAAATCGGCAAACCAAGATTGTAGTCCTAATAAACTGGGATATGCCAATCTCTCCCATTTAACTGGAACATGATCATAATATAGAGATTCTTCCAAATTCTCCATATCTGAGGTTATTGTTAGCTCTCCTCGTAAACCTAAGTATAATTCTTTTAATGATCGTCTCATTTCTTGCATTAAAATGTTCATTCTGGCGCACTCTTGAAATGCAACAATAATATACGGGGTTCGTTCTTCCACACGTCCCATTACTTCACCCATATTTATTTCTTCGGGTAGTTTATCTATTATATCTTCTAAAATAAGTTTAACATTTTCATCGCGGGATTTTGCATTATCTTGCCCAGATCCTGAATCACGCGGTTGTAGCTCAAATATTCTTTTAAATAACTGATCTGATAATGTGGTGAGAAATCCAATTTCGGCATTTGAATGTAGTCCATATAAATATGGAGATTCTGGTGGTAAGCTTGAATCAATATACTCATGATATCCCAAGAAATCAGAGTTCGGTGGTGATAAAAAGCCTGGACATAAGTATAGTTCTCCATCAATCAAATCAGGTTGCATAAATTCTTCTAAATATGTTCGGCATAAACGACGATCCCAATCATCTGTTATGTGACCACCGTACATTATTTCTCCAAACAGGTAGCGCAAATCTTCCCACGGAACTTTACTATTTGCTTCTAAATAATTAAACAACACATAGACACTTATAGTTAGATCACCAATATTGAATGGGTAGCTGCGGTTCCATCCTTGTGGTCCAAATTTTCTTCTCTCCGCAACTACAGCATGAAAATAACACAAGGAGAAGAGAATGGATTTAAATTCTGCTTCTTTTGAACACATCTCAAACGTTTCTTGCGAAAAATTATCTAACGCTTTATGAATATTTGCCCGCATTCCTGTTGGTGGTTCATTGGTGATTTTGATAGCCGATTCTAAAATTCCTTGAGGTATAATATGATATTCTGAAGAGCTAGCCGGTTCTGCGCTAATAAATAAACGATAATCTTCATGAGAAGTTTCTGTTGTTGATTCTATTTTTTTTTCTAATGTTGGAAGCCATTTTGCCACCAAATGAATATTTTGTAATATAACCCAATGGCCATATTGTGCTGCAGAATCGATTGCTGCTTCTGCGATAATTTCTTGACCTTGTCCTAATGACACATTATAAAAGTTGCCATTATCAAGCGAATAATTTAATTTTCTTGCAATTCGTTCAACATCTAGGAGTGGATCAACTCCCGGTGATAAAATAAAAAAGATTGGAGTTGTATTACAGGATTCCTCAAATGAAACTTTAAATTCAACCGTCCGTGCTTCAACATATTTTGCGCCCAATTTTTCTTCAACGAAACCTTTTATTGCGTATGTCATACGATCCGGACGTAATGCTCTCATCATACATATTCGTTGTAGTGCAGTTTTATTTTTCCATTCGCCAGGAAATTTTTCTTTTTCAGGACATTCGGACTCGATGAATTTTTTCCATCTGTGAATAAAAGCAAACATGTAGTTGTGTAACAATTAAAAATTAAGTTCTGAGATTACCTCTTTGTCGAGTTTTCAATATCCTTATCTAAGTTTCTGAATTCCTCCATCGTTGATAGAACTTTAATACCACCCCAACCAATATTTGATAGAAAATCAAATGGTGAGGTTATATTTTTGATATAAGGATAACGTAATAAAAAATCCAACTCAGTCAAGTTAATTTCTTTGGCTTGTAATAATATTTGGATAACCATTTGTGACATAAAAATTAGTTTATCTCGTTCAAAGAGGCCGCGACTAGTATACATAAAAACTGAAAATGTGATTGAATCGATTAAATACTCAACCCGTTCTTTCATCTTATCAGATGTTTTCGACTTTTCAATAGCGTTTTTGAAAACAACAATAAACGCTTTTAAAGAAAACTGATAAATTGGATTTATTTTGTATAAATCGTTTAGAATAAAATACAAAATTGATGCCCGTTGCGCGATAGATCTATAATTTTCTCGTGCTACATCTATAGCAGCAGCTGTTGTTTTTGCTTCTTTCACTTTTTGTTCGATTTCTTGGGCAGTTTTTTTTGTTTTCTCTAAATTTAGAACAAGAGTTGGATCATCTAAAACATTTTCACCTGCTGATGCTAATCTTTTCAATAAATCGTCTTCCAATGCCTTAAGGGTAATCTTGAATGTATTTTGATGTTTTGTTAGATCAGTTTTTAATTTTTCTAGGTCTGATCTTTCTGCTTTTACAACTTCTGCAAGTAACTGCTCTTCAAGTCTAAAACAAATAAATATATTAAATAATGAATGTATATGTTACCAGCTATGCGTACCCATCTTTAGTTACTGTAAAGTTGATCAAAGTGGTTTGGGCCTGCATTTCAGGTTTATAATGAGGATTTGAAAGTTTCGTATGCAGGATTAAGCGAAAATTTGGATTATAATCCATTTCTTTATCGCCAATTTTTATGAATTTGCCTTTTTTGATTAAAATTCTTCCTAGCAACGGTTCTAATACAGCATCAACTGTTTCTTCAATATTTTCGATCAACAATATATTTCCTTTTGTTAACGCTGTTTCAATAATATCGATATATCCTTTTGTAGATAAACGAATGATTATCAAATCTTTGCCATATCTATTTTTAATCCACCTTATACCTTGTCTGGAAAGTAAATGAAATTTTTAATATAATTCCTTCAGTAATTGAAATTACTTACAATTGTGGATCAATCATTAACGGCCATCTTGCAGAATTTGTTAATATTGCTGCATTTTCAGTAGACATTCTATCATTGGGTAGGCCTTCATTATTCCATGATGCTATTTGTGTTTCATCGCATACTAACTTCAAGGGATCAACTGCAAATGTGTGTGGAATGTATGGTTTCATATTTTGAAATGTTGGTATCCACATTCTTTCCAACAACTCGCTGCGGTATGTTCTAGTAAAACAACCGACATATGAAATAAAACAAGCAACCAAAAGTGCATCACCAGCTAATGTAACTATTTGATTTTTAAAGCTAAACAGAAAATAGATAATAAAGACCATTTAGTTTTTATCCTAATCCAAAACTTTTCGTCATTTTACTTCGTTACTGAGTCTCTCCATCGTATATTTTCAGATGCTAGCCCACCTACAAGACGATTAGCCAAATCTATTGTGAATGCAGTTTTATCGGCCTCTGTTTGGCATTTTTGTTTTTCTTTATATGCACCATCAAATTCATCTTGGATTATTTGCATTTTTTTCTCAAGATCCTAAACATATATAAAAAAAATTATATATGTGTTGTATAATTTCATCATTTCATTCGCCGGATGATGAAGGCTATGCTTTGTATGAGTGGATACCGACGTTTCGCGTTTATAAAAATTTGTATCTGCCAATTTCCGGTTGAGTGTTTAACTATTTCGAGACATCAAGTTCTACTAAATTGGACACATGATCCACAGTTTTCAAAGGTTTTACGGTTTTATTATTTTTGGATTCCTTGTTTTCAGAGGAAACATTGATATAATTTTGAGTAACTGGTTTGAGTCCACCTAGCAAGTAACAACATGTAGCACTTTCAAATCCAAGAATCATTAAACAACTGCTGATGGTAGAACTTGATGTGTCAAAATTGGCATCAATACGCGTGCTGCAGTTATCAAAGTCAACAATTTGAAAACTAAAACAGATGTTCTCATTAGTAAGAAAGACAAAAACGGAATCTAAAGTGCTGATAAATTAAATGAAGGCACCAAAAATCACGTAAAGAAAAATTTAATGAAAATAATTAAAGCAGCTGTTTTTACTGCCGATGTGGACTGTATCCGAGAAGAATCATAATGGAAAATTTGTACATTGATAACGAAATGATAGGCTGACAAAATAAAACTCATAAAATTATATATTGCCATTTCCCCTGGTAGACGGAATTAAATTTTTATATTTTATTTATTTTACTTGTAGTGATTAATGATTACATAAGTGATTTAGTGATTACATAAGTGAAGGAAGAGAAACGCATGAACGTTAAGGAAATAAAGACTCAACCATTACAGGACAGGATAAAAAGAGGAGGTACCTCCATCAGAAGAAGAGAAACTAAGATAGTATTCGAACTAATAGCTAGTGATTAAGAATCTCATTCTTTTTTCAACTTGTCAAAAAATGTGGGTCGCTAGGAGAGACACGATTGATTGAGAGGTTAAATCAACTCTAGGAAGTCCATAACAAAAGAGCTCCGTAGAGTAACGAAGACGATGAGCTCTCTATAGGATGAAGCAGCACTGATGTAAACTAACTTAGAAAATAATTGTAAATAAAATTTCTTGTTTTAGTATTTCGCAATTGAGTTTTATTATTTATAAATTAACTAATTTTACTATATTTAATTTATGTGCTCGATCCGATTTCGATTGTTTGAAAAACTCAGTTTTTTGTAAGCTCCTGAGGATGATGTAACAATCGAAATCGGATCGAGCACATAAATTAAATATAGTAAAATTAGTTAATTTATAAATAATAAAACTCAATTGCGAAATACTAAAACAAGAAATTTTATTTACAATTATTCATCATGTTTCGCCAAGTACCAGCGGTAAAATCCATCGAATTTATTTAACTTAGAAAAATGATGTGGGGTATGAATGACCTTAATTGACAGGTTATTACGAAGCGGTTGGTCCCGGAATAACTTCATCAACGTTTAACATCTATTTTACCGATTCAACGCTTCTCCACCGTCTTCTCCATGACAAACAATCAGTACAATGATTGTATTTTCTTTCCTCACGTAAGTACTGAGATAAAAATTTGGCAGTTGATCGGAATTAGTTTAAGACGTTAGTTCTTGAACATGCTCGGATCTTATGGGTTATAGTATGAAATAAAAAATATTTGTTTTATTATGTGAAAATTATTTAGTTTAATTAATTGAACTTAGAAAAAAAATTGAAAAAAATTAAAATTGTTTAGTTAAATTTATGGTTGAAATTTTATTAATGCATAATTACTGGAGAGACGAACAAAACTGATTACTACGAACAAAACTGATTCACAAGAAATATAATATGTAACATTACATGAACTTAAAGAAGAAATACGTGCCGGTTTGGTTCCAAAAAGGGCCCCAGGCTACGATTTAATCACAAGTAAAGTTGTTAAAATGCTACCTGATAAAGGTATGCGCAAAATACTTCATAATGATAATGCAGCATTCCGATTAAGGTGTGTACCGAGGCAATGGAAAGTAGCAGAAGTGATTATGATCCTAAAACCAAATATATCACCAAATGACAAAAACTCGTATAGAAACTCACGATATCATTACTCCCAACGATATCGAAGCTTTTTGAAAATATTTTTCTAAAAAGATTTAAACCAGTAATAGAAAATAGAAACCTCATACCTTCGCATCAGTTTTGTTTCAGAAAAAACCACTCTACCATCGAACAAGTGCAGAGGCTCACGAATATTATTGCAGATACGATTGAAGCCAAAAGGGTATGCTCCGCAGTTTTTCTTGATGTCGCTGAAGCTTTTGATAAAGTTGGGCATCATGGCTTAAAGAATAAATTACATAGAGATCTGCCCAAACAGTTTTATGAAATTTTGATCTCTTATCTGGATGACCGCCACTATAGAGTCAAATACGATGATAGTTATTCTACATTAAAAAAGATTGATGCAGGAGTTCCGCAGGGTAGCGTTCTAGGACCGGTACTATACCTGCTATATACAAGAGATTGACCTGGCATAAACAAAAGAACTATTGTAACCTTTGCAGATGTTTTACGGCGCTATGAAGAGTCTGCGTGCCAGGACAAGTTCCGCCTCGCGCAACCTGTCTACCCCCTTCTATCTATCTATCTATCTTACAGATGATACCATAATTTCCCCCACATGAAAAACCGTAGATGAAACAACTAACAAACCGAAAGACGCTACTAATATAATACACAACTGCACAAAAATATGACGATTGCAGTTGAATGAAACAAAATCCTCTCATGATAACTTTACTAACCAAAAAGTTGGACCTATACCTCTGAAAATCAACTCAACACAAGTTTCTTATGCAAACACAGCCAAGTATCTAGGTATGATACTGGATGCTAAACTGAGATGAAAGGAACATGTTAAAAAGAAAAACGAAGAACTGAATTTGAAATTTAGAAAGATGCACTGGTAACTTGGAAGGAACTCAGTACTATCTATTCAAAACGTATCGTCAAATACTAAAACCAGTGTGGATGTATGGTATCCTGCTATGCGGCTGTACTAAGAAAACGAACGCAAAAATTATCCAGTCGTTCCAAAACAAAGTCTTGCGTTGCATTGTTAATTGTCCATGGTACATCAGAAAGGAAGACCTCCATAGAGTTCGTGAAGGATGAAATAAAAAAATATGCAATTAAACATACCTCATGCGTATTGGCGTACATGAAAATACTGAAATACGCCAGCTAATGGATGTGCCCGTTGCTGACAGAAGGCTTAAAAGAACGAAGCCACTAGATTTGATCTTATAATCAAAAGCATACTTAATATAATAATGTTAATGCAACTAACCAATGGGTTACACTACACCCCAAAAAATGTTCTATAAAACTGATATGTTAATTACTAGATGAGCGTAGCTCAGTTGTTCTATTATATTAATAAAAAAAATGTAAGTTAAATTAAAAATTATTGAAAAGTAAAAATGGCAGTCGATGAAAGTTAGAAGGTGAGACTTAATTAAATTAAAAAAAATTGTACAATTGAGCGTTTAGTGATATTTAAGTGATTTAGTGATATTTCAAATTAGAAAAAAAAATATTTAGAAAAATTTTATATCGGCTAGTTAACTACAGGCATAAAACTAATAAACACAAAAAAAATTAGTTATCATTAAAAAATTAGTCTATCATTAGACAATTACTCATTGAAAATTGTTCTACAATGGTGGAATTCAAAAAGTTTTAGTAAATGGAACTGCACATTTTAAGTTTGATTTATCATCAAATTTGCCGATCAAGTTTTACCTGTTGATTGGTACAAAAATAATGTTCCAGTTTTGTTACGAAGCAGTTGAAAATTCTACCAATAAATTATTACTTATTATAAGTTATAACATCCTTCATGTTTTACATGCAACAATCGCCCGGTCTATTGACGCAACCTATGGAACACTTATTACTATTTAACATAGTTTATTGCTTAATTTCCCTTTTGTGAGCATAAAAAGTTGGATCCTATACGAACCCGGTAAGTGAAATTTTTGTTTATTTTCTAAATGTAACAGTTGTGGTTGTATTGGTGTGTCATAATCTTGGTTGCTTCGGTCCTTGGGGTCATCAAGGTCCCTGTTATGTCAACATTTAAATCCACCCTCCAATTTTCTTTTGCGTGCAGTTCTGCATTTTTACTGGACTAAAGAAATAAATTCTCGAAGCCGCAAGATAGAAACTTGTTGGAATTAAACCTTGCCAGGTACGTAGTTCCCGTAATGTTTCTTTATATTTTACCAGGTTAATACGTTTTTGACGTCCAATGCAAGTATCTAACACCGGATAAAGTAGAGTTTTTCGAGTTTAAGTTGTCAAGATACTGACTTTTGAAACTCCAAAATAGTTTGATAAGCAGCGGTAGGCAACGTGAGGTGCAGTTAAAAATTCGATCTTTCGAGCCAAAAAATATCTATCCTTTTCTACCCTTTCCTTTTTATCTATGAGGTTTTTTATTTCAATAAAAACTGTAAAATCGAAAAAAAAATAAAACGTGGCTATCGAAACGTGGCTATCGAAAAAAAAAATTATTTAAAATCTGATCAGAGTCTGATCAGATCTGATCAGAGTCAATTTTTAACCATTTACCACTTCTAACAATTCGACTAGTGAATTCGAAAACGAATACGATATGATGGAAAATTGGGGTTTTGTGCGATCAACAAATCAAATCAGGACGAATCAAATCAAACAAAATGAAGACGAATGCAATTTTTTCTTTAAAACTCGATCAAGGCTTTTTCTGCAAAAACAGAAGAGATAGAATAGAATAGTGGAACAAAATGACAGACTAAGGAATTTCGTTGAACATTTTAGGCATAAGGAAATCGGATTTATTGATCAAAACACTTACTTTTATTTGTTCATTCAGTAAATGTAGTTTACCTTGGGCGGATTTAAGCTCTTGTTGCGCCTCTACTAACGCCCGTTGTTTTGGTTCAACCACTAAAAATACTTCATAAAATTTATTGATATTTATAACCCAAGCACAAAGTCCTGCCGCTGCTACTGACTTAGCAGCAATAGTTGTTGGTTCAAACTCTGGATTCTAAAAAACAGAAAATAATTTATTGATATGGTTTGTATTTAGTAAATTTTTTTCAAGTCCCACCTGTAAATACGGTTGTAATGCTTGTATAACGTTTGGACGAATATGCTCCTTATCATAATTAATCAAATCACTCAAAAACTGATCCACTTTTCCCATAATAGCTTTAGCAGCTTTCCACGACCTATCTTTTGGAATTTTACCATTTGGAGAAAACAAAACCATAACTGCTGAACAGACATTTACTACAGCAGTTGGTGGTGATCCAAACGATTTAAGCTCAGTTAAATTATTTTTATTCAACGTATTTAGTGCTTCTTGAGCAGCTTCTAATGCCGGTTCCGCTTTTCTAAGATCTTCTTCACACAGTTTAGCTTTAAGTGATACATCCTCTCCTATAACTCTTACTTTTTGTTCTTCTTCGGCAGCCAAAAATTTTTCTTTCTGCACTTTTTTATTTTCTGCGCTGACGACAACAATTAAATTATCTGCCATTTCGTTTTTAATTTTTAATTCAATTTCTTGCTTTGATAGTTGTTCTTGCAGAGCGTCCACTTGAATGGCACATTCTGATAGTTTTAATATTCCATTTTCCAAACGAGTAATTTTTTCATTCAACTCATCAGTTTTATCAGTTAATAGTTTTTTGTATAGAAATATTAATTCAAGAAAAGTTTTTGGTGTTGTGTAGTTATATCGTTTTTCATTCTGTTTGTACGTTTTTGAAATATCATTAACAGTACCATGAACGTATCCCATAAAGGATGAAACTGAACCGGTTAAATCTTTCGGTAAAATATCAATTTCAGCCAAAAATTTATGGGACACTGATTCTAAAGCTTTTTTCGGCCATTCATGAAACCAATCGATTGCAGTACAATTTATCACGGCTGGAAATTTTCTTGCTCGAACTCTTAACGTTGAACCAACTGGTGAGAAACATAAAACCGTTTTTAACATTTTTCGTACCTTATCTATAAAATATTGCCAACAATTGGGCTTTGTGTCTAAAATACCCAATTGTTTGACTTCATTTCGAACGGCGTTTACTATTTGATCTATTTCATCATCTGAAAATAGCTCAGGGATCTCACCAGATGCTAGCATATCGTTGATTAGGACAAGAAACTCTTCCTCAGCAACCTAAAATATTTGAAAAGTTTGCGTATTTGTCTTTTTTCGTCTATTTTAGAGATGTAATGTATTGAAAAACATACCTGTGAATCAGTTATTAAAAGCATTGAACCAACATTTTTTACACCAACTTTTGTATACAAAACTGATAAATCCATTTTTAAGTCAGCGATACTGTACCCTTTCTTCAATTGTATTTGTGTAACTGATAATGAAGAAATAAATGCAGCAAGTCTTGATAGTGATTGTTTACCCGAACCACCAACCCCAATTAATAGTGCGTTACCTCGAGGTCCTTCGATTATACGACTAATTCTATGGAATTAAATTAAATAATTAAACGTTTTTTAACTTATGTTCTATAACCCACCGACAAACATGATTCATAGCATCTTCAAATAAAACTAAATTCAACGCTCCAACAATCTCATTATAATTATTTTGCGCATGTTCCAAGATACTTCCTAATTTTTCATATGATTCTACCGGCATGTATTTCAGATCAACAATTCCATGTGCAAAGTGGGAGTACAACATAGGTTCGGCAAACACTTTAACTTCTTCCATATCCTCAAAATCTTTTTTCGTGGTTTCTAAGATTAATTTCCTAAACGAATCAATGTCTTTTGAGTTTACTAATTTATCACAATAAACCCGTGTAGCTTCGTGAATATATATTCGAATTAAAGCGTTCGGATCGGGACATGATTCATGTGTTGCAAATAAAACTCCTTGAAATATATTCGCTAAATCTCTTAAATTGAAAATATAATGAAATTTAATGGCAGTTGGTAAGAACTGATTTGCTACTTTTCCATGAATATTTAATGCTGTTTGAATGATAACAGGGCATGCTTTTTGAACCTGTACTGAAAACTTGTTACTCGTGTTTGATAAATGTTGTGATAAGATAGAATTGTAAATATTAAATAATGAATCGTTACATGGAAAATTTACAGCAAAAGCATAGAAATGTCGTTGTAGTCTGGGATCTATAGTAAAAGCTCCCGCCGTTGGATTCATACAAGAAACAAATTGACAATTATGTATATCTTTTAATGTTAATTTTGATCGATCGTACCAATGTTGGTAGTCCATAAATTGTCTGATGATTGTATGAGGTTGTACCGTTTCATATTTATCAACTTCCGGCATATTCAGATCATCAATAAAATAAATCATAGATTTATTTCCGGTTGGTCCAAAATTTCTTCCAGCTTTTTTTTCTAACGGTTTTTCTAAAACTGTTTGTAATATTTCAGAAGTTGTATAAAAATTAAATGGAACATTGGTGACAGCGTATTTTTCAGGAAGATTTTTCAGCTTTTCTGCAACAACTACACTTTTGCCACAACCTGCGCCGCCTATTAACATCACGGGGTGCTTCTGTTCCATTAATAAATTTAAAAAATATTTCAGCTTCGTTGTTTCTGCGGTAGGGACTAGTATGGCTAGCAATGGAATATCAATATCTAATTCATATTCCGAAATTAAGTTTGACCACGGTCTAAACTGTTTTGTTTCCGGGTCAATGTAATAATTAAAAATCGTACCAGATGATGGAAACTTAATTGTTTTATATTCGTTAATCCACCATTTATGAAATTCAAGTCTCCAATCAATCATTTGATCTTGAAAAAGTGCCGAGCCAAAACCCCATATGACAGAAAATACAAAGTAAGTTTCATACCATTCTTTGGGACAATCGGTAGGACAGTTTTGTGTAGTAAGTAGGCAATTAAGTAAATGGCATGTCATTTGGATCATAGTTATATCTGAAATTGGGGTAATTTTTTTAAACTTTTGATTCGCTTCCATTAGATTAGGAATGTAACGGTCGAAATATAATGTGAGGCAAGTTTTTTCTGTTTGATTTTCACGCCTGTCGATCCACGATGAAACAAAGCTAGAAAACGAATTAAAAATATGGATTAGTTATGGATTTTAAAATAATTTTGGTTAAATTCGCAATATTTATCAAACAAATCTTTTGTTCTACTTATACAAAATATTTGCTACTATGAATGTGTGCTGCGCCAAAAATATGGTAGATTTCAATTTCAACCCTTAATGCAATTGTTTATTTGAGAATGGAAAATAGGACACGTATGTTTACATATTTTGCCTTCGACCCTTGGCACAATTTTATGAATAACATAATGACAAATACTTGTTAGTTATTTTATATTTAATGATTTGCGCAACATCTAGTGTTTGTCATTATGATCTTCTATTATTTTACTAAATATTAACATTGAAGAAAAAATTCTTCTTAAGTTTTTCATACTTCTTTAAGTTTGTCTAAAGGTTAATAGAAGACAGAAAACGCCTTCAAATTTATTCGTTCTTAGAGGTGCAAAGTAGAAGAAATTCCATGGGGTATGGTTCAAACCGAAACCCAGATATAAGCTCCTTATGCTCTTAGATTGAAATAGTCGGGCAAAATTACACAAAAAATATAAATAAAGAGATCAAAAGTTATGACCGTTTTTAAATTGGTAAAGTTCCTTCCTTCCTCATGAAAAACTTTCCTACAGTGTAAAACACTTGGGTTGGGTTCATCTAAATCGGGTGGTTGGGAAAAAATCAGGTAGTAGAAGATAATGATATTTTTCTAAAAGATGCGATATAATTATTATTATTTTACAAATATTAACTACTTACGGATACCATCCTAGATCTTGTGGATTTATGTATAAAATTCCCGCTCTTGAAACTGTTGCAGGTGTTGCTGTTTTTAAATTTCCAATTTCAAATAATAACCTCATCTCTTTATTCAACGCAATTCGTTCATTACTTGCTAATGTTAAAACTTTATTATCATCCATAACAGTATTTAAACTTTCGATCCACATTGGATCAATGTCACCGTCTAACACGATCCATTTAGGACCACTTCCTGGCATATTGGCTTGATCTCTCATAATACTTGAGAATAACCCATCTTTCCATTCCCTTGTTGATGGATTTATTATACCAAATAATTCATCATTTGTAACAGCTTTTGGATTAAGATCATTGTAGTATGGTTTAAGGTTTTGATTTTGATAAGTACGAAAGAGTCCTTTCCATATTGCCGTTTTTCCAGTGCCGGCATCACCAACGATAAAAACTGAATGTCGAACAGCAAATAATTCTTCAAGTTGTACAATTTTTAATATGTATCCATCTTCTTGCTGCAAATTTAAATCAGTTGCTGATTTACGTACCAATTTCTCAAAATCCAAACATCTTTTTCTTGGAACGTCTAACGCAGGAAATAAATCACTAATTAAACCCATAAATACTGGAACGTCTGCAGTTACAATTTTTGGTGTATTAAAATCTCGTAATGCTCTCATTAAAACCTGATCTTCAGGTCGTTGTCGATCACTTCTTTTCAATGAACCGGCCACAACTAAAACAGATTTAATCGCTCTCAAACCCCAATCATAGTGATCTTGTTTAGATAACAGCTCACGACATAATGTGTAAAGAGCTATAAATTTTCTTGCTAATATTCTTGCTTCTTGAAAACCTTCAGCTACTAACATAATTTCGCAAATTAATTCAAAATCAGGAACCACCATTGCACACGGTCGAAAAAGAGCTTTCAAATTCTCAGGTAATTCCGTTCGACCAGCATATCCTGGATTCATTGTTATGAATATTCCTATTGTTGGAACAAGCGGTATCATTTCTCCCATGAAATTAAAAACTATTTTCTTTGCCTGAAATTTAAAAATAAACGTGTCAGGAACACGCAACTGTGTAGTATTCTGTGTGACGTTATACTTTTTCTACGACCAATCTAGAAACACATAATATATATTGATTTCATTTACCTTTTTTTACGTCGTTTTAATTAAACAGGATAACAAAGGACATAGCTTGTCCGATTCGCGCCCAGGATCAATCGATTGAAGACCCAATTAAATATCAAAGTTCTAATCGGATTCACTTGGATAATTGGTAGTTTCTTAATATTCAACCCTACACCATGTTATGCAAAGCTTTGTTATGGTAGACCAATGTCTTTCGTGTTACTTTATCCCACATAATATGAAGGAAGTAAATTATTAAAAATAATAACAAGTGAGTAGAGATCAGAAACCCCATGACGGCTGTCTTAGCTTTTCATTTGATATTTTTTTTATTAAACACATTTATTCAATTCGTTGTAGGGAATAGAAATTCGTCCGTTCGAGTTAGTCAAAACAAGAGATCTCGATACAATAATTGCATATTATTCATAAATATTGCAAAATACATTGAGGGTGGTGATATTTCTCCATGCGTTTGAACATCTTTAAAAAATTTATTTTTTAGAAGCGCATATTAACAAGATTTTTTCCAAGTTCGATATTTTCGAATAAGCTCAGTAAGTAGAAAATAGAATCATCAACATTTGACCCATCATAAAATGCCCACTAACTCCGTCAGGGAGCTTTGACCAGGTGTGTATCTAGAGGTGGCCGAAAGAGATCAAATTCCCAGCAGACCAAAGGTTTCAACAAACACCCGGCGAAACCATCAGATCTTAAGAACATCCTTGAGAATATTTGTCTGAACGAGTCTGCCGACTTCTAATTGGAAGAGTTAAAGAGGCGGTAAGCGGCTCGTAACAAGTTATCTTTGTTATTAACAACGAGTCACTTTCTTACCTGGTCAGCTCTATTGAAGAGATTTACTACGGTTTCCAGATCATAGAACCAATATTCATGGTCAGGGCGCAACCAAAAATCTCTGCCACGACAGCAACTGAGCCTTACATAATAGGTCACAGAAACAGAGGGGAAGTTTCTGGTGGAATCTTGTTCCATTTCAAACAACGAACAAGAAGGCACTACAGAAAGATATTCGCTTGGCAGTCTCGCATCCAAAGGCTCTGTGAGCTACGTGTACGTGGATGACTTGGGGTTGTCCTCAGAACTTGGAGGGGGAGAAATTAATGGGTTGTAATAACGTTAAAAATGCTTCAAATTAACCATTATTACTACATACAAAATCGCTGCGGCAAAACTTCTTACCCGACTCTTACGCACGCATGGTTACATTATTCTGATTCAGGAACCATAGCTATTAAAGAACTCACCAACCGGGTTCTGAACTCCCAATTAGAAACTTCTCTATGTGAGGAACAATGGTAAGGCATGAGCTTGTATTTTAGCTAAAACTTACTTGAATATTTGTTTATTACCCAACTATATAGTGACAACGATATGGTCACAATCAGCGGGGATATCGACCAAAACTCATTTTGATTGGTCTCCTCGTATATGGCGTATGATTGCCAAGGGCCACTATCCTCGGCAATTCTGCGGAAATTCTGTAAAGCTTCTACTATTGTAACGGAAAGCCAAAAAAGGGAAGAGATTGGTTGTATTCAGTGATGTCAACGCTCATCATGTCATCTGGAGAAGCTCTGACACCTACCATGGCTCAGATACCAAAATGGAGAGTCAATTTTAACTGTTTAATAATTACCAACCTTATTGTATGCAACATTGGCTGCAATACAACATTCATCACCAGAAATAAAGAGTCCTTGACATGAATTTTGTCTTTGAAAAAATATATCATTATAGTAAATGAGCGTAATGTGTACGACGAACACTCTTTTTTAGACCACTGATGCCTTCAATTATCTCTAGTTATCCAACCCGTCACTAAACCAATTTTCAATGCAAAAAAACGGATTGGGAATGCTATAGGAAAGATTTTAAGGCAACCTTTTCATAAACAGCATTGAGACCCCATAAGCACAACTGAAAAGATTGGTAGGGTATCTAACTGCTATGTTTAATAAGTCTCCTAAAATTGTTTGCGCACTAATCAAGCCTAGGGAAAACCAGAAATCGCCATGGTGAAGCCTATAGAGCTGGATTCACTCTGCAAAAAAATAAGGAAACTCTTTAAAATAGCCAAAAGCTCAAGAGAGTCTTGTGACTGAGACCTTTATAAAAATGGTCTCACAGACTATAAAAAAGAATTACGAATGGTCAGTAGAAGAATCTGGAAACTTTTTCGTTAAAACATTATGGCATCCATGGATGTTTCTAGGCTCAGAAAAATTATTGCAACGAGTCCAACAATAAACCAGGCTATCTGGTTGAATCAGATGATGCCTAGAATAATTCTAGTATGGAAGTTATTCAACTATTAATCAGCACACACTTTCTCCAGGATGCTGCTAAACCCCGCCTATTGCGTGAAGTGTCACTCAGGCCTTCATGAAAGAAACAAAAATTCTTAGTACAATTAACTAGTTTTAACTATTCAAGTCTGCTGGTTCTGAAAATGTTATACAAGTTGAATTACAGATTTCCTCTGAGCTATGATCCAATCAATCTTTCAAAAGCAGAGCATGCGTATAGTAAAGCTAAATTCGTGGAAACCTCTATGTGCTCTATAGTACGCAACATCGAACATTCTTTGGAGTAAAAAGAGTACACTCAGACCGCTTACTAGGATATCCTGGGGGCCTTCAATAACCTGAAGCTATTACTGAGGCACAGACGGAACTGAATCCTTGGTAGTGTTAATCAAACACATTTTTTTGCAAGATTATCATCACTGTGCTGCAGAAGTCCATTCACAAAGAATTGACAGCCATGGCACTGCTTAAGGGGAGGTCCTGTCTCCGCTTCTGCGGAACTTGGCAATTAACAGCTTAATTACAACTACTCCAGCAAGTTATAGCTTTAAGGTTACCGACTACGGTAGAGGGTTTTTAAAGCTAGGGGCGACGACAATGGTGTCGTATTTTCCATATCGGTTAAATTACTTTGGTCTGAAAGACCTAAGTATTACATTCATGAGCCAAATGGTAAATTCTTACCCCCACTTTTTTTGGCATTTCTCGACGTTTTAGGACCTACTGATTCTAAAAAAGCAAAAAAAAAAGTGCATGTCCGTCCGTCCGTCATTACCTACGCTGCAGGGAAAACCGCTGGAGGGATTTCAAACATTTTTTTCCCAAAAATTAGTATACTTAAGGGACAGGTCCAAAAGGACGCTGTGCTCGATAAATGTACCGGAAGTGTGTCAAAAAAATCATTATGTGTGTCAAAAATAGCTAATTTTCATATTTTTGGCTTAAAAAACGTTCATTTTAAGTGATTACGAGTAGGAACATTAAATTTGGAGAAATCTTGATGGTCGGAATTGGTATGTGAGATCCAAAACTAGATTATTGCATTATAAGCTTGTCAAAAAAATGTTGTCAAGTGTGTCAAAAGAAAGATTTTTATTTATTTTTTTACCTAATATTTTGAAAAAAAATATGGAGGGGCTGAGATCTCACAGCTCTGAGATATCAAGACTTCGGTCTGGGCTAAGAATTTTGATATAGTTTTCGGCAAAAAACTTTTATGAGGGCATGGTTTTTAGTTTTGGGCAGCGATGTATATCAAACATAACTCTTTGTTAAAGTAAAAGTATTTTTTATCTCTGTTTCAAAATTTATTACAAAACTAAACAAAACATCAATACGTTGCCGGAAAATTATAATCAAAATTCCAAAAATATTGTTAAATTAAATAAAATCACTTTTTCAAAATTCCAAAAATATTCCAAAAATTAGAATAAAATCAAATATTTAAACTTTTTCTAAATTCCGATAATATTCCAAAATTTCTTAAAAATTCAAACTTTTCCAAAATTCTAAAAATATTGCAAAAATTATTACAAAATCAAAAATTAAAAGTTTTTCCGATATTCTAAAAATATTGCAAAAATTATTATAAAATCAAAAATACAAACTTTTTCAAAATTCCAAAAATGTTTCAAAAACTATAACAAATTCAAAAATTTCCATGTCCAATTTCATTTTAAATTACATTTACGTGATAAAAAGAGCTACATTTTTTTTCCAAAAAATTGGCTAAAAAAATAAGTGAAATCATTTTTTGACACACTTGACATTATTTTTTTAACAAACTTATAATGCCATAATTCTCTATAATAATAATAAAATTTCATGTCATACAAACTATTAATTTTATTTTTTTCTAAAAAAATTGGGTAAAAAATAAATAAAAACCTTTCTTTTGACACACTTGACAACATTTTTTGACAAACTTATAATGCCATAATTCTCAATAATATTAATAAAACCGAAGTAATTTCATTTCAAACAAAAAATTTTATTTTTTTCCAAAAAATTGGGTAAAAAACTAAATAAAAACTTTCTTTTGACACACTTGACAACATTTTTTGACAAACTTATAATGCCATAATTTTCAATAATAATAATAAAATTTCATTTCAAACAAACAATAATTAATTTTATTTTTTTTAAAATTTAGGTAAAAAAATAAATAAAAATCTTTCTTTTGACACACTTGACAACATTTTTTTGACAAACTTATAATGCAATAATCTAGTTTTTGATCTCACATACCAATACCGACCATTAAGATTTCTCCAAATTTAATGTTCCTACTCGTAATCACTTAAAATGAACGTTTTTTAAGCCAAAAATATGAAAATTAGCTATTTTTAACACACATAATGATTTTTTGACACACTTTCGGTACAGCTATCGAGCACAGCGTCCTTTTGGACCTGTCCTTTGAGTATACCTATTTTTAGGAAAAAATTTTTTGAAATCCCTCCAGTGGTTTTCCCTGCAGCGTAGGTAATGACGGACGGATGGCCGGCCGGCAGACAGACATACATTTTTTTTTGCTTTTTAAGAATCAGTAGGTCCTAAAACGTTGAGAAATACCAAAAAAAGTGGAGGTAAGACTTACTTCGGTCTGAAAGATCTAAGTATTACATTCATGAGCTCAAAGTGAAATTCTTACCCCCACTTTTTTTACATTTCTCGACGTTTTAGGACCTCCTGATTCTAAAAAAGGAAAAAAAAATGTATGTCTGTCTGCCGGCCGTCCGTCCGGCCGCCGTCATTACCTACGCTGCAGGGAAAACCGCTGGAGGGATTTCAAAAATTTTTTTTTGCTTTTGACGCTGTGTTCGATAACTATACCGGAAGTGTGTCAAAAAAATCATTATGTGTGTCAAAAATAGCAAATTTTCATATTTTTGACTTAAAAACGTTCATTTTAAGTGATTATGAGTAGGAACATTAAATTTGGAGAAATCTCGATGGGAGGGGTTGGTATGTGAGATGAAAAACTAGATTATTGCATTATAAGTTTGTCAAAAAAATGTTTTCAAGTGTGTCAAAAGAAAGATTTTTATTTAATTTTTTACCTAAAAAAATAAAATTAATTGTTTGTTTGAAATGAGATTTTATTATTATTATTGAGAATTATTGCATTATAAGTTTGTCAAAAAAATGTTGTCAAGTGTGTCAAAAGAAAGATTTTTATTTATTTTTTTACTTAATTTTTTGGAAAAAAAATAAAATTAATTGTTTGTTTGAAATGAGATTTTATTATTATTATTGAGAATTATGGCATTATAAGTTTGTCAAAAGAATGTTGTCAAGTGTGTCAAAAGAGAGATTTTATTTATTTTTACCCAATTTTTGGGAAAAAATAAAATTGTTTGCTTGAAATGAAATTTTGGTATTATTATTGAGAATTATGGCATTATAAGTTTGTCAAAAAATGTTGTCAAGTGTGTCAAAAAATAATTTCATTTATTTTTTGGAAAAAAAATGTAGCTGTTTTTATGACGTAAATGTAATTGAAAATGAAATTGAACATGGAAATTTTTGAATTTGTTATAGTTTTTGAAATATTTTTGGAATTTTGAAAAAGTTTGTATTTATGATTTAGTAATAATTTTTGCATTATTTTTAGAATATCGGAAAAAGTTTTAATTTTTGATTTTGTAGGAATTTTTGGAATATTTTTGGAATTTTGAAAATTTTTAATTTTTGATTTTATTATAATTTTGAAAAAAGTTTTAATTTTTGATTTTGTAATAATTTTTGCAATTTTTTTAGAATTTTGGAAAAGTTTGAATTTTTAAGAATTTTTGGAATATTATCGGAATTTAGAAAAAGTTTAAATATTTGATTTCATTCTAGTTTTTGGAATATTCTTGGAATTTTGAAAAAGTTTGATTTTATTTAATTTAACAATATTTTTGGAATTTTGATTATAATTTTCCGGCAACGTATTGATATTTCGTGTTAGTTTTGTAATAAGTTTTTAAACAGATATAAAAAATACTTGTACTTTTACAGAGTTATGTTTGATATACATCGCTGCCCAGAACTAAAAACCATGTCCTCGTGAAAGTTTTTTGTCGAAAACTATATCAAAATCCTTTACCCAGAAGTCTTGATATCTCAGAGCTGTGAGATATCAGCCCCTCCATATTTTCACTTTTGGCTCATGAATGTAATACTTAGGTCTTTCAGACCGAAGTAAAATAAAATTATTTATTGTTTGCTTGAAATGAAATTTTATTATTATTATTGAGAATTTTGGCATTATAAGTTTGTCAAAAAAAATAATGTCAAGTATGCCAAAAGAAAGTTTTTTATTTAGTTTTTTACCCAATTTTTGGAAAAAAATAAAATTGTTTGAAATGAAATTACTTCGGTTTATTATTATTATTGAGAATTATGACATTATAAGTTTGTCAAAAAATGTTGTCAAGTGTGTCAAAAGAAAGGTTTTTATTTATTTTTTACCCAATTTTTTTAGAAAAAAATAAAATTAATAGTTTGTATGACATGATATTTTATTATTATTATAGAGAATTATGGCATTATAAGTTTGTCAAAAAAATAATGTCAAGTGTGTCAAAAAATGATTTCACTTATTTTTTTAGCCAATTTTTTGGAAAAAAAATGTAGCTGTTTTTATCACGTAAATGTAATTTAAAACGAAATTGGACATGGAAATTTTTGAATTTGTTATAGTTTTTGAAACATTTTTGGAATTTTGAAAAAGTTTGTATTTTTGATTTTATAATAATTTTTGCAATATTTTTAGAATATCGGAAAAACTTAATTTTTGATTTTGTAAGAATTTTTGAAATATTTTTAGAATTTTGAAAAAATTTTTAATTTTTGATTTTATTTTAATTTTTGGAATTTTGAAAAAATTTTCAATTTTTCAATTTGTAATAATTTTTGTAATGTTCTTAGAATTTTGGAAAAAGTTTGAATTTTTAAGAAATTTTGGAATATTATCGGAATTTAGAAAAAGTTTAAATATTTGATTTTATTCTAATTTTTGGAATATTTTTGGAATTTTGAAAAAGTGAATTTGATTATAATTTTCCGGCAACGTATTGATGTTTCGTGTTAGTTTTGTAATAAATTTTGAAACAGAGATAAAAAATACTTGTACTTTAACAAAGAGTTATGTTTGATATACATCGCTGCCCAAAACTAAAAACCATATCCTCATAAAAGTTTTTTGCCAAAAATTATATCAAAATCCTTAACCCAGACCGAAGTCTTGATATCTCAGAGCTGTGAGATATCAGCCTCTCCATATTTTCTAACTTAGTTAAAGGAGCGAATGCATACTGCCCTTGCAATTTATTAACAGTAGTCAAAAAATGAGGATTTAGAATTAATCCAGCAAAAACACAACTGTTTCTTTTCCCTGATATCGGCTCCATTCCCCTGGATGAAAGTAAACTGGTACTTGGAAAACAAGAAAAATAACTAGGCATCATGTAGTATATGAAACTCAGCTGTAAACCAAATATTAGAGAAAAGAAAGACCTCTGTGATCAGACCAATATTATTGTACGGTATGAGTATATGGTTGATTGTATTATCCATTTCTATCAACCTGAAATCGGCAGAAAAAGAACAAGGGATAACATTCAGTCTACATCACAGTGGCTCGGTAATCGCATCGGACACTGTGTAAGGACCAAATGTACATGTACCAAAAGTACATTGACTAGTCGTGCAAGGCTGTTGAGGAGGTTCAAACTCGAGGTTAGAGCAACAGGGGGAGTGTCCTCATAATTGTTAAATATTAACTGTCCATTTTGATTTTCAGACCACCCAGTGTACATCAGGCCGAAGTGAATACGAAACGTGATAAATGATGCCTTGGAATGGTTGAAGCATAATTTAATATCAACTAGAGGTATCAACTTCTATATGCGCATATGTTAGGGACGCAATTGCTAGGCAAAGGACCAACTAGGCAAGTGAGTCTACTTGCTATACAAGGGAATGAACACAAAAATAAAAATAAGTTCTCGGCTGATCGCTTGCTTTTCTCAAACAGCTAACTTATGAGATGACCACCTGTATAACCAATTACCGGAGGTCAAACACCAGTACGTGCAAGACGATCAGGCAAATCTTGGCCAGGTTGTACCTGCTGCTCGTCAAAGAACTGATATTCGTGAGTAGGAAGTATATTGGTTCATTGGTAGGAGTCGTTTCTGGTCACTAAATCCTCGACGAGCACGCAAAAAACCTTCCTCGCCAATGACATCTGACGAAGCTGTAAAGATGAGGCGGAGGAGAAAACAATATTCCATCTACTTTGTACTGGTCCAGCATTGGCTTATATACGGCAAACTCTTTTAAAAACCCACATTTTAGATCGTGTAGTAACACAACGAAATTATTTTGAACCTGGCATTGTGTTCTGATGACAGCCACTGAGCATAACCCAACCTAGTTAGTATCATTATTATTGGTGACCCCGACGTGATTGAAAAAAAGCGCCAATTTTAAGAAATTGTGTGTAATTATGATAGTATGTTGAATATAGAGTCGTGTCTACGCTTTGCCCTGGTATAATTTTCTCGTTGGAATCAGGAGGAGGGTGAAGAGTGTCAGAAGAATGTCTAGGTAAGAAATTGTGAAAATTCAAGTAATGTTGATTTCAGTTTAGATATAATTCATTTCAAGGCTTAGCAAATGCTGGATAACCAATGAAGTCGTATACCATATTTAAGGCCGCTGTTTTTACAAATAACTGGTTAACGAAGGTTGTTAAAACGCTTAAAGAGATAACGATTAACTTTTAACCGATATTTTATTCCTGGTGGATGGTCAAATGGTCAAATGTTGCTTAACAGCTTAGTAAAATGACATGGGAAGAGTGACAGTTGTATGGAATTACTCAGCTTTAAGAATAATTGTTATGATCTCCATATAATGATTAGAACTCAATAGCTTCAATATGACGTTTAAATGCTAGATAACCTTCCCCTACAAATGTGGATTGTGGCTATTACGTTCACGTATTTGCGGGTCGTCAAAACAAAAATTAGCTGGTCATTAGTTTTTAACTATTAACTTTTGCATCTAAATAAAAATTTAGAAGCAGGGTTGCAACGCCAATTTCATTTTTTGGGTTTATTTCAACAAAGTGCCACCGCTGTCCATAATATTTCAGGAATATGGAAGAACATTTAAAACTGTTTGAAACACAATATTAATTTCGCCAATTAATTTTACTACTCTAGAACCTAGTTTTATATTTATTTGTTCTTAAGAATTACGATGGGGAAGTGTTTGATATTTTCTGATTCCGTTTGTCTTACACATATTTTTTCTGCTGTCGTTTGTGGGAAAATTTTTGGGAAGTTGAAGTTTTCTCAGTTAAGCGAAAAACACGAATTGTATCAAATTTAACTTAAAATACGAATCCTAAAGTTTTGGAAAAATTTTTAAACTAAAATAAGCAAAAGAAATTTCCGTAAAATTTGAATCAGTTAATGGATTTAATTTTAAACGTTTTTTCAATTCAAAATTGTTGACTCTAGTTCTAATTTGAAACAAAATCTTATTTAATTTTGTTTTACCAAATGAACCTTAAAGAAAATAACATTTAATGATCAGTCAATGTTAATTAAAATTTCCATTCAAAGAGTTCCCAAATTATTAACGATAATCAAAACATATTTTTAAGTTTATAAATCAATCACAAAAAAAAAATGTTAATTTTACTTTAGATTACTTGTGTGAATCACTGGGAAGGGAGTGTTTGTGGTGATGGTTTATTGAATTCAATAACTTAATAAGCTCTAATTAATTTTAATTCAATTACGTTTCATCTAAGCTGCATAATAAATGAAAATGGTTGAAATGTTGTGTGTTGGCAATCATATCAGAAATATGACAAAATTGAAACTTCGTTCGTTAGATCCTCACCAACTTCCAAAATCTATTAAATTGTTGTAGTATTGGAAAAGACATATATGATTCAGATATAAACATAGCGCATTACAAATATAAATATCAGGTGAGAGACTGACTTTGTATGTAAATATTCTTTTTCTTTACTAAATATTAACCAAAATACTATTGAATATATTAAAAACTGAGAATGATACTTCTAACTCGTTAACTAAAACTGTAAGAAGCAAAAGCTTCTAGAATGGTCGTAGAAAAATTAATAATATTTAAAAATTTTATATATTTGTTTTTGATTATCAAATTATATTAGTTGAAGATTTTTGTAAATTTGGTTCCCAATTTTCTGATTCAAAATCAATAACTTGTAACTATTTACCTTATCGCTATGATCTGCTAAAGTAGCATATTTTTTACATCCCTTAATTCGTAAAAGTTATTTGAATTACAAGTTTTAAATAAATAAGTTATGTTATTAAGTTTTATTTGAAATCTATTCTTACCTTGATTGCATCTTGAATTGATTTGACTTGAACAGCAACGACAGATAAAACTTCAACAGAGATTCGATTAAATTCATCGAAGCAACCCCAAGCTCCAGTTAATGAAAGTCCTTTGTAGATATTTCCACATGATTTATAGTCCATTTGTTCGGAACAATTAAAAACATAAACCATTACACCTAAAGCGCGTCCTAGATCTTTTGTGGTTTCAGTTTTTCCGGTCCCTGCTGGGCCTGCTGGTGCACCACCCATTATTAAATGTAAAGACTTGAATGAAAGAAGTATTTTATTTATGTTAATTTAATGAAATAATATTTTAAAAAACAGATCAATTTTTGCTCAACTCACCTGGGTTAATGTTATATAGCATCTGTCTGTCAGTGGAGTAATAACCAGTCTCGGTGTATTACCCAAATATTCATAATCATATAAAAATTCAGCATCACAGATATTCGCATAACAATCATTTGCTATACTATCCCAGCGATGTCTTAACTGACTTTGCCATTGAAACGCTAATGAGTTTTCAATTTTCTGATTTATCATTTTTGTAACAACATCACGTGAATGTACATCTATTGTACAAATTGTCATAATTTTTTGTCGATCACCCACAGTTAAGTCACCCAGCAATAAATTAATCAACGCATTTAGCTGCTGTATTTGCTTTTTATTATAATCCTTTAAAGAATTTTCATAACCCTCTTCTAGATGCATGAATGCTGTGTTCACTTCACTTGACCACCAAATTTGTGTTACACATAAACATGTTTGAGCAGGCCAATCAAATATCCATGAATCCCTTGCTTTTTGTTGATACGTTTCAACAGCAACTTCAAACGAATGATGTAATGTTTTTTTCATGGAATTTGTTAAACGATTTAACCAATCTTCAACTTTTCCGTCACAATCGCAGGGCTCGTTAAATTCAATGTATTCATCATATTCTGTGGCTATAATTCCAAAAACTGTTGTTTGGTCGTCACCAAATTTTAGTCGTGAAATAGAGTCATATAGTTTTGTTAAATGTCTAGTTATAAGTACAGGTTTATTTCCATTCGACAGTATATCCAGAAGATCCACTGAAGAAACAAAGTAAAATCTAGGAAACGCTAAACGTTTTGTTTCTAAATAATCGTTTAAAGCCTTTTCACATCGAATTAATTGATGAACAAGTATATCCAGTTCTTCATATAACTTCGGTGTATTAGTAACTTTAATAACATTTTCATTTGCACACAAACTATTTAATATCCTACGAAATTCTAAGTTTATTGCATCGAAACGTTCAGAATCATCTGGTAATTGGGATCGAATGTCATCAGAACCAACAAAAATACTTTCCAAATATATCCATTTTCGTTGAACCTCAAACCAAATCCCAATAACTTGATCTGTGTTGGCCAACAATGTTTGCCATTGTAAAATTTCGGTATAAAAATGCTTTATGTACTTCGAACCAAGCAAGTTTTGTAACTGAACTTGATTTTCTTCTAAGGTTTCTATTAACTCTTCTGTAGCTCTTAGCAATTTAATATCGGTTCTTGGGTAAACGTCATATTCAAATCGCATGATACTCCAAGTTGTTTGTAATTCTTGTAAAGTTTTTTCCATCTCCATTTCTTTGACAGATTTATCTACAATATATTTTACATCATCCTCGTACTCATGCAAATGCAAATCTAAGAGATCAGAAAGTGTTGTGGAACCACCTACAGTAAATTTAACCTTAAATTTAATAAACAAAAATTATAATCATATAATTAAATTAAGTTCATATCTGATAGCTGGAACTAACCAATATCTCTTTGCCATATATTTCCATAAGCTGAAATTTAGTTTTTCTGTAAGCCAAATTAAAAATTAAGCTAAGTAAAATTTCTATGTTACCTTGGTGATCTGCATCAGCTCGATCCAATGTCTTTCCCGTAGAGCTGGATTTTGTAATTCCGTAATTGCTCTTAAAGATGTTACTAAATTTTTTAATGTTTTTTCTAAATAGACGTACGGAATCCAATTTCGCATAGCTCTATCCAATGTTCGTATTTCTTTTGCCAGTTTTTTACATTCTTGTTCCATTTCTTCAACATCAATTTGTTTCCAAGGTGTTTTCTTCCAATCGCTCACAGACGTATCAATAACGTAAACAAAATCCCAAAGTTGCTACAAATTTGAATATTAAATAAAACTTAGTTGTTACTACAAGGATTAAGGAGTTTGAACTACCTTGATCATTTTTAATTCTTTTCTACATTGATTAATTTGTTCTTTTGTTGGGGCTGTTAACTCAAAAATATCAGCAGAGTTCTTTAAATTATCGTATTGGTTTTCAATTGTTCTTAGCTCGTTATTTACGTCATTACAAAGATAATAAATATTTGAGCAGGGTACTTGAAAGAACTGTAAACAAATAATTATTTGATTAATGTTTTCTTGTTATTGGAATAAGTGAAAAGGGTTTGAAAAGATAGAAAAACATTTGCTCATGAAGACCTTAGTTTTGAACATTTGCAGAACATAACACAGTTGTTTTTTGAAACTTAGCATAATAAAAATTTAATATAATCTTTATAAAAATTTTATGGTCCTTCGAGCCGGATTATTGGATTAATCTGTTTTCAACAAAATAGCGCTCATGCATATTGGTAATACGAATAATAATTTGAAAGGATATAACATACAGACATATTTATTGTGTGATTGTGATTTTGATCGAATAGTCTTAAAATGTACGATGAGATGATTAGGTTTCAATTGTCTTAAATTCGTTATTTTCTGGATTGCAAAGATAATACACATTTGAGCAGGCGATTAGAAAAAACTGTAAATAAATAAATGTTTCATTGATGTTTTCATATTATTGGAATTATACCATGTGTTTGGTTAAAACTCCATTGTTAATAAAAATAATACGTTAATTAAATTTGGCAAAGAATAGCTTAGAATTCAACATTTGCAGATCATAACATAGTCGATTTTTGGAACCAAACATTACAAAAATTGAACATAATCTTTACCAAAATTATATGGTCCTTCGAGCCGGATTATCGGCATAAACAGTTTTCAATAATGTCGTACATAAAAAATTAAAAATTAAAAAAGTAAAATAGAATAAAAAAGATGTAAGCTTCAATGATAATTTCATCAAACTTACTGGCAAATTATGAAATTTATTACGATATGACTTCATAGTTGCATCAAATAATAATATTTGTTTGCATATTTGTTCAAGCTGAAAACTTCGAACAGGAGCAACATTTTGTCGAATTTGAAAAGAAATTTTTTTCAATCGACTCCATTTTTCAGGTAGATCTATAAACTGATATAAATTTGTATAATTAATTTTAATGTTTTAAGTATAATAGAAAAATTTTACTTGTGATTGAATTGTTTCATTAAACTCCACGTCATAGTCTTTAAGTAGTTCAACAATTTCTTTTAAAGGTGCAAACATATTATTCGTTTTCAATTGCCTGTCTTTAATTTCTGATAAAGCTGACATTACAGTTAAGAGTGTTGCAAAATCCTCATTTGTGATAGTTGATTCAAACATTATCATGCTATTGTTTATAAAAAGTTCTAATTCATTAAGTGTGACGGTTACGTGATCTACAAGATTTTGTTTGAACAAGTTATTCCATTTGCAAACTTCATTCAGCAAAGTATATTTAAATAATTTAAGATCAACTAAAAGCCAATTCTCGAATACAAATCGTGCGTCTATTTTGTTGATTTCCTCGTAAAGACTGTTATAGTTTTCAATCTGAAATATCGTATTTACAAATTATAAATGTGTTATTCGATAAATCAAAAAAATCCAATACCTGTTCCTTATAACTTTCTAAATTCGGATGACTCTCTATTAATTCAATATTTTGTAAATCAGAGTTATTTGGTGTGCGGCCATATTTCATGAAAAATTTTAGAGTTTCAGCTTTGTCCTCCAACCAAAGATATGAATATTTATCGAACTGTTTCATTGTGGTTATAGTTTTATACGTTGTCTTACTGACAAGTGTAAGAATTTTATGCTTTGTTTCTTCTAGTCGTTTATTATTTTTAATCGAATCTATAATTAATTAATAAATCAAAATTTAATCTTTGGTTCAGAACTGTTAAATTAAAATGTTAATTTAAAATAAAAAAGTTTTTATTTAAATTATTATGTTGGTGAAGTTGTGAACAATGTCTGTGGAACATATAAGTAAGTTGAAAATTTAATATAATTTAAAAAGAAAAATATATTAAGAAATATCGACATTTACATAGAAGACAAATTATAGAAGTTCTACTGTTTTCCATAGCGTCGTGAGAGAGTATGTTAGATAGGATTTTTGAAATTTCTTGTTTTCTATGCTTTTAAATAAGTTTTTAATAAATATGTGTGTCTTAGGACATAATCGGAGACTGGACACTATCCTTTCAATGGTAATCTCTGGATGAAGCAAGAAACCATAAGAGCGATGACATTGTCTTCCAAAATTCATCGCGTCAGATGGATATTATCGGTACAATTGAATGGGAGTATGAGGACTGCGATTGTGTGGTCAGTTATTGATGCGCAAGCTATAACTGACGGCAGCGGAGCAGTCTTCTAAATGGTATAAATCTTTGGCCAAATAAGATTAATTAAATTGGCTTAAGAGTAAATTTTATAGATATAGTAAAGATTCTTTCAACATTGAAGCCATCCAAAGTGAGACGATTGCAAGACAGCTGGGCGAGTTGTTCCACCATTTAATTTCTGGCCGCACAAATTGAATTGCAGGCTCAAAATCACCATCAAAATCCTTCAGTATTTTATTCGATGGCGAGATAACGCACCCCAACAATAAACGTTTCATGCAGTTTTGTATATGGTTGCATTATGCATATTATCTGTGGTTTATACGTGAAAAGACCATTTGCTTTGGATGTAAAGCTTTGTGAAAATAACTTTACGTGCAATTCTTTCCCGACACAACTGGTTGCGTTTACCATCAGAAGGTAACTGAACTAAATCCACTGTTTCTTCAATTAGAGTTGGGCTTGGCTCTTTGTATTTAGATCAAGTGCGAGAGTACATCTCTGTTACAATGCAGAAAAGATTTTGATAACAAAAAAGGTTGCAACTGCAAAAATGGTCTACTCTCTGTACAAGGCAGTTGTATCTTCCATTTTCAGGTATAAATCTCTTTTATTGGTTTCCGACAATTTTATTGCAAAAACGGACTAATTTATCAAGAGCCAGTGCAAAGATTTGCTTGTGTATGAATTAAACGAACTATCAGTATACTCTTTATGAGGAATCTACAGGTCATCTTTTTTCTTTGCTTTTATTTGTAAGGATCTTTTAAAGCTATAATTTTAAAGCTATAAAAAAACGTTACCAGGGCCTGTTGAAAGGGCAACAAATGGATTTTAAACTAGAAGTACAACCTTTAGATTTCTCATCCTTAAAGGTAATTGAATATTTCCTACTACTGAAATAGTTGTAATGATCGGTCTATTTTGATTTCTACTCTAAAACAAGAATCTTAATATCTAAATAAACCTCATAAATTAATTTCTTATTCTTTTTCGGTGCCGGTTTTATTCCAACTCATACTCTATATTGGCAATCAAAATCAAACACAAAAACAACAAGCGCAACAAGTCAATCAACAAATTTATAAACATTTTCTCATACAGCAATTAAAACTATTTTTGTGTGAGCTTATCCATTTTATCAATAAAAATTATTTAATGATTATTCATATGGAATCATATGGAATTGTTGTGTTGCGGTAAGAGTGACCAAGATATATAGAAAAGAAACAAAAGATAGAAGATTCAAGCTATAACTTTGATCAAATTTTGTATATATTTATTTTTACAAAATTTTTATATTTTTGGTTGTCGAGTAATATCATTATACTTTTGGACTTTAAGTCTATAACTTTGTTAGAAAATTAATGTTTTGGATTTCGATCCAAATCGATTATATTTATCTAGTGTTTATTATATTTATGAAAAATAAATAAAGCGATTTGTAATTAAAAGTCTAAGTATAAAAATGGTGTAATTTTATTTTTCATATTTAAAATATGAAGTGTAAATTAGCTTAAATAAAAATCAAATTATAGAGATTGATGGCTCACTGTTAGTATATCGATGAAGTTTTTCCACCTGAAGAATGTGTATAATTGAACCTAAATAGTTATGTTCCAAAAACAAAACAGTAATTTTGCTATTAGCAGTAGCTGAATTTTTAAGGACTTTGAATAAATATCAACCTAAGTGATAGCAGATTTAAGCGCATAGTTGGTGGAAAGGTAATTATACAAAACAATTAATTAACAAGATTTAAAATAATCATTTAGGGAAGTTTTTAAAAGAATTGATAATCGTACCCAATAAGTGGTTGCAATTGGAATAGCTATAAATGAACCGTGGAGAGGATTCGACAACACTGATTAATTTTCCATATCCTTTTCTTTCACTTCTATAATTTTTTTAATTGCATAATATTAATTCAATAACATATTTTTATTTTTGGAGTTTATAACAACCCGGCTTAGCCAGTTTACTGTTTTATTATTGTTTAGAATTAAAGTCCTATCTTTACAGAGTAAAGATATGTCTTAGCCTAAAATGCTATTAAAGAGCTAAACTAACACATTTCAATTTTTTGTTTCTTTCTTAATTTAATCAGACTGAGCCACAGTAACGCGTAGTCGGGTACAGCTAAAAACAGAAATTGGTACATAATGTGGACTATAACGAAGAAGATCCCAACTTAAACTAGTTGTTTTTGTGGGAAATTGGGAAAATTGATCCTGTAGAGGATAATGGCTGCTGGTACATCAATTAAATTGATTAAAGCTGAACCCTCCGATTATATAAAGTAAACGGTGAAAAGCCGATGAACTCGCCCTCAAATACTTAAATTAGCGAGTGAGCACCTTTAGATATCGCTATTGATTGTAGTGTTATAAACAGCATAAAACCAATCGAAAGAGTAGTTATTCAAAATTGTAGTTTTTGCTTGTAGTGAACTGAAAATAAAAACACATCTGCAGCCAGCGTTGAATGAAGTTCTAAAATTAACTAAGGAAGAAATTATCAAATGAAATTAAACGATAAGAGAAAGAGTTAAACAAGAAAAACTTTTTTGAACATATGAAAAAATAATGAAAATTCGATAATATAAAATAAAGAAAGTTTAAGATGCTAAAAAGTAACCGAAGTATCAAGGCATTTACAATATAACCTTCCGAGAAACTGATCAAAATTCTATATAAACAACATCGAACGGATAATAGAAATAAGGAATTATGTTACTTACTGAAATAATTTTCTTCTGATGAAATCACTTTTTCAATTCCAGTAGCAATGTTGAATATATCGTTTATCAACATTTCTATAATAATGTAAAGCTCAGACTTTTGCACTCCTTCCATTTGTAATAAATTTGGAGTAAACGTTAACGAATTATTTTCCAATGTAAATTTTACTTCAAACAAAGGGCTGTTATGATTAAACCGATTCTCCATTTCAAAAAGTATATATTTTAAACTGTTGTAAACTGCTTCCGTTAGTTCATGTATTAGAAGTTTTTCCAAGTATTCTTGATATCCTAGATATTTTAATACATTCGGCTCCAGATTTTGCGAGTCGAGGTCTTGTAAACACAAACCATTTTCTTTGTTTGAATTGTATAGTAGTTTACAATTTTCTTCTGTTATGGTTTTTATTAATAAATTTGTTTGATCACATTCGTCAAACCTTTGTCGAACTTTGACCTCTTTGTGATCGATATATAGTAGTGTATTGCATTTTCCATCCTTTCGTGTAAAAAGTGGCAAATTTCCCCATTTTCGTACACTACTACAAATAGCCTCGACATTTCTTTGACATTTTAAAATTCTTCCATATAAATCCTTAATATTATTGTGAATAAAATCCAGGTATTCCTCATCTGGATATAAAAAAATTGTTAATTTACTTTAAAAAATTATATATCGTAAGTTGTTTTTACCATAGTCATTCCATTTATACCTATGCAATCCATCATAAAGGTGTTGGTCTATTTCTATGATTTGCTTTTCAATTATTTGATATTCGCACGGCATTGTCTGTTCTCTTACAAAATTATACCATTCTGTTATTCGTGTAATTTTAAGTCGTATTTTCTGAAAAAAAAATCCTTATATATTAGAATCGAAATAATGAATATAAACGATTTGAAAATTTACCCACAACCTATTTGAAGTTTCACAAAACTTTATTAATTCATCACTAATTTTATCGTTGCAAATTTTTGTTAAATATTGTATTTCTTTTGAAATCATTTCCAAATTTAAATGAAAATTCGTGTCGATGGACATATTTTCGTTTCTTTTTAGCAAGTAGTCATTCAAATGTATAAGTATTATATTCGGAATCTCCTTCGACCAATTCTCATATATTTCAGATTCAAATTGTAATATTTTTTCTATAATTTTGTGAAAAAAGCAGACCGCTATCTTGCCGTTTTCATTATCCAATATTCTACAATTAACGAATTTTTAAATTTGAGAAAGATTTCTAACGAATTTGGTTTCAGTAGCTTACGGATATTCTAAGAATTGGAAATCTCTGATAGGCTTTGAAATTCTTTCACGTAACATGTACATTGACATCAAAACTCCAGCAACTGGTGGAAAACCTGAATTGATTAAAATGCCCTAGAAGTAGTAAAAATAGAAACTCAGGTAATTAATTATTCACAGACTTCTCAACACTTAAGTGTTTGTGCTCACTTCAAATCCATTTATTCTAAAGCTTTCAACGTTTCCATCAAATATTGAGTTAACTAATTCTAATTCTTGTTGAAAAAAAGCGATAACGTTGTAAAGTTTATCTTTAATATTTTCAAATATAATTGGTCTTTGTATTATATTTCCGACCATTTGTAAGTGCTGAAATGTTGAAGGAAACTTTAGTTTTGAAAATGAATATGTGTTTTAAGTTTATTGTTAACCTTAGTTATTTGTTCTAGATTGCTACATTCTATAAAAGCTTGGCAAAACAACGAGCCTAGTTTTCGATCTAGAACATCAATTTTGTCGAAAAACTTCTTTTTTTGGCTAGTAAATTCTTTTAAACCTGGATCGGGATCTAGAGGGTCATATTGTATTCCAATCCATTGTCCGTATGTGTTATGAAATTCATCTAATATCTAAAATTTTTTTTTTACAAAATTTGGTAAGTGCAATTTTTAACTAAAATTGTAAATGGCGCTAGATAACTAGAGTAGTAACCTTTTAGTTTTGTTATTAGTTATCTGTAATATTTGTTTTATTTTCAAGGCAAAATGTTGGTTTGCTTGTTATTTCTTTTATGTGCTCTTTGCATGAAGTATTAATGATCAGTCTGTTTGACCAATATGAAATTCCTTACAACTACTGCATCTTTAATTGTAAACATTTGTCTAAACATCATTTTTATATTTATAAGTATTATAAATTTTAGTGTTGTTCAAAAATGCTTGAGTGGATTCATATTGGTTAAAGGTTATAATTAAGTTATCATAAAAATGTATTGCTAGATTGCTAGATCTATTTTTTTAAAGCTTTCCTATTAGGATTTTTATTCTTACTATTCCAAAAGCTCACTAGGAGGAGAGAGAGTACACAAGCAATAAACGTAGGAGTGTATCTACCCATCAGCCCACGGAGTATAAGATGGCACCTGCAAAGAGCGTTGTTTTAATTGGAAGCTACGTAGCTTTGCTGTTAAGCACAATGCCAAATGATACGGTTATAATACATCAAGACCTATCATTTTCGCCATGGCAGACAATCTAGAGAGATATTTTCCACTGAATATTCTAAACGATCGACTGAAGTTGCAAGGGTATCGTCAAAATAAGAGTTTCATTGAAACTAATGGTTTTTATATTTTTATAATGTAGACCAAAAAAACCATAATAAACACTTACTTTGAGGTGGCTGGGACAACCTGCTAGAGAGGTATTTTCCACTGAATATTCCTCAAAATCGACAGAAATTGCAAGGGTAACGTCGACATAAGAGTTTCATTGGAACTATTGGGTTTCGTATTTTGCTATTGTAAACCAAGGCCAGCCATGGCTGTTGGAATACCAAATGAGTCAAACATTCTTTGGGTCAGGTTCAGGTTCTAGGTGCCAAATGAGATACTTCGTGAAGGAGTTTTCTCCAGGAACCAGTTTTTACTTGGCAAAAAGGTAACTCAACTACCATCAATATAAACACAAATCAGAATAAGACACGCCTATAATTAGCAGAAAACCTATTCATTTATATGAGAAGAAGGAACTGCACTTAAGTAGGAGACCAGATGATCAGGTGAAATAAATGCGAATAAAGTGTTGATTCTACCAGCTGACTACCAACAACTATTGGTGAAACTAGAGAAGCAAGAGATCCACTATAGATGAGAAGTGTGTTCATAAAATCCAAATTAAGGATATACTCTCCAAACCAGGTTGTGGTAGAGTGCGACACCAATCTGGCATTTAATAGATTCCTGGTAGTATAATTAAAAATATTGGTAAGTTAGCATTTGATTGTGGTGAGCACAGGAGATGATATGCTAATCAGTAGCAACCTACTACTTACCTTAGAAATCGATGCGAAATCAAATAAACCCACACAGATGACAAAGAATATCTTTAACTATTACTTTGGTGGTAGCAAAATTAAAAGTTCCGCGTCCTTGCCGTGCGAGCCGGGGAGCGCTTACAGACCTCGGTTGCCGTAAATGGAGAAAGAGTGAGTAAATATTAAATTCTCAATAAAGCTGCATCATGACTAGTCATTGGCCTTGTAAAACCAGGGCAACTCAAGCGCATGTTTTCCATGAGCAAATCTGTTCACGAAAAATTTGGTTGATTCTGAAGTTAACACCCTTACTCCAGCAAAAAGACTTCGAACTTTTAAAATCAGGAACCAGAAAAAGAGTAATAAACCCGGTAACCAAAACATCGATGTTGAGAATGACTGGGGTGAATATTCATAAAGAAAACTAAACCTTGGTGTGGTTATTCCAATGCTCCATAGGAAGAGAAAAAGGTGGAGTTCCAGAGGAGGTAATTTACGAAAATAATATTTTAAATGCCAGTTCTTAGCTTTTTTTGTTAAATAATAAGGGTGCTAAAAGCTAGTAAACTTTCTATAATTGTTTGTTTGTAATGCCTCACTGCAATAACAGTTTGTCCATTTTTATGAACAATTTTTAAGGTTTTCATGATTTGAAAGTATGTGATTCTAATTTTAAGGGCTGAGCGAAATTCAATTAATTACCATATTTTGTTGTTCTCATTGCATCTTTTAAAAAACAACCCGTTTGACCAATACTTATTGTATTTGACAATTACCAATTTTTTGATATTCACAAACTGATTTTGTGATATCTGTAATATTCAGTTCTTCTTTCTTCTAATCTTTCGTGCTCATTTGTGAAGTGCTCAGCTGTTCGATCTACAGTATGCATGCTGATATTTGGTGCAACATATAGCGTTTAATATTGTGTTTTGTTTGATTTATGTTCGTGAAATTTTTTCGGTGGATTTATGTTTTTACTAGCTTTCAAGGAAAACTATTGTTTGCTTCTCAAATTCAGGTTTCTACACCAAAAAATTGACCTGCTTTTAAACGTTGTCAAAACTTGTAAGTAACAAAATGGATTTCAAGAAACTGTGGCGCAACTTTCAAACGCTGTCAAAACTTGTAAGCTACAAAATGGGTATATGTATATCGAAAGTTGTACAAATTACAAAAACTCACACAACGGTTTGTTATTCTTATTGAAATTTCTTGGAGTTTGTTATAGTAATGGTATTAAAAAAATATATATAACTTGTTTAAATAAAATCAATGATATTATCGGAGTGACTTGAGTGATCCATTATAAGTATAAATTATTTTTGTATTTTTTAAAAATTGTAAATCCTTAAACTCACTCAAAACAAAAAAAAAATAAAACAAAACTTTTTACTTTTTTTAAAATAATTATTTTTAATTTAAAATGCAAATTTATTTTAATTTTAATTTTTTATAATTGACTTTACTACATGTTTCGAGATACAATATCTCATCTACAGGTTGTTTGTACAATCAATTGTTTTATTTATTTTTTGTTTTGAGTGTGTTTAAGGATTTACAATTTTTTGAAAAAATACAAAAATAATTTAAACTTATTTAAACACAATTAATAACTAATGATTAATAAATGTTACGAGAATTCAATAAAGGATAAGTCTTAAATAAGTTATTAGATAAGTTATTATCGTTTAAACTTGAACATAAATATTTGTTCAAATAAATAATGTCTAAATATTTATTCATTTTGTTTTATCTAAATGCAAAAGTTTTTAATATAACAAAATTATTGAAACATATGTTTACAAATTACTAAAACGCTAAATGTCATACAAATAGCATTGGTCAAACAGTAAGACCATTTACAAAAAAACACTATGAACAAATATAAGAAATGAAAAAATAGTCAAATTACGCAAGACATATAAAACCCACATAAAACTAAAAATGATTCATAAAATAAAAAGAGATTTTACAGAGGAATCTATTGATTAACAATATTTTCATTCAATACCTTTACAATACTTCTGCTGATATTTTTCCCTTTGATACCTCCTATTTCGATTTTCTCCAGTTTTATAAAATCAATTGAAGTGCTTATTACTGTTCGTATCTCATTTAATCGTTTTATGTATAAATCAAATCGTTCAAACATTGCATCGGAATTAAATGTCCAAAAAATTGGAGGTGTTGTTCTATCCGTTCTAACAAATTTGTTTAAATTGTTTCGATATTCATAATACTCTCTCCGAAAATATTTTAGCATTTCAATATTTTTTTCAATCTTAATCAGTGCATCATCTGCTTCGCCTTGAAAAAGTGTACTTGAGTCTAAACATTTAGTAGATTCTGCTATAAACATGTTGCACACCATTCTGAAGAGCTTTAATAAATTTGTATTGGTGCAATAATAATGTGAGTTGGCCCATATTAAGCAAATACAATGAAGGAGTGGTTTTATCAACTCTTCTGATTGTAGAAAATTAGTTGATTGAAAGGTGCAGATGCTTTTCTTCTAAAAATATAAAATAAAAACAATATGATAATCCCTTAAACTTTGTTTTTCGTATAATTTCATTTTACAAGTGGTGTTATCCATAATGTTATGTCCTTTGCAATCACTAAGGCGATTATCAGGCTCTTTAAAATAGTTTTAAATGATGTGAAATACACTGAATCTACTTTTTCTAATATTAATGCAACACACTTAACCTGATTACTACATAATTGATCATAAATGTTTTGTAAGTTTAACCGACGTAAGTTCCAGAACTCAATTTCATCCAAAGGTGTTGGTATACCACCATTCAAAAATTTTTGATTTGAATCTTCTTTCAGAACATCCGATATTGATGATACCCATTTTATAATAATTCCTTCCAATGAGTTTTTGATTTTTAAATTGCATGCAGCCAGATTACTTATGATTAGCATGAAAAAATATTATTACAAAAAATTATTAAATGCATTTTGTCTATTTACCCGTTATTAATATCAGTTTGAATTTCCATCGCTTGATCTATAGTGATAGGCATCGGTAACATGGTTTTGTTCATAATACTACCTTTAACCTATAAAAATATATAAAATTTTGAAAATTATCTTGTAAATAACTATAGTAGTTACAAAGTGGATACGGTGTAATTTAACATTCCAGATATCACAATCTATTCCCCACCATATGGTGCTGAAAATGTGTCAGTAAATACGAATGTCTTAAATATGAGCTAAATTACCAGAGATTTAATTTGCACAATTTACCTTTACGCATGCTGATGTCTGAAGAGATATTTGAACGGGCCAAAGAAACCATCTCGGTGATAGGGTAATATCATAAGCTACCGATTTGGTAAGAAATTCATCCATGGGTCAGATATGAGGAGACAGAGTCACTGCCCTTAATTTAAGTATCAGGAAACATGTTCAAAACCAAAGCAGTTAACAGGAACAGATTAATTGGAAAAACGTTGTATGGCATGCTAATGCAAACACCAAACTGGGTTTCGAATTATAAGGAAACAAATTTAAATTTTTCATTACAAATGAGAACATTCGACGGGAAGAAGTGGTAGTATTGACCATCTTTTCCAATAACAAGACAGTATCTCTGTCTTGTTTACACAAAAGATTGTCAATACCACCACTACTACCAATCGCGCTTTATTCTTTTCCAGAAGCTTTTAGAAAATCTTTCAAACATATTAGCGAAATCCTGTTTAATTACTCCTTTTAAAAAAGCTATATATAAACCTATTGAGAAAGAAATGACTGAAATTTTTCATATTATCACTCATTCATCCCAAACTATAATTCTTCTACTTCCTTAAAGTTGCAATTATGCAAATAATTTGGGCATTCTGCTGAAAGATGCTACTCATTTTCGAAATTAACAACTTATTTGTTTATGCCACTGACCAATTATCAGCTTTAATACTCGTCAACATTCTCTAGTTTGTAGCTGCCTGAAAATTGTTGGTAATTGGAAATTTGGAACTAAAGGGAGCAGAAATTTAATAACCTACAGCACGAAGATAGAAAAGACAAAGCTATTCCTCAACCAAATTAACAATGAAATTTACGTAATTCGTAAGACTTGAAGAACTCGATCAAAATCCGTAGGACAAAGTAGGCCTAGTTCGTTCGTTCCTAGCTAATTAACTTCCCCTTTGCCGACAGAAAATAAAACCCCTAAAGTATATGTATCTATTTATGTTGTTTTCATAACGTCATCAAATCATTTTCATCGCGCAGTCGAAGATTTTCTGTCTAACCAAAACATTCTATAGATGGGCTATTATTTTGAAAACGTACATTTTTTTGTTGATTTTTAAATTTTTGATTTTTAAAAAATCTGAAATTTTGATATATTGTTGGCATTGACAAAAGGAAAAAAGTAATTTCTGCTTTTATTTTTTGTGTACTCTGAATCGGAGTTATGCGCGGTTGAATTTTGAGGCTTTTTCACGTAGCTTTTGGTAATGGTGGCAATGTTTTGTGAATAGGTGCCACAAATTTCATCCGACTTACGTATATTTTTGCGAGTAAAAAGGAAAATAATTGAATAATTGAAATAAGTAAGTTTAAAATTAATAACTTTTCTCTTTTCCGCTAGGCGGCGCGTAAAACCTTGGTTTACTTCAAAGCTCATATCTCAAAAAGTAGGCTTTTTTTTTTTTGTTTTTCACAAATTTTAAAGTAAACATATGCAGCTATGAAATTGAGAAATAAAAAGTCAGCAATTCAATATGGATTTTTTCTTACGATTTTTTAAAGTTTGGTATATGAAAAATTCACATGTGTTTTTTTATTAAGTTAATAATCGTGTACTAAATGTGGATCTAATAAATTAAACATTTCATATTTTAACACCTGCAATAAATTTGAACCATTTTCTCTGCGGTTAAATGGCTAAAAACTTATTAAAAATTAATTTAAGTTAAGTGGTAAAATAAAGGAATTTAAATTATTAAAAGGGTGTGTAAAATGTTTATTCATTTTAAAAAATGTCTATTCAGCCCCTTTTTACTAATTAAAATCTCATTAGAGGCTCATAATTTTAACATTTAAAATTTCTAATGACACCCACATACGGTTTTTGACCAAATTATACTTGCATCCAATCAAAATATATTAAATTGTATCTACCTAATTTTACCTGATTCTACCTATGTCAAAACTATTTCAAGGGTATATATATATATTGATTGGATTGCCTTATAATCAATTATATTCAAAAATATTTAGAAGACATAACGTTTAGAAAAGATAATAATAGAAATGCCTTTCAAATTGTGCTGTAACTTGTACGGTCTCAAAAATCATCAGCGGACATCAAAAAATGTGAAACTGGTCACCAGCTATTATTCAAAAAGCTGCGACCCTAAATTTTACTTTGCGTGATGACCAGTTTATATGTGAAACATGTCGCACTTATATCTATAAAAATAAGGTAAATTTAATTATTTTATTAAAATGAATAAAAATTCATATGCAACTAATATTTTCTATACAGCAGCTTTCATGTTCGGAAACTATCGATAGTGAAATTATTTCTATAAATCAGGATGTTGAAAATGTTCCAACGAACGAAAATATTCAAATACCTCCAGCATCTTTAGATCCATTACCAGTTTCGGTTGATACTTATCTCCACCAGTTCCTGAACTACTTAATGACATTTTAGAAGATATTAACAATGTTCTTGGAAGGTTAGCCGAATCTCCTATCAAACAAAATCATATTACAACAGGAAGTTATAAAAAAATTGCAAGTGTCACATCGGCAATAAGTCAAAGAATATTTCAAGTAGATTCAGTTAAAGTGTTATCACCAAACGAGGAATGTGAATATACATCATGGCTTATGAACCTTAAAAAAGAGTTTAAAGATGCCAGCTGTAAATCAAAACAAGTGTTTTTGTTGACAACTCTACCACGTAAATTTTGGTCAAATCAACGTATCCAGGATGAATTTAATGCATCAAGACGACTAGTAGAATTCGCCATGGATCTGTTGGAAACAGTAGGTCCTTACAGTTGGCCTCAAAGCAAACAAGTGCACAGTTTGTCACAAAATATAGTAAAACAAATTCAAACATACTTCTTATCAGAGGAAATTAGTAGAACAATGCCTGGCCTTAAAGATGTTGTTACTATTACAGAAGGATCGACAAAAATTAAGAAATCAAAGCGGTTGGTGTTATGGACCTTCACCGACATCTACGAAATGTTCTTGGAAGAAAACAAAGAACTCAAGGATTCCACTGTTTTTTACGGGATAACACTACACCCGATAAAATAATTGCCAAAATGTTTTCTTTTTCTGATGATCATAAATATTTCAATTTAAAGGCAAAAAAAAATATATAAATTAATTTTTTAATGTATTTATTTATAATATTGATTAAATTATAATGTTTATAGGAAAAATATTTTTTTAATGTTTTTTTCTAATGTTAGTGTTGGTGATGTTGAAATTATAACAAAATCTTCGATCATTGGGATCTCCAATTCTTATTCTGAATAAAAACCTGTTTCTCAATCAGAAATACACAAAAAATGGTTCAAATTTATTGCAGGTGTTAAAATATGAAATGTTTAATTTATTAGATCCACATTTAGTACAGGATTAATAACTTAATAAAAAAACACATGTGAATTTTTCATATACCAAACTTTAAAAAATCGTAAGAAAAAATCCATATTGAATTGCTGACTTTTTATTTCTTAATTTCATAGCTGCATATGTTTACTTTAAAATTTGTGAAAAACAAAAAAAAAAAAAAGCCTACTTTTTGAGATATGAGCTTTGAAGTAAACCAAGGTTTTACGCGCCGCCTAGCAGAAAAGAGAAAAGTTATTAATTTTAAACTTACTTATTTCAATTATTCAACTATTTTCCTTTTTACTTGCAAAAATATACGTAAGTCGGATGAAATTTGTGGCACCTATTCACAAAACATTGCCACCATTACCAAAAGCTACGTGAAAAAGCCTCAAAATTCAACCGCGCATAACTCCGATTCAGAGTACACAAAAAATAAAAGCAGAAATTACTTTTTTCCTTTCGTCAATACCAACAAAATATCAAAATTTCAGATTTTTAAAAAATAGTTGTTTTTTTTTCGATGTACGTTTTCAAAATAATAGCCCAGATGGCTTTTCTTCTAAATTAATTAACCCTGGTGAACCCCAAAGCGCAGTTTTATCTCCCACTTTATTTTTAATCTATATCAACGAACTGTTGAAAATAACGACCAGTAACCCAATAAAAATTTTTGCAGATGATAGTACACTGCACAAGTCATTTGTCACCATATCTTCGAAGGGTAAAATGCACGAACGAATAAATCCCGCCTGGAGATACGCTGCCATAAATGTAAACGAGGACCTAGAAAAATTCGCCGATTGGAGTGACAAAAATTTGGTCAATTTTAATTCCACCAAAACACAGCTATTGATTGTTTCCAGATCAAAGTCTGAGTTTCCCCACTATATTTCAATTAATATGTGTGACGACCAAATAGACAAATATGAAATTCGTTTATTGGGCAGTCACAATTTCCAATGACTTACTTTGGAACGATCATATGGCAAAGAGCGCGTCAAGAAAAATTGGCCTACTCAATAGATGTAAAAAATGTTTTACTCCGTATCAATTACTCCACATTTATAAGTCCTATATTCGTCCCTGCATGGAATATTGTTGTCAAGTTTGGGGCGCTGTATCTGTTACCATCCTGGTTCCTTTAGACTCTGTTCAAAAGCGTGCTATACGAATCGTTGGTGATCGAAATTTAACATTAAATCTTGATTCCCAACAACATCGTCGCATTGTTGCTGATCTCGTTGTTTTTTTAAATATAGTTACCAGCAGCGCTTGGGTGAAATCAGATCCATCATGCCTCAAACATATTCTTTTCCCCATTTTACTCGTCAATCGGTTTGTGCAAACAGTCAAACTGTCGAGATTATTCACTGTCATAGTAACAAAATGCAAAGGGACTTCTTTGTGCGTACATCGTGTAAATGAAATGCTTTGCCTGAATCAATTGTCTCAAGTGCCTTAAGTCCACAAATATTAAAAAAAAAAAGCGTCCACAATCACCTCAGAATAAGTGTTGTTGTGGGACCTAGGTCTTAAAAGGTATCTTTGTGTTTTGTGACACATTTTATAATTCCTACTACACAACACTTTCTATTAAAAAGAAATCATTGTATAGTATCCAACAAAAGACACTAGTGCAGATATCAGTATCATAAAAAAATATGTTCCAGATGATACTCTTTGTGATATCAGTTGTAAATGTAAGATGCAAGAAATTTACAATGATATCATGAAGAAGCTGTTATGTTGCTGAGTTAGGATTTTGAAATTTTATATTTTTTCACATTGTTCCTGATTCTAAATTGTATAAGAATCTTAGGTACTGATTTTCCAACAAACTACAAATGTGAAATAATGTTAAACAAAAAAATTCTTAATATAAACTTTAACCCATTTGAATACCCCAAGGTAGTGGAAATTGTCCAGGTATTGTTTTACTACCTCGAGTAGAAAAGGTATGTCTAATTTATTTTGATATAGATCAAAATGATGATTATTGTTATTCTTCTAAGGATTTATATTTTTTGTGCCGTTATGTTCTATGTAGGAACCTAGGGTGTCAACAAGTGTCCCCTTCAGCTGTATTAATTTCATCAATTCACTCAATTTTATGGTCGAGGTTCAATTGAAGACTTAATTTAATCGATTAGTTTTATATGGTTGATAAGCCCAAAGTTTTTCCAATTTATCAACTATATTAGTTGACTATCGTTTAATTGGAAAACAGGTGTGTTGATGGTTGTAAATACTTTTGCTTAAAAACACTTTGACGTAGATGGGGATTTGAACCCGGGTCCTCCAATTTTGAATTCCAGCGTGCTACTACTAGGTCACACAACATACATACAAGAAAATATATGTTAGTGTATTTATTGCTAATTCTTTCGTTTATAAGCCAAATTAAATTGTCTCAACCAGCCTTTTCAATCACCTTATTTCGATGACCCTATGCAATGATCACCCCATTTTGATGACAAATTTCAAAACATTTTGCCTTCCGATTATCTTAGCATGAAAAATATGGCTTAATACGATATTTCTTTAGAACCAATTAACATAAAACCTTATAGATTACCTTTTGCTTCAAAAATATAAATAAATAATCAGGTCAGAAAAATTATGTCATTGAAAATAACTTTAGTCTTAGGTACTCCCCATTACTTGTTGTTCCGAAAAAATTGAGTAGAGAAGAAAAGAAATGGCGTGGAGTAGTCGATTTTAAGCGATTACATGATATAACTATTGGTGATGTCTAACCATTACCCAACAGTATAAATGTTTTAGATTAACTTGAACGTTAAAACTATTTCTTAACATTAATGTAGCTGACCAAATACCATTAAGCCCAATAACTAGGCAGAAAGCTGCATTTAGCACTGAATTAGGATACTATCATTTTTTAGGATGCCGTCAGGGTTGAAAGGAGCCCCAGCAACCGAGCCCCAGCGAATTACGAACTTTACACTTACTTATTTAAATGGTATGAAATGTTTTATTTATTTAAACGACGTTGTTGTGTACGGCTATGATCTTGTGGACCATAATAAGAAGTTCATTGATGTATTTTTCTGTTTTCGAATACAACTTTAAAAAACAATCCCTACATCACAAATTTCTAAGTCTACCAGAAAAATAAATGTATCTACACGTTTTATGAAAATCAAAACAACTTTGATTTTTTAGATATTATAGAGCCTCTTCCTGTAACGTATGAAGAACACAAATATATAATTACACTTTATAGAATGATTTAACAAAAATCTCAATCGCCATTCCTATTCCAGAGTGTAGTGTATTTAAAGGTCACTATTTACAAAACATTAGCCTAGGGTTACCATATCTAGATCTATTAGAAAGAGTATTTTGTCGAGAAAAAAAGTTCAAAAAAGAGTACAAAAGAGTACACATTTAAAACGACCACTTTATAAAAATAATAAGTTAAATTCAATAAAAAATCAAAAAATTGTAATTGGTTAATTTGGTTTTATTCTTATAACTTCAATTCAAAATAGATAAATAAATAAAATAATAAGAAATTATATAGTACTTCAGGTAACTAGGTTTTATAATTGCGTCTATATTAATATCATCATGTACTCGTAAATAACTAAGTATATGTATACTATCCTATGAAATCATATTTCGCTTTACTTCGCACTTCCGATAGAAGTTTTCTGTTATTTAAACAATATTCGTAGAACTGTTGGCAGTTAAAATATTTAAAATTAAATTTAACCATCAGCAAACTTTTAACTGCTTCAATTGATAGTATGTTCCTCTCATCTGTCCACTGTGCATTAATTAAACTAAAAATTCTTTTGGTGGTTGCATTTTGCGATGGTATTGCGAAACAAAAGCTACATATCTTCTGGAATTCTGATGACGTACTATAATTACGGTTTTTAAAATACTCGACCTACTTCTCACAGCTCAGTTTATTTAAAAACTCTTCGTTTCCATCAACTTCATCCAAAAAACTGTTTTAATTAACATTTTGATCAAATAGCAATGAATCATTTATATTTACACCTTTATCATCGAGATATAAAAGTGTTTCTTCAATGTCACTCCAGTTGGTTTTTTTTCTAAGGTCATCCATTGAAATATTTTAAGTTCGGCCATAGAAGAGATCCACATTTCCAGGTAGTCAATGCCACGCTGATAAACTTAAATTATTTTGCCTTTCAAACAAGAACTCCTCTGTTGTTCGATATTTTTTCGAATGATTTCATTCACTTTTAATGGAATAAACTCACCAGCAACTCTCCTTTAAAATACGTTCGACTGTTCCTAAAATACTATAAATTTCCATTATAGAATTCCGATCTCTTTCTATTTGCTCAATTTTCGAATGAAATATGTACATTAACGAATGTGTGAACCAAAGATAGGATTCATTTAAAGGATTTTCAAAAAATAGTAGAATTACAACTGGAGTCTGCTTTTGCGACAGGAAGTACGACTTCAATGCTGGATATAATTGAAGAATTCAGTTTACCGACGGAAACAAAGATAACCATCGAGTTTTTGAATGACACAAAAGCTTTTTATATTCTATATCGGCAAAATTACAAAATCCTTTTAACGCCTCTGTCCTGATGGTATATATGTAAAAATAGTTATAAATTTTTAGTGCTATGGAATCAACATCAATTGGTAGCCCGTCTAGAGCATGTTGAACGCAATTATTTAAAATATGCGCTGGACATCCTACCCTAATTAAATCACGACTTAATTCTGATTTTAATCGATAAAATACATTGTTTTCTCCTCTCCTCTCAATTCCACCAAAATTCGTATTGCAATTATCCCCGGTAAAGGCGATACACTTTGCAATGATTAATTGGCAAATTGTTACAGATTTTTCATCAGGCACTGAAGTTAAATTTATTAGGATATGCTGAATTCCCAATTCAGTGTCAAAATATTGTTCCAACACGGGAAATATTGTAATAAACTTCGTCCAGAATGGGTTAATTTTATTTACTCATTCATTAATTAAAAGTTAACTCCTTTTTCAATCTTTTACTTGTATTGCAAATTGTATTGCATAAATTAATGTAAATTAAATTTGTTATACAAATGTTTACATTACTGGATTAAAAGGAGTTACCTAATACATTTTGCATAAATTAAATTTGAGTTCGCTAATACAAATGCAAGTATGAATGAAAACAGGTGTGGCCTATTTCAGATGTACGGACTACGTAGTATTGATTTCTAGTGGATTATAGAAGTTTCGATTTATTTATTTTTCGATATAAATAAGCAAACAAAAATATCAGAGAGTCAGTTTTACTTTTGCAATTGAAAGTGTTTATAAATATTCGCAAGTTTAAGGAATAATCGGTTGTACTTGAGCCTGGGTACTAATAGTAAAAGAATCTGAACTTAGTGGAATAGTAAATACAGATTTTACGATTCCGAATATTTTTGATTCAAATTGTGGAAAAGCGGTGAAGTTTATGGTACATAAATTGGAGACCCTGGAATTTATTGTAAGGAAAAACGGAAGCTGCTGTAATTTGATGACAAATAAAGTTTGAGATTCTGTTAACTAAAGATCTGTCTTTTTACTGTCATATTTGTTCAATAATCTAAAAGAACCAACGAAGAGTCGTTACAGTGGTGTCAGAAGTGGGATTATTGAAACAATGGTCAAGACGGTAAATATTAGTGATCTCAGCCAGACCCAGCTGAAGGATGAGTTGAAGAAAAGGAATGCTCCAATCCATGGAACAAAGGCAGAACTTGCATTCCGGCTGCGTAAAGTTTTAGAAGAAGCAGGCCAAAACACAGAGGTCATAGAAGTAGAGTCGGAGGAGGCTCCAGTCCAGAATGCCCCAGCAATTGATCCGATGATGGTGTTGATGAAAGAAATGATGGCACAGCAGCAACAACAATTTGCTGATATGATGGCCAAACAAGGAAATAACCAACAACAACAACTTGCTGATATGATGGCCAAACAAGAGCAATTGGCGGCCAAACAAGGAAACATTCAACAACAACAATTTGCTGATATGATGGCAAAGCAAGAAAGTCTACGTGAAGTAATCGAGTCACGTATATCCAGTGCAGAGGTGAAAATCAACAACATGGAAAGGGAGCTGCGGACAGTTACCGAAGAACAAGAGAAATTACGCAAACTTTCAAGTGAATTCCGCCAAGAAATAGCACAAGTGAAGTCAGGTAACATGATCAATCCATCAACTGCTTCAGCTCCAGCTAGAGTGAAAACACCCGCATTTGATGGATCTACATCGTACCAGATATTTAAGATGCAATTTGAGATAGCAACAACTGGGTTCGATCACCAGCAAAAAGCAAATGCGCTTATATTGGCATTGAAGGGACCTGCTGCTGAAATTTTGCAGACACTATCAGCGACAGAGCGTGATTACAGCAAGATAATGGAGGCCCTAGAAGTAAGATATGGGGAAAGTCATATGCAAGCTCTCCATCGCATGCAGCTCAAGACACGAAAACAAGGAGTCAGCGAAACCTTGCAAGAATTAGAGGCTGACATTGTGAGACTGGTTAATCTATCATATCCGAATTATAACGCTGAACACCGAGACGAACTGGCAGCTGATACATTCATCAATGCTCTTCGAGATATGCAAATGAGAAACCAGCTTTATCTAAGCGGAAAGAAGCTACCTGCTGAAGTCTTAGCATTGGCCCTGCAAATGGAAGCTGGAAAAAGAGCGTACGGTTCAGATAGAGTACGTCAGATGGAAGTTATTGAAGAACCTATAAAAGCAGCGCTTGATGAAGTGATCATGCGTGTCAAAAGTTTGGAAGACAGAGGCCGCGTTCCGGATTCGGGAAACTAGATTGTGCCAGTTTTGAAGGGCGAAAGCTGGCTCAATTACAATGCCCTACATTGGTGGTATCACAAGTAAAAAGAGAAAATAGTAGTCTAGTCTTAGAGGCAACCGTTGGGAGCAGATTGTGCATGTTGACTTTGGACACAGGTGCTTCGAGATCAATAGTGCGTCCAGATGTGGTTTGTGATAGTCAGATCGATACAGCAAGACGATTCACCCTAAAAACAGCTACGGGTGCAACAGTTCTAGTTCATGGAGAAAGCGACCAAGAGGTTCACCTTGGAGGAAATTCATTTAGGCACCGATTTATTGTAGCAGATATAGAAGATGACTGCATAATTGGGCTTGACTTCATGAAAGAATACAATTTTGTATTAGATCTGGGAAGCCACGTACTGAGATATGGAAACACAGAAATAGTGCTAAACGCCACCAACGACAATGCTGAGGTCCGTGTTATTAGTGACGGACCAACTGAGATCCCGGCAAAATCTGAGAAAATCATATGGACTAAGCTACTAGATAAAAGTGACCAAAATTCACCTGTGATGATTGAGCCAGCTAACAACAACTTTGGGGGAAACATTATGATTGGCCGAACGCTAGTTGCAGCAAAAGAGGGAGTAGTTCCAGTGCAACTGATTAACTTCTCAAATAAACGAGTGGTCATCAATCATGGAGAAGAAATCGCCAAATGCAGCACCATAAAAGAGGTAATCAGCTGTGAAGAAGAGCGAAAGGTCTTCATGCAGAGAAACAATCCCGCATTAGTAGCAATACTTCAAGATCTTAGTAAAAGAATGAATCCAGCCGAATTCAAAGAAATCAAGAGGGTATTAACGAAGATGAGCAGTGTTTTCTCTACTGGAGATGAAGATGTTGGAAGAACAAACATCGTGCGACATAGGATCAACACTGGAAACGCTCATCCTATCAGACAGCCTCCTAGAAGACTACCACTGGCTAAACACGAGGAAGTGCAAGGGATGCTGGACAAAATGAAAAATGATGGAGTCATCAGGCCATCTAAGAGTCCATGGAGCTCACCAGTGGTGCTAGTTAGAAAAAAAGATGGGTCAGCTCGTTTTTGTGTAGACTATCGAAGGCTCAATGAGGTAACCATTAAGGACAGCTATCCACTGCCACGAATTGATGACACACTGGATACACTATCAGGGGCCAAATGGTACAGCACATTAGATCTGAAGAGTGGCTACTGGCAAGTTGAAATGCATCCAGAAGATCGACGAAAGACAGCATTTTCTACTGGCAATGGGTTGTGGGAGTTCAATGTGATGCCGTTTGGTCTATGCAATGCCCCAGCAACATTTGAACGTCTAATGGAATGCGTGTTGCATGGTTTAACCTGGAAGGCCTGCCTAGTTTATCTTGATGACATCATTATAATGGGTCGCAACTTCGAAGAGCATCTAATGAACTTCGAAGAAGTACTCAGAAGAATAAGTAATGCCAACATGAAGTTGAATCCGGTAAAGTGCAATCTCTTCCACAAAGAAGTGAAGTACCTTGGACACATCATTACAGAACATGGAGTCAGAACCGATCCCGAGAAGATTGATGCTGTGAAAAATTGGCCAGTACCGAAGAATGTTCATGAGCTACGCAGTTTCCTTGGCTTATGCACCTATTATCGAAGATTCGTGGAGAATTTTGCGAATATCGCCAAGAGTCTCCATAAATTGACAGAGGCAAATACCAAGTTTCTGTGGACAACCGAATGTAATGAGGCATTCTGCCGTTTAAAAGAAAAACTATGCAACACCCCTATACTAGCCTATCCAGAATCCGGAAAGATGTTCATTCTGGACACAGACGCAAGCAATGTAGGAACCGGAGCGGTTTTGTCACAGAAAGTTGGAGACGATGAGAAAGTGGTGGCCTACTTCAGTAAAGTTCTGTCAAAGCCGGAGCGGAATTACTGTGTCACGAGGAAGGAGTTGCTAGCTATCATCAAGGCTGTGAAACATTTCCACAAGTATTTGTGTGGACAGCCATTCCTGATTCGCACGGACCATGCTGCTCTAAAATGGTTATTACAATTCAAATTTCCTGAAGGACAAGCAGCGAGATGGATAGAGATCCTGCAGAACTACGACTTCAAAGTTGAACACCGCAAGGGAAGGATCCATGGTAACGCCGATGCCCTGTCCAGAAGACCCTGTATAGAGGAGTGCAAGTCATGTAGCAGAACTGAGGGAAATGAGGCAATGAAAGTGAAGCAAATCAAGTTCCAAACTCCTGACGATTGGTGTACCGAGGCAATTAAAAGAGAGCAGCTAGAAGATCTAGCTATGGCTCCAATTTTGAAATGGAAAACTGAGGGAAGGCGACCAGAGTGGAAAGAGGTAGCACCTTTAAGTACGGAGGTGAAATGCTACTGGGCGCAATGGGACTCGCTATTGATGGATAACGGGATACTAAAAAGAAAATGGGAGTCCGCTGATGGAAAGAAAGTGTTAGAGCAACTGGTGTTGCCATCCAGTCGAGTAGAAGAGGTACTGGGAAAGCTGCATGGAAGTATTTCTGGAGGTCACCTGGGAGTCAATAAAACCCTGGCTAAAGTAAGGGAGAGGTTTTATTGGGTAAGGTATCGAACCGACGTAGAGCAATGGTGTCGGCGATGTGATACTTGTGCGGCGAGCAAAGGACCAAAGACTAGAACTCGAGGAGAGATGCAGCAATACAATGTGGGAGCCCCAATGGAGAGAATTGCTATAGACATCGCGGGGCCATTTCCGGAAACTACAAAAGGTAACAAATACATCATGGTGGTCATTGATTACTTTACAAAATGGCCGGAAGCTTATGCAATACCGAACCAGGAAGCAGTTACGGTCGCGGAAACATTAGTCAATGAATGGGTTTGCAGATATGGAACACCGCTCGAGTTGCATACCGACCAGGGAAGGAATTTTGAATCTCAACTGATGGAAGAGCTGTGCAGAACACTCGGCATTAGAAAAACACGAACTACACCTATGAACCCACAATCGGATGGCATGGTAGAACGATTCAACCGAACCATGGAAGAACATTTGTCAAAGGTAGTAGAAGCCAACCAAAGAAATTGGGACAAGGATCTTCCGTTATTCTTGATGGCCTATCGTAGCGCAGTGCACGATACGACAAGTGAAACGCCAGCGAATATCATGTTCGGAAGAGAACTTCATCTTCCTAGTGACATCGAGTTTGGCATCCCTGGAGGTCTGGTATGCACGAAAACAGATTATGTGGGACAACTAAGGGAGAAGATGAATAAAATCCATCAGCAGGTTCGAGACCACATTAAGATTGCCAGTGACAAAATGAAAACCAGGTACGACATAAATGCAAATAGTGGCGGTTTTCAAGAAGGAGAATTGGTATGGCTATACAACCCCAGAAGAACTAAGGGAAGATCGCCCAAGCTGCAGCCAGATTGGGAAGGCCCATATAAAATAATCAAACGAATTAATGATGTCATCTACCGCATACAAAAGGGACCCCGTACCAAGATGAAAGTGATACATCTGCAAAGGTTGGCACCGTACCAAGGTAACAGCACCAATGCGATCTCTGATATTGTTCGGGACGAACAAAACTAAATGGAGGGCAATGTAATAAACTTCGTCCAGAATGGGTTAATTTTATTTACTCATTCATTAATTAAAAGTTAACTCCTTTTTCAATCTTTTACTTGTATTGCAAATTGTATTGCATAAATTAATGTAAATTAAATTTGTTATACAAATGTTTACATTACTGGATTAAAAGGAGTTACCTAATACATTTTGCATAAATTAAATTTGAGTTCGCTAATACAAATGCAAGTATGAATGAAAACAGGTGTGGCCTATTTCAGATGTACGGACTACGTAGTATTGATTTCTAGTGGATTATAGAAGTTTCGATTTATTTATTTTTCGATATAAATAAGCAAACAAAAATATCAGAGAGTCAGTTTTACTTTTGCAATTGAAAGTGTTTATAAATATTCGCAAGTTTAAGGAATAATCGGTTGTACTTGAGCCTGGGTACTAATAGTAAAAGAATCTGAACTTAGTGGAATAGTAAATACAGATTTTACGATTCCGAATATTTTTGATTCAAATTGTGGAAAAGCGGTGAAGTTTATGGTACATAAATTGGAGACCCTGGAATTTATTGTAAGGAAAAAAGGAAGCTGCTGTAATTTGATGACAAATAAAGTTTGAGATTCTGTTAACTAAAGATCTGTCTTTTTACTGTCATATTTGTTCAATAATCTAAAAGAACCAACGAAGAGTCGTTACAATATTTTAGTGGCGCTATGATATGAGCCATCCGTACAAACACCTACATATGCGATTTTAAAACTGTCAATGCGTTTTATCGCTCTGCTTAAAGAATTAGGAGCGTTATTCACTATTGCTTCTGTCTTGGTCCTGGCAGAAGAAATTTTAGAAACAGCTTCCGAATCACTGAAATAAACGCCTGTATAATTTTGTGGAACAGTCGGATGATTTGTAGCTTTGATGGTGTTTTACAATATGAAATGCTAAAGTTGCTTCCACCGCTAGTACTTTAACTTCTACTTCGTTTTGCCGAATAAAAGTTTGGTCAATGTTTCTAGAAGAACTTGTGGATTGTATGTGACTTTTGTGCTTATTGGATGCCAGATGCTGATCTAAATCGGATTTCCCTTTATTTGCAATCAGCACATTTGTTCCACAAACTTCGCAAAAAGCCTCAAAATCTGATTTGGTACGGGTATTTAGTCTCCAGTAAACATGTGGTATTTAGTCTCCAGTTCGTCATTATATTTGCACTTTCGGCGCCACATTATTGTGGTCGTTAGGTTATTTTTTTCTTTTCTTTTGTGTTCGTATAAATTTTTAGTAAAATATTGAATTATTATGAAAAAGAGTACTTTTGATGTAATTTTAAAAAAAGAGAGAGTACAATTTTTTAGACTCTAAAAGAGTACGGTTGGTAACCCTACATTAGCCAATACTTTTAACAACACATACACATCACCTTACTTACAACCAGATAAATTAACAAAGACAAGAAACAAATTATTCACAGTATTGGACTTTATTTATTTATTCTTACAATTTAACTGGTTGACCATTTAAATACAACCAAATTAATTTAATCTATTTTACAATAAAATGCATTCTTTTTATGATTATAAAAACGGTAATCAAAAATGTTCGCCGCATCAGATGTTCAGGTTCTTAACATCACTTAAATTTTATAGTATGAAATAAATTTGCAAAAGCCAGATTTACATTGCATTCAACTAATTAATTATTTTCTCATTTATATACTTCACAGAGCAAGGTAGTAAAATCGCTTCAATGGCGTTTGTTAAGCATCTAATTTGTAATTTGGTGCTCCTAGAGTATTGTTACCGATCAACGCTCAAATTTTATAATCGAGCTCTTCTCTAATTCTGCAAATTAGTCAAAATAAAGAAAATAAATACAACTTTATACCAGCCTCGCTTGAATGGCGCATTAGCGGGATCACACAGAACATTTTCCGAATACCTCACACAATTTACATAAAGAATTATTGTTTACTAATTCTTTACATAAAAATGGAAAAAGCTATTCTTTACATGTAAATACACAACTCTGTTAACAACAGTAATATGAAAAACCTAAACGTGATTTAACTTTTGAACACACCTTTGTCAATAACACAAAAAAGAAGGCGTTTGCCTATTAAATAGCATCGGATTATGACAGACAAAATTGAATAGTTCCATAAAATCGCAAAAAGTTTGCTTGTTCGATCACAGGGCTATTCAGCAAAACCCCTTGCTTGTTGGATCACAGGACTGTTCATCAAGAAAGTTACCCCTGTTTAGAATTTAGAATAAATCAGAACCAAATAATTGTGGGTTGACTATCAAACTGGGGAGCGCTGTAATAAATGCGCTATTGACATCTGCCAGGCGTAAAAATTACCGGAGGTAAACGAAGTAGTTCGGGGGTTCATATAAAATGAATAGAATTGGCTAATACTATATTTCGAGATTTTTAATATGTCCTGGTAATATTCCTGTGATATGCGGTTTTTAAACCGGGACTTGTAGGTGGTGTGTTATCAGTCGGCATGAGCAAGTTTTTGAGGTGTTTATTCAGATCCCTCAATAGCATTTGATGACTTTTCTTACAACTCACAGTAGTGCTTAAGAGCTCAAGCTTTTTTGTTACCGTAAAAGCCTGCATTCTAAAGCCTTTTTCTACCACCAAGCAATTATGCATTTGTACCACTTCAAATTTTTTATTTGCATTACCAAAAGATGCTTTCACGAATAATGCTAGTAATCCGTAATTGACAATGAATATGGAAACTACTTTATAGCTTAAGAGCTCATTTTTGAAGTGAAGATTATTAAGAGTTTTTACAGAGAGACTTTACAGTTTTATACTATCAGTTGGCTTGCAAGGTGTTGTTACCAATTGAAACAAGAGTGAAGTTGTTTAATTTTTTTATGTTCGTAACACATCGAGTTGTGTCTTGGAAGCATCAATCGTTAGACCACTCTTCAAATAGAATCTGTTGTTAAAGTCCAGAACCTTCTGCAGAGATGTCTCATGTTACCTTTTTCCAAAAGAATATTACGATCCTCGGCAGGCTGCAATTCTTTATCACTTAATTCTTTTATTTTCGTAATTATTCGAGGAGGTGAGCGAATAGTACGCCCCTTTGCGACATTCTCACTTTCTACCTCTATTGTAGTGTTTACCTTCGTGAATAAAGAAACATTAGTCTGCCGACGCCTATTATATCCAACTTTAAGAAGGGTTTTATTCACACCATTCCATGCCGCTCCATTTATGAGTGACTCAGAGGCTTTACCAAAAGCTCTTGCATAGAAAATTCCCAAGAATGACTTTTGGAAGATAATCTCTTCATCTTCAAAGACCACTTCTGAAAGGATAGCTACCATAGACTTCCATGATCGATAATTGTGTTGTCTATTACATAGTGAATTTTCTTCGGATAGACAATTGTAATATGCAAGTTGATTTGTTTATCCAAAAACTATAGAGAGTATAAGGAAAGACTAATCGGCCTGAAACTATTTGTGTCACAGTTATTAATTTTCTCAAGTTTTTGAATAAAGACGACCCTCATGTTTGTCCAATCCTGTTGTTCATAGTAAGAAACTATGCAAGTGTGAGTGATATAGTGACTTACAGTTATTATTTCCAAACACTTTTGTATAGTAATAGGCCAAATCAGAATAACAGAACATTCAAAGTTCCATATAAGTGTAACGAATTAGCTTTACCAAAGCAAAAAAATGTTGGTGTGTGCACATACAGTCAAAGAAGAGTTTTTTTTTCATAAAAGTATATAAAAAAAAATTAGGAACGGAAAAATAATAAGGTAGAATTTAAAAATAAAATTAGAGATAAGGATTGTATTTTGAAAATTCAAACCGATAGGTTGTATAATTAAATAATATTAAACAAAAAATATAAAAACAAGAAAATAATTTTATTAATTAATACAAAAAAAAATATATTAAATGTTGTAAACGTACCTGTTTTTGTTTGAAAAATTGTTTTTTTGTTCGAAAAGTTAGTTTTTTGTAAATTAAATTAAATTAAAAAAAATATATCAAATGTTGTAACTGTACCAAAATTATTCAATTCAATTTTTGTTTGAAAAATTGTTTCTTGTTCTAAAAGTTAGTTATTTTTGTAAATTAAATTAAATTAATTAAAAACAAAAAATACAAACATATGTTAAAAAAAATGTGCATACAAGTTATAAGTTTTGCATTATAACGTTAAGCTTTGGTTTTGTGCAACAACGAAGTAAGAAGTAAAGTAAGCCAGCATTAGAAACAAATAAGGAGGGTATACGTTATTCAAATATCCAGAACTCGTATACGAAAAATAATTATCCAGATATAAGCATAAACTCGTTCAACTTTCTCATCATTATCATCATCATACAATATCATCACCTTGCAAGGACACTCATGGATAGCATGCAAGGACTTGCTCATTAAATATGTTTAAAATTCAATTCAAACCTTTTTTTCATTAATAATTAATCTCAGGATGAAGGGTTAAGAAAAATTTTTTGTGTGTGACAATGTGTGTGTGTGAAACGATCAACCCATAAAAAAAAAATTGATACGCGGTGGTAAGAACTGGAAATGGTGCTATATAAACGAATCCCCCATAAGGCGAGCAATCCCAAAAAGAAATAAAAAAAAGACGTATCAATTGTATAGCACGCCAGGATATTACAAAATGGCGCCGAAACAGGGACAAGTCTTAGACAAGTTTTCTTGAAGAAAACTTGTTTGTTTTTTGTTTGTTTTAACAGTAAAATCAAGAAATATGTTAGCATTTCGTTTATTTCAAAATTTTCTTCATTAGTTTTTTACATTCATTAATTTAAATATAATTTTTCTCTTCTATTTTTTCAAGAATCACAAAATTAATTTCTTAGTTTAAATACTCTGTAGTAGTGTTTGATTGATATATTGTTTTTGTCAAGATTGAGTTCAAGGTGATTCCTAGTTCCTTTTGATGAATTTCAGTAGTTCTTAAACCTACTGGCTAGAACCTTTTAATTTTTTTTGGTAGACGTGTTTTTGTTAACGCGATAGAATCGATATTCTACAGGCAGTGTTGAAAAAGTTTGGAACAAACCGTCTTACTGGTTTGTGGGGTATTGTGCTCGTACTTTACAAAAATGTTATCTATTAGAAAACTGTTTTTTTTATGAAACTGATTTGTTTTCAATGGGCCTATGAAGTGTCACACACACACATAATCACGCACAACCTTCATGAAATATTTGATTGTTTTTTTGTGAATATATATTTTTATATTATACTTTCATTTTTTTTATAAACATTTTTATTAATATTTGTTTTTTCTTAATCAAAAATTATTTTTAGGATTACTATTCCTTCATTTATTTTATAGGAAAAAATACTACCTTATCGTTGTATTTTGTGTTTTGGTTAAAATTTATTTGATTATAAATTAGATAATTGTATAATTTGGAATTGATTGAGAAAGAAAACTTTTTTTTGGCGTTTGCTGACATCAATTAATTATAATTATTTAATTGGTTGGTTAAAGTTGTGTAAATTGAAACATAACATTTTGTTTTTTGTAACATTATATACAGCTTTGTTTTTTTGTTTTGATAAGGAGTTTGAAATATAAATTTGTAATTCGCGTGTAATCGTTATAAAAACTTTTGGTTTTATAAAATCGGGATTGAATATATTATTGGCTATATTTTTGTTGTCAATTTGATTTGTTTGCAATTTTAAAAAAAGAATATAACTATTATGGATCCCACGGTGTATTTGTCAAACCTTGACTCGAGCGAGATTGATGTTGAATGCAAGGTACGGAAAATATCTCTGTCTGAGATGAGTTGAGGTGTGGTAAGTTGATTGAGACCCTTACTAGAGAACTTCGAGATAGGAACTTGAAACCAAAATATTCTCATGTTACTTCCTCGCCAACTATCGAAAACGATCTTTGCCGTATTAAACTTGAGGAACTCAGTGCACAGCAACAACAATTTGGTTTGGACCCGCCCAAACTTTTTGTGGTCACTGCTACCGCGAAGGTAATTCATTTTAAAGAGCGAGCAGAGCGCTTATTGAATTCGTACGGTGCAATAGGAGACTTAGAAAAGATTATTAGTAGCCTGCGAAGAGCATTCAATTGGTGTAATAAGCTTTTAATGGAACATGAAGAAGGTGCAGGAGCACATAACGTTTCTGAAAATATTTATATAGAACCGAGTAGTCCAGAGCTTTGCAGTACTCCGCCTTATTTGAGTGATGGAAATATTAGTTCCCGTGAAAAAATAAATTCCGTGAATGAAAACCTAGCCCCTGAAGGTACAAGAGTAAGAACTTCTGTCGCTAAGGAACATGATCCTTCCAAGGTTATAAGTAGTTTGGTGACAGATTTTGTGGCCCAAGCAAATGCGAACATAAATGTAAACAAAGGTGCAGTACCACGTCATTCAATAGGTTCCGCCAAACATCTGGAGAACTGCCAAGCACCAAAGGAAATTCGTATGTTTCCTCCGGAAAACCTGGTATTTGAACTGAATCCCTCGAAACCAGATGAAAGAAATATAAACAAATCTGATAAACACAGATATCTTTCCAATCCACGTGACATAAACTTTAATTTGTCAGCAGCTCCTGACCAAACAACAAGGGTAGTCGGAGAAGATCATTCATTGTCTAGAGCAGGCGGTTCTCAGGTATCGCACACAAGGTACGATCATAAAAATTTTTACAAAATAAAACAACGATGGAATTTGTCATTTGATGGTAGCGAATCTATGAACGCACAAGATTTCATTTATAGACTTGAACAAATGGCTCTTGACGATAGTTTCCCTGAAGCACAATTACCAAAAGTTCTTCATTTATTCCTTTCTAAAAGAGCAGAAGATTGGTTTTGGATATTTCGGCAAAATAATCCTGATTCCACTTGGTTACACTTACGAGATTCGTTTCTTGGTTTTTTTTGTAGTTTTAGCTCAGAAAATAATACTCGAGAACAAATAATCCACCGAGTTCAGGGTACACGTGAATCTTTTTCGGATTTCTCGCTTGTTATTCAAAAACTTAATGCTCGCTTAAGGGTTAGGTTATCAGATCAGGAACTAATACATAGGTTGTGTCAAAATATGCATCCAGCATTAAAAAGCGTTATTCTGCCATATGGCTATAACTTTCGTAATGTAGAAGAACTGCGTTTAAGATGCCATAAGTTTGAGAACGTTTGGGAAGAAACTGGTTATGACCCGAGGAAAGTAGGTGACTTTGGATCTCGACGTAGAGTGGTTAACGAAATCGAATATTCTAATATGGAAGAATTTCCGTCAGGAATTCCACAGCAACCTTTTATGGAAGATCCTAATATTTCCGCAATTACCAATGATATTGCAGCACGCAGTACTAACAATTATTTAATATGCTGGAACTGTAAGGACTTAGGACATACTTACCATGATTGTGTTCAAGCGTTTAATAATGTATTTTGTTATGGTTGCGGAGCTGTAGACGTACGTAAACCTAATTGTTCTAAATGTCAGAATCGTTTATCGGGAAACTTGATGAAGAACGTAACTATCGCGAGGAGTTCACGTTCTCAAACGCCACGGGTGACCAATCCTTTCTCTACGGACAGGAGAGGTTCGCCAATGTAAATACTCGTGACTCTTTTGAAATCACTTCCTTTCAATTGCCACCTAAAGATGACTACCTCACTCATAACCCCAACTATAATACACCGGTATTTGAACTGAATCCCTCGAAACCAGATGAAAGAAATATAAACAAATCTGATAAACACAGATATCTTTCCAATCCACGTGACATAAACTTTAATTTGTCAGCAGCTCCAGACCAAACAACAAGGGTAGTCGGAGAAGATCATTCATTGTCTAGAGCAGGCGGTTCTCAGGTATCGCACACAAGGTACGATCATAAAAATTTTTACAAAATAAAACAACGATGGAATTTGTCATTTGATGGTAGCGAATCTATGAACGCACAAGATTTCATTTATAGACTTGAACAAATGGCTCTTGACGATAGTTTCCCTGAAGCACAATTACCAAAAGTTCTTCATTTATTCCTTTCTAAAAGAGCAGAAGATTGGTTTTGGATATTTCGGCAAAATAATCCTGATTCCACTTGGTTACACTTACGAGATTCGTTTCTTGGTTTTTTTTGTAGTTTTAGCTCAGAAAATAATACTCGAGAACAAATAATCCACCGAGTTCAGGGTACACGTGAATCTTTTTCGGATTTCTCGCTTGTTATTCAAAAACTTAATGCTCGCTTAAGGGTTAGGTTATCAGATCAGGAACTAATACATAGGTTGTGTCAAAATATGCATCCAGCATTAAAAAGCGTTATTCTGCCATATGGCTATAACTTTCGTAATGTAGAAGAACTGCGTTTAAGATGCCATAAGTTTGAGAACGTTTGGGAAGAAACTGGTTATGACCCGAGGAAAGTAGGCGACTTTGGATCTCGACGTAGAGTGGTTAACGAAATCGAATATTCTAATATGGAAGAATTTCCGTCAGGAATTCCACAGCAACCTTTTATGGAAGATCCTAATATTTCCGCAATTACCAATGATATTGCAGCACGCAGTACTAACAATTATTTAATATGCTGGAACTGTAAGGACTTAGGACCTACTTACCATGATTGTGTTCAAGCGTTTAATAATGTATTTTGTTATGGTTGCGGAGCTGTAGACGTACGTAAACCTAATTGTTCTAAATGTCAGAATCGTTTATCGGGAAACTTGATGAAGAACGTAACTATCGCGAGGAGTTCACGTTCTCAAACGCCACGGGTGACCAATCCTTTCTCTACGGACAGGAGAGGTTCGCCAATGTAAATACTCGTGACTCTTTTGAAATCACTTCCTTTCAATTGCCACCTAAAGATGACTACCTCACTCATAACCCCAACTATAATACACCCGTAAACAATAATAATTCGCCAAACCACAGCATGGTTCACGTGACTGATCAAAACGAAAAAAATAGTTCTCCCACTTTGTCAAAAAGATTAGCTCGGTGTAAAAATTACTTCAGAAATAAGAAAACATTCCTAAAAGCGTGCATTTCATCCATCCGTTTTTCAACTAGAATCAACGATCCAAGACCCTACCTCAAATTTAACATTGGAATAAAACAGTTTGAAGGATTGCTCGATAGTGGTGCATCTGTAAGTGTTTTGGGTAAAGGTTCTATAGAAATGATTGATAACTTAGACGTTAAACTTCATCGGGTGAACTCATATGTTCAAACTGCAGATGGTAACCGTAGTAAAATTGAAGGGTATGTTATGTTGCCAATTAAATTCAACGGCAAAACGAAAACCATTAAATTCTGCGTAGTCCCAAGCTTACAAGGATCGATATATCTAGGTATAGATTTCTGGAAGGAGTTCAATTTGTTTTCTAATATACCTATTTGTGAAATTAGTACTCACAGCATTAGTTCCCACGTTCTAAATACAACTCAGCAAACAGAACTAGAGTTGGTCAAACAAATGTTTCCTTCGTTCCAGGAAAATGGACTAGGTAGAACGAGTTTGTACACCCACAGAATAGAATTAATAGACGGAAGTAAATCTATTAAGCAAAGATATTATCCAGTATCTCCCGCGGTCCAGTCCGAGTTGTATGCAGAAATTGACCGTATGCTACAACTAAATGTTATAGAGGAAAGTAGGAGTGATTGGAGCTCACCAGTTACCCTCGTGAAAAAAAGTAACGGCAAAAATAGGCTTTGTCTCGATGCCAGAAAATTAAACTTGGTTACTAAAAAGGACGCTTACCCTCTACCTATCATAGACGGATTACTTGGACGTTTAAGTGAAACAAAATTTATATCTGGCCTAGATTTAAAGGATGCCTTCTGGCAAATTCCGTTGTCAGAAGACTCTAAAGAGAAAACCGCATTTACAGTACCCGGTAGACTTCTTTATCAATTTAAGGTGATGCCATTTGGACTGTGTAATGCAGCCCAATCAATGTGTCGCTTAATGCATCGAGTCATCCCTACACAACTGCATGAAAATGTATTTGTGTATTTAGATGACTTGCTGATTGTTAGTCGTACGTTTGAGGAACATCTTAAATTGCTAAAGGAAGTTGCCAGGTTACTGAAATATGGCGGTGTAACGATTAATGTCGAAAAGAGTCACTTTGCAATGCGTGAACTTAAATATCTGGGCTATTTAATAGGAGAAGATGGGTTACGAACTGATCCAGACAAAGTCTCAGCGATTGTAGAATTTCCAGCACCAACAACAATTAAACAAACTAGGAGACTATTGGGGATGGCCGGGTGGTATCGCCGATTTATTAACAATTATGCAGATTTAACGGCACCTATTACTAACTGTCTAAAGAAAGGTAAATTTGTATGGACACCTGAGGCACAAGAGTCACTGAATAAATTGAAAGTAGCATTAACAACCGCACCTGTACTTGTTAATCCTAATTATGCAAAACACTTTTTCATACGGTGTGATGCAAGCACAGAGGGTGTAGGGGCGGTACTGTTTCAAAAAAATGATGAAGAATGCGAACAGCCATTGGCATTTATGTCGCAAAAACTCAATAAACCACAACGAAGCTATACCGTCACTGAGCTAGAGTGTCTTGCAGCCATAATCGCTATAAAAAAGTTCCGACCGTATATTGAGGGCCACGAGTTTACACTCATAACCGACCATGCTAGTCTTAAATGGCTAATGAGTCAAAGAGACTTGAGCGGACGTCTTGCCCGTTGGAGCCTCAAGCTACAGGGCTACAAATTCAAGATAGAACATCAGAAGGGTGCCGATAATAAGGTCGCAGATGCATTATCAAGAAGTTTTTGTGAAACTCTGGAAGAAATAAAAAACTGTACAGAGAAAATGAATGGTCTGCTTGACCTAAATTCGAAGGCTTTTGATTGCGACGAGTATATTCAATTAAAAAACCAAATTTTAGACGATCCAAACAAGTATGGCTCATTTCAAATTCACAACGAGAGAATATTGATTAGGTTAGAACCAAAGAAGCATGATGATTTATCTGACATTTCAGTATGGAAAATTTGGATTCCTAAAGGACTTACGAGTTCACTAATAAGGCGCGAGCATGATGATACCCTTGCATCTCATGGAGGAGTGGCGAAAACCTTAGAACGCTTGAGAAGGTATTTTTTTTGGCCCAAAATGTCAGTAGAAGTTCGAGAGTATGTTTTAAATTGCACAATTTGTAAAATGTCAAAACCTCCTAATCATATAATGAAACCTCTAATGGGTAAGCAATTTATAGTTGAAAGACCATGGCAGCGTGTTTACGTGGACCTATTAGGGCCGTACCCTAGATCATCATCTGGTAAAACTTTTATCCTTATCGTACTCGATCATTTTACGAAATTCGTACTTCTTAAGACTCTTCGGGTTGCGACCTCGTTGTCTATTGTAACTTTTTTGCGTGACGACGTTTTCATGGTCTATGGAGTGCCAGAAACTATACACACCGATAATGGAGTACAATTTCGAAGCAAGGAATATAAAGCTTTGCTTCAAAAGTTCGGAGTAATTGATTCTAAAACTGCCTACTATTCTCCACAATCAAATGCAGCAGAACGTGTTAATCGTTCGATTTTGGCAGCCATACGGTCATACATAACTCAGGATAAACACACTTCTTGGGACAAACATATTGACGAAATTGCTTGTGCATTACGCAATTCTATTCATCAATCAGTCAAAGAGTCGCCACATTTTCTGCTTTTTGGCTATCACAAAATAAACCACGGTCAAAATTATCAGTTTCTCCGAAATATTGGTGCAATAGCAGAGGGTCAAATTCCTTTTTCAGGTGGTGATAAAATGGCACTAATTCATGATGATGTCCAAAAGCATTTAGATAAAGCTTATAAACAGCATAGCCAAAGATATAACTTAAGAGTTAGGACGGTAGAGTTTGCACCCGGACAAGTCGTGTATGTCAGGAACCATACTCAAAGTGATAAAATGAAAAAAATATGTGGCAAATTTGCTCCCTCCTTTTCTAAGGCGATCGTTAGTAGGAAAGTAGGTTCAGTTAATTATGAATTGATAGATCCATCAGGAAAACCTTTAGGTACATACCACGCAAAAGATCTTAAACTCTGATGCTAATTCGTTTGTCTTTATCATTGAACTCTTACGCTAGAAAATATTTGAAGCAGATGAATGATTGCAATAACAAATTTATAGGCATTAAGAAATATTTTTTTTTTATTGTCTTCAGCATCAACTTAAATTTTTGTTTATTTTCATAAAAGTTTCAGTTTATGCTGTGCTGTAACGAATTAGCTTTACCAAAGCAAAAAAATGTTGGTGTGTGCACATACAGTCAAAGAAGAGTTTTTTTTTCATAAAAGTATATAAAAAAAAATTAGGAACGGAAAAATAATAAGGTAGAATTTAAAAATAAAATTAGAGATAAGGATTGTATTTTGAAAATTCAAACCGATAGGTTGTATAATTAAATAATATTAAACAAAAAATATAAAAACAAGAAAATAATTTTATTAATTAATACAAAAAAAAATATATTAAATGTTGTAAACGTACCTGTTTTTGTTTGAAAAATTGTTTTTTTGTTCGAAAAGTTAGTTTTTTGTAAATTAAATTAAATTAAAAAAAATATATCAAATGTTGTAACTGTACCAAAATTATTCAATTCAATTTTTGTTTGAAAAATTGTTTCTTGTTCTAAAAGTTAGTTATTTTTGTAAATTAAATTAAATTAATTAAAAACAAAAAATACAAACATATGTTGAAAAAAATGTGCATACAAGTTATAAGTTTTGCATTATAACGTTAAGCTTTGGTTTTGTGCAACAACGAAGTAAGAAGTAAAGTAAGCCAGCATTAGAAACAAATAAGGAGGGTATACGTTATTCAAATATCCAGAACTCGTATACGAAAAATAATTATCCAGATATAAGCATAAACTCGTTCAACTTTCTCATCATTATCATCATCATACAATATCATCACCTTGCAAGGACACCAAATTACAAGTATTATATTACCAATTATATTACAAATTTAAATTATCAAGCAATCGAAATATTCCATAATACCGTATAATCAGAAAAAGAAAAGAAAAAAAAAATTAACTAATATATTTATATTTAAAATTTAAATAATTAAAACTCTATAAACTTTAAGTGAAATTGCTTTAGAATTAAGGTGATTATTTTTTGTTGCTCATTAAATATGTTTAAAATTCAATTCAAACCTTTTTTTCATTAATAATTAATCTCAGGATGAAGGGTTAAGAAAAATTTTTTGTGTGTGACAATGTGTGTGTGTGAAACGATCAACCCATAAAAAAAAAAATTGATACGCGGTGGTAAGAACTGGAAATGGTGCTATATAAACGAATCCCCCATAAGGCGAGCAATCCCAAAAATAAATAAAAAAAAGACGTATCAATTGTATAGCACGCCAGGATATTACATAAGTTTCACTTAAAATTTTACACTCAAGCAATTTGACTGGCAATCAGTGTTTTAGATCATTCAAAAGTATTTTAAAATCTGTTTAGCAGCGTTTTGCAGACTTTTTGAAAGGTATAAGAAGTTGTTGGCGGTTGTTTTTTGTCATATAATAATAGTTTTATGTTAACGATCTATAAACTCATTTTTTAAAATAGCTTTATTTTTATTTTATTATATTGTACAAATCAAATAGCTTTATTTTTATTTTATTATATTGTACATTTACCTCAGATATTGTATTCCGTAACCCTTGCAATTGCGACTGCATATCCTCAGCAGTCATATCAGGCCATTTTATATAATTTTTCGGATTATTTAGAATCGGAAAAAAAATTTCATCGACCAAAATTGCAAGATCGTCAATCGGTTTTATCGAAATATCACCACAGATGATAATCTTTAAAAATACACATTTAATTTATAAATAAAGAAATAATAAAATTAAATTCAATTTTCTCACATGTGTTATATTATCGTTTGTTAATTTTACTGGTAACTTTTTTAAAAAATAACAAGTTTTATATTTTGTATTAATCGGAAATAATGAAGTTGGAAAAATATTTCCAGAATTATTCATACCGATCAATAACAGATTATTAATTGGATCATCAACCCAACCGTTAACAATTTTCTATATAGAAAAAAAATCATATTATGTAAGTTTATTTTGTAAATTTATTTAAATTTTACTAAACCCTAAACTCCTCAATTCCCATCATCTTGTGCCATTTCTCTATTTTTAATTTCATTGTTTTAATTACGAAAGACAATATAAAATCTAATCTATTATCATCTTCACTTTCTTTATCATTTTCCATTGTCGCGTTTTTGTCAATCCTCCCCAACTCCATAAAAAAAAACGATAATTTTATTAAAATCACAAAAACACTTTTTTCACAATTTATTCACTTAAATTATATTTGTGTAATAAATTTGGAACAACTTAAACACTTGCAAATCACGAAACACATTAAACCTGAATATAATAAAAATTATTTTTTCAGTTATAATTTTTTTAAACCGTCGATTAGTAATAGTTTTATTTTAATTATTGATTTAACAGTGATGGTTGGCATGGGCTATTTTTTTTCAAGGGTATAAATATACGGTTACTAATTTGAATAATAAATTAGGGTTGGAAATTGTTTATGGGTTGAAACAAAAGCAAGTAGTCCATTCAAAAAGTATAAAACAATAAAAGCCTAATAATCGTGTTTAGAATCAGGTGGTGCACTGAAGCTCGTTACCTAAAATATTCATAAAAGGCAGTTATTCTGAGCTGAATTTCATACATTTCATAAATTCCTGTTCAGTAACAGAAATGAAAACAATTCTTATTAATTTTGGATCTTTGTTTTAAGACCATGTGATTTATAGAACAGAATAATTCGTTTATATATAGCATAACAATAACTTGAGCTTTAATTTTTTCTTCTTTACGTTGGGGTTTTCAATGTTGCCAGTAGTAAGTGATTGATGTCTCCTAAAATAGCTCGGAGCGTGAATTTTACATTTTTTAGTTTTTTACTTCACCACAGTAGACAAAAGCACACGGTGTCTTGATGAAATTTTGTATTTCTTTCGGGTTCACTTAAAAATGGAAGGCTTACTGCATTTTGCACGGTTTACAACAGTTCCGCATCCCTACTTCTGGTTTTTCACTTTCAGCAAAAAATTTTGTTTGTTTTTTTTGGACTTTTTCCTGTGTCTTAACCCACACTACAGCCTACAATAATCAAGTGTCTATGATGAAACTTATAAGAAATGTTTCAATTAGTGTGAAAAGATAATAATCATTATTTGATTTTGACTAAACTTGGTACATATTAAAGACTTGGTACACATTAAAGTTGGTACTTGGTACATATGATTTATAAAAGTTCTGCATCCAAACCAGTTTGTTATGCATAAGCATCCCTCCGACAAAATTTCTGTTTACTTTTTTTTATATTGTACAACAGAATTTATGTCTTTCGGAATACTAACGTTTTCTTTATTGAAGTGATTTTCATGAAACTTTAGCAAAAGATAGAGATTTTTATAAAGGAGTAGATAATTTTTTGAGCGAGTCGCTAATATTTTATCAGGGTTTTGATATGAGTATCAAGTATAAGTATTGGAAAGAAGAACAGAATTGTCTATGGACATTATCTACAAAAGACGATGTTTTGTCTACGCCACTGAGACTAAAACAAGATGTTGAGTTTTAGTTAACTCCTCTTCAAAAACTTTCTTGGTGCGAGATTCCAATTTGTCGATGGAAACTGGAATGTGTTGACATTTACGGCCAATAACGAAATTTTTATCGTCACGGCTAATGTCGTTGATTGCAGGCGATGCTTGGAGTTTTTAGGGTTCGCTTCCAACGTTCGATGAGTCCCTTACAGTTAGGATTGAAACTTATAGTTAGTTTACGTTCAAAACCCATAAGTTGAAAAAACTCACTGATAAGGGTGGATTCGAATTAGGATTACTAAAGGCACTTCGAAACAATCCAGCCATAAAACCATTTTCGAAAAATGCTTGAAATGTGCATTAATTGTGCATATTACAAAGCTACTGTGCTCAAATTTCCGCGCATAATACATGTCCCGTACTGGATGTGCACCAAACTGTGCATATAGCATATATATGCACACACATGTGAGCCGCCACTAAAGAATGGAAAAATGAAAAAGTATTTTTACATTTAATACAAAGGCTGGTTTCATTTAACCTTGCATGAGATACTATGCTTTTAAATAATATTAAATTGATGAATTTTATGTTTTTTTCATCTAGTGGGAACAAAATGAAAATAAACACAAAAAACAAACTTGCACTTTGCATAATTAATGTTAGTGATGTAAGAAAATAATTTTATTTTTTGTTTGCCTTGTTTCATTGTTTCTTAGTAAACCGACACTAATTTTAAAATTTATTTTTTTATAATATAAACAAAATTATGGAAAATTAATATCATTTTTTATATGTCAGTCAAATATTTAAACTTTTTGTTTACTGATTTTTTTAATTTAAATTAAATCATTAAAAAATTACAAAAATAGGCGTATCATTTATAAATGCGATCACACACATACATGTTCAACTACCAACTTGAAAATACGACCGCTATCGTCATTTGTCATAATGACGTTACCAAACATATTAGTTTAGTCTCAGAAGATCCTAACCAAAAAAGTCAAACATAAAATATTTTTGTTTTTATTGTCAGAAAGCACATTAGAAGAATTATCAAAAAATAAAGGAATAATCCGAATTGAAGCGTGGAACAAGTGTCTTCTAATTCCTTAAGTTCGATAATGGTAAACTGAGCATCAGCAATTTCATCATAGTTAATGCTTTCTGGAATTGACATTTAACACGGAAATAAGTGTCGGCAGCTACACTATCAATACCAGATATGTGCTAAATATCAGTCGTAAATTGACTGATGATATCTTAATATCTTAGTTGGCGGGATTTTGTGGCAGGGTTATGCCTTAGAGCATAGATAGGAGGCTTATGATCTGTGAAAAGAGTGAAGATTCTACCTGTAAGTGCTATAATTCTGTTGAAATGCATTTATTCGGACAGAGGAGAATCTAAGTGGTGCCCAACTGTCGTAAATTTTTTGTTGAAAAACCGTGCCAAGTGCCTTGTTTGAAACGTCGATCATCACTACCAGTTGGGCAGAGTATGAAGGATGGGCAAGAGTTTTTCACCTCTCTAAGTTCGCACTGTAAGAGTCGAAGGGTTGTTTGGGGGCTTCAGACCATTGAATCAGCATTCAGCGGTTTTTTATTCTTTTTTTAAGTTTTATGGAAATCTTCTGCTTGATTGCCACAATTGTCAAGAATGAATCTGCGGTAGTTATCATGCCTAGATAACAACGTAGTTACATAACCGTTTTGGGACATTCCTAATGAAGAAAATAGTATCGAAATGTTCAAGAGAAGGTTTGATTTCAGTTGAATCGATCATTTGTCCTGGAAATTTAACGTTGGTCTTAGCAAAGTTGGATTTATCATCGTTCAAAACAGCTTAAAACAGCTGAAACAAAAATATAGGGCTCTTAGAAGCAAATAAATAAACCGTTGAAAGGATTGCACAGCATTTTGCAACCCAAACGTTATTTGAACAAATTGGAGAAGTCCGAACGGAGCAGAACTTCCAGTTTTTGCAATAACGAGATCATCAAAAGGAATTTTATGATATGCACAAACGAGATCGAAAAATCAATTTAAAAAAAATTATGCATCCATGAAATTGTTTTGAAAGATCCTCAAGTGCGGAATAGGATATTTTCCAGGAGTATTGACATTACTAAGAGAGTGGTGGTCACCACAAGGTCTCCACTTGCCATTATTTTTTTCACGAGATGAGGAGGAGACCAAAAACTCTTAAATGACCGGTAATTGCCTTGAGATAATATTTGGCCATGCTTAGTCGATTTAGCCAGATCGGTCTTAGACGTTAAGTCCTTACATTTTTTAAGAATATTGATAATTTCAATATCAAGTGGAGCAAAACGAAGTCAGTTTATGATGTCTACAAAGAGACCAAACTTATTTATGAACTTATTTATGAAACTCCAAGAAAAGGAATGGTAATATCAGCTGAAACAATAGATTTACTGAACGATAGTCTGAGATTAATATTAAAGTAAGAGTCCGTGTACTGTAAGTATAAGTATGTAAGTAAGTATGTAAGTAAGTATGTAAGTATAAATGTACGTGTAACTATAAAACTCAAAGAAATATATTTGATTTCCTTGAGTTTCAGAGATATTTGAATAACGTTTGCACTCTGGATCTCATTTTAAGGCATCTTCCCTACAAAGTAGGTAGAAAATACCATCAAACATTTGAATGCGTGACGTGGACGGTAGTGGCATGGAAGAGCGGCTCTGAACTCTGAACTCGATAAAAAATGGTCCGGCTCAAAAATCAACTTTTCGCTTCATACGACAATCCGTAATGACAGCGCGTATTTCAAATTTCTAGTTCTATAATGTATGGAACATGGTTGGTTTCAAACTGAACAAATATTGTTCTCATATATGGTTCTCTATTGTGATGTTTTCTAAAAACATATATTTTTTCCCGTTCTAGTGTCGTGCTCCAGCTTGTCGTGAATTCTTTACAGAAATCGGATTTTTTTTTCTGCGGGACGCGGGACGCAGAACAAATTGTTAAAATCAGAAATGTCCCACCAAAAACAGGACGTCTGGTCACCTTATAGCTAACTACATGACCATACTTACTTAGTTTACTGGGTTCTAATGTTCGCCAACAAGAATTGCACTTTAATCGTAATTTATCGGACCAGAGGGTTGAGTCTTGGGTGTCACATGGTGAACCGAAGTTGTGGCTGCCAAAAAATAAGAAGCTGAAGATAAAGATGTGGACGTAGCAGGAGATGGCGGAGGTGGAAGTGCAGGATTTATAGTACTTGTTGGACGTGCAAAAATTATTTTTACAAAGCGACGCGTACCTGCTCTGCGACTAATTCTTGTATCTGGTCCTGTGTGACTCCTTAGCGATTCTAAATCAAATTCAAGTGTTAGACTCGCCACATTTTAGCTAACCACATTCTTTAAGCTACAACAACAAACAAACATAAGAATATGACACACTTTCCAATCACTTTCATTTCAACATCCATCCACCGCATCTGGAAAACTTTACAATTAACGCATTCTAATTTTTCACCTTAATATTTTGATCAATATCATTTAAATCATACAAACCCGAAATCAAAAAATTTTCCATTCAAACATTTCCAAAAGCAAGTACAAATAATTATTTCTAACAATGTTTCATATTTGTAACCAATGTTTCATATTTCATAAACTAACATAGAACATTTCTCACCAAAATTTCTACACAGCAAAAGAACTATAAATCTCGAATACAAACATTTAATCTGAAACCAACGGAAAATCAGACATCACACTTCATTTGTTTTTGGAATAACGTCAACAAAAAATTCTTAATAAATAACTTTGGAAAATCTTGCGAAGGGTTAATCTGCATCGCGAATTAAAGAATCACCACTCCTCCAAGGGAGTAGAGTAAAAGTTTAATCTAAATAAAAAATAAAAAATCGTTAAACAAATCTAAACATTTAACACAAAACCGAGTTTTATGTCAGTTAATGTAAGTCAGGAGCCATCAGAAGAGAGAAAAAACACGTAAGTGCCATTATAATAATATTAAATATTATAGGGAACGATAAGGAGTTCCCTACAACTGTAACGGTTTGTAATTTCCTAATTTTTCCTAATTTTTAAATTTTTATAACATTTGGTAGAGAAGTGCTGCAGCGTACAAAACTGCAGCCCGGTTTTGTGTCGCGATTACTGTAGTCTCCTCTTACAGTTTATATATTGGTCAAAAAACTTTGTGACAAATTGTTTCCCTGGATTTAAAAACTCAAAGGTCAACCCTCTGACCATGATGCCAGTTTCATCGATATTTTTGAAGAAACTACACATGCTGGCATTTTTATACTGTTTATTCGATTACGTTCAAATCTTAGTTCATGTTTTGATGTTCTCTTCCAGTTTGTGGTTTCATTTCTATAGATTTCAAAAATTGAATCTTGTCTTGTTTGTTTCGTTTCGAGATTGAACTGATTGAACTTATCAAAACACCATAGTTCAAACCCCGTTGTCTTACAAACTTAGCCACAGAGACGATGTAAAACTCCCAAAATATATCCCAATATTTGTTATCTATTCTTTTTGTTGTTTTACTATTATAAAAGACGTTATTTAACCAAAACCTAAACTTTAACCTAAAATAACCCAAACTTTGAATAATTCAATAACATAATTATGTAATTAAATAAAAACTTTTATTTTTTTCAGAAAATGTTGTTTTTTTTACTTACATTAATTATACATTTAATTTTAAGAAACTTGCTCGGTATCTTGAAAGGTTTAGTTCATATACAGAATTCGATTATAAACCATAAAATGCTTGAGAACCACTGCAACAGATAGAGAACTCCTATGCATGAAAATATCAACAAGCCAACTGAAATAGTTTTAATATTATTCTGAATCGGTTATTTAGTTTCACCAACATTTCAATGATTGATTACCTATTACCCTTTCTTCCCACGGCTCAAGCATGGAGGCACAAATTACAATTCGAAATTGTTCGATTGAATATTTAAGAAAATTACTTCTTTTGTATTTTTTTACTATAGGGTCCATTGCAATGATTTGTTTTTTAAGTTAAGCAAATAGTAATACTTCTAACTAGAACCAAAAACTATGATTAAATCAAAACATTAATTATAATCAAATATCAACGAAACTTGATATTTAAAAAGAATTAAATTGTTGAGTAACAAAAACTTTATTACCTTCATTCCTTGACATTAAATGATCTGATTAAATGAATTTCTAGAAATAAAATTCGCTTGAGATTAAAACAATTAAAACTTTAATACTATTTATTTATTGTAATCTTCATTAGCAAAAGCTACTGCCAGAAACTTAAAAACAATATTGTTTGTATATGTCTAAATTAAAAGTGATTATTAAGTTGTAAAATTTCAAATAGGTAATGATTGGTTCATAAAATTTATTTGTTTTAAAGGAAAAAATACACGTGCTGATTAAAAAAGGGCCGGATTAAGGTAAAATTTAAATACCTGTGTCGATGATTAGCTTGACTGGAAGTCCATTCAAATATAATATCCCTTTTGGTTTCTTCACTACTCGCGGGAAGTAAATGCCAAAACAGTTTAAAAAAAATAAAAATAAAAAAGACCCCGACTGACATTAGACCGAGAGCCCGCGCTGGCCAGTCACGTCACCCATTGCCAGACACTTACTATTGTGGAAACCCCCTGCCAGACACCCTTTAACTTATATAAAAAATTAGCTTTTATACTTTCACGAAACTTTGGAGGCCCATTTGGAACCTGCTTCGTGCCAAAGCCACTATGATCCAAACTTCATATGTCGCTAATCGTTCCTACCTGAGTAGGGGGTATGCGCAGAGAAACTTTCAGCTTTTATAAAATAACTAAGGTCTGGCCGTCGCGGGTTTTTGGTCTACATAGTCACTTGGTCGATCTTTGGTACCACTGTAAGTGTCAGCACTAAGGCATTCGGGATATATGTGCAAGTGAGACTGGTTTCGCTAAATCTTTGAAACTGACTAAGCTGATTATATAATCCTAGAAAGAAGACTGGAGGCTATTCCGGATGGCAATAAATCGGATTGAGATAAAACCACTTTCGTTTGGACTGCAAAAAATGTCAATCTGTGGGGCTGAAAATCATACTGCGACATCTGTTGGCCATCATAAATATTAATTAAGCAAAATAGGCGCAACTGGCTGAGAGCAACATTTTAATAAACTTCGCTTTGGAGCAGTCAAAAAGTATACAGCAACGATGAAGTTGAGGTTAAGGCAAACCAAACAATCTCAAAAAAATTTAACCGATTACGAAGTTTGTTCCACGGATACAACGCCATCTTTAACGATTGCCTTTAACTATCTGATTATTTGAACTTGAATATAGTTTTAGTTGATTCTAGATTGTTCTAGTTAATTCTTAATTCTATTCTATAATTTTCGTTCAAAACTTCTTGTCTTGGTGACTTTTCAAATTTTTCTGTCAATCAGCGTCAAAACGTATGTGGGGTGAGATGGTCTGAAAGTTGCTTTTTTTTGACAATAACTACCACAAAATTCTAAAAAAATTTTTATGTTTCTTAAAATAGGTGCTCTTTCAAATGACACCCCTGACCCCACTTTACCCAGTTTTAAACGGTGTTTTACCCCTCTCTTTTTTTCACCCCCTTAATAATTATGACTAGGAGGGCCCGGCGTGCTTCGCTATGCTTATAAATAAAGTTTTTGCGTAGACATTTTGTTGACGTAGAAGCAATGATTTCAAAAAGTGGTAATGAGATATGCTAGCATATAATTTTTAATTTTTCTTTTTAAATATATGAATGAAAAATAATCAGAACTCTAGCTGATCAGTTCGGATATATGAAAAATTAGCGATCAAATAAGTTAGAGATCAAATAAGCTTACTTGAAAATTTATTTGATCGCTAATTTTTCATATATCCGAACTGATCAGCTAGAGTTCTGATTATTTTTCATTCATATATTTAAAAAGAAAAATTCAAAATTATATGCTAGCATATCTCATTACCACTTTTTGAAATCATTGCTTCTACGTCAACAAAATGTCTACTCAAAAACTTTATTTGTAAGCGTAGTGAAGCACGCCGGGCCCTCCTAGTATCTACTATCAAGAGATGCACCACGTACACTCATACCATTATCACGTCGACGATACAAAGGATAACCATTCACAGATTCTTTAGTATTTTCAGAAAAAGGTTTTGAAAAATTCTTACTACATTTACCATCTCTCATACAAACAAAATTGGGATTTAGAGCACCACATGGTCCATGCATCATAAGAGGTTTCACATATTCATGTAATTTAGGAAAAAGAATGGGATCAGAGATTTCTGTACATACAAATTTATTAATCATTTCATTTCCATCAATTCTATCTTCATCTGACAAATTTAACAAACACAACAGACAGGAATTAAAGCACCAGTACGATGATAAAAAATATTATGAATTTTAAAATGATAAATACCACGTGCAATTCATTTATTCATTCACAACATTCATTTCACCATTAACACCATTCATGACACCATTCATTTATGAAGAAAAAACAGAACAAAGTTTTCACATTCATTCACTTCAATGTACATAAGAAGACTAAAAAATTAGTGAAGGAATTGTAATTTGATAAATTTGGTAAATAAACTTATAAATTACATAAGCATTTATTATTGTCTGTATAAAATCTCTACTTACCTAAATCCTTACCTAACTCTTTACCTTACCTTACCTTACTCCTTACCTTACCTTACTCCTTACCATACCTAACTACTTACGTAACTACTTACCTAACTCTTTACCTAACTCCTTACCTAACTCCTTACCTTACCTAACTCCTTTCTTTACCTAGCTCCTTACCTTACCTAACTTCTTACGTTACCTAACTACTTACCTAACTCCCTACCTTACCTAACTCCTTATCTTACCTAACTCCTTACCTTACCTAACTCCTTACCTTACCTAGCTCCGTACCTTACCTAACTCCTTACCTTACCTAACTACTTACCCAACTACTTACCTACTTTATTTAAAAAATCAATATAGGGTCCGCGTTGAACCCCGAACCTTTCTCATAACCCACTACATCGACAATGACAACGAAACGTTTTTTATGTTCTAGCTAAAATACATTTTACATATTATGCTTAATATATTCTTTTCAGATAATTCAGTTGTTTCAGTCAAATCGAACACGGCTATTATGAAATATTTCTCTATAGCAGGCTACAGACATATAATCAATTTGTCAATCAATTCGAAAACGAAAATAAACGAAATAAAATTTAGTGTTTAAAATCCCCTAAATTTTACTTCGTTTACTTTCGTTTTCAATTGATTAACAAATTGATTGACAAATTGATTGAAGGTCTGTAGCCTGCTTATATTGTTTTGCACAGAAAGAACAAATCAATTTTATGAATTGTTTCATTAATTTCTAATCAATAGAAAATATTTAAAAAGAAAGAAAAATAATTATTAAATCAAAGAAAATCAAAGAAAAATAATGCATAAACTAAATTGAAATTTGAAAAGAAAATATAAAATACTAAATAATAATAATAAAAAAACAAAGAAAAGACTTGGGCAATTCCATTTCATATTGTATAGCGGGGCCGTTAAATTCAAAAATACATTTTAGTTCGTCTATAACTTTTTTATTTATGATCTGATTTGTGTGAAAAATTTTTACAATTTAAGTTACACTAATATCAGTTAGCAGTGTTAATTTGAAATGAATCCATCTGCGAATGATTTGACCACTTTGATTTGACCACGCTCTTCCCTCCTATTTTCTCCCAGGTATCATCACTGATCCATGGTTTCCACGATTTTTCTTGGTATCCAAGCACATCTGTAGCAGTTTTGACGTAACCGTCTTTAATTTGTTCCCATTTTTCATCAATGCTAGTGGTTTCGTTGTTTGGTAAATTTTTTTTGAAGTGAATATTTCTTTAGTCGCGTTATACAATTTTGCATGGAGCAAAATTTGTATATCCGCGAACGCATATTTTTAAATACAAAATATTTTTAAATATGAAATACGTCTATCATTTTTTAACGTTTCAAATTGTGATGTGGATATCACAGTCGACTGAGGTTTTATAGGTTGTGAGTTCAATTCCTGGTGTGGTACATTTTTTTATTGTTTTTTTATTAAATACCATTAAACTTATTTTTTTTTATTCATGAGTTCATAAAAATAATAAAAATTTCTTTTTACGAATTTTAAAAAATTGATCTATAATGCAGTTTTTTATAGTTATATTGCTACTGTCTTTTGGAATTTGCATTCGAGTGATCATGCGAAATAAATATTGAATAAATATGAAATTGAAAGTATATCTGTTTGTCCTTTATGCATTAATACATTAATCATCTTTAAAATTTGGGAAGTTGTTGTGTACACTTAATTTGCTTTTTATTTAACTATCATTTTAAACGGTAGTTTGCTATGATCAATGTTTTTTTTGTTGCAAATAATTTTTATGAAATTAAAAATAATTTAAGAAAGATAGTATAACCTGAATCAATTACATTTGAATATCAAAATTATATGTATTGGAATTTAACACATCATGATGTTACAAATTTTATCATCTTCACCACCTTGTTGGTCTGGAATGGTATGTAATACATGTTTCGAAAATTAATTGAAGACTTAATACTTGTAACTTGATACTTGATAACATCGATTATATCGATTTAAAGCTCACAATTACGAGACGGAAATCGCATATATTCTATACAAAGAAGCATAGCTTATGTATGATTAAACATGGATGGCTATCACGATAAATAAACTAATTAAAAATGCTGGCACTTAGCCGATAGTGATTTGCAAATGGCAACAATGCGCATTAGTACCATTGAATTTACTAAGCTTTCCGCAGGAAGATTTGTAAAATTTAAAATTGTTGATCTATGGGTGTGACAACCACGGTTGCTTTAGTCCCTACTATTGGCATATGAGTTATCTCGAGATATCGTATACCACTGGCAATAGCAGTGCAATCTCATTAGCCAAAGTGATATCTTAGGGGTGCTGGCGGATAAAGTATTTTCAATCAACTATACCATCCCTTACTCTAAGTTATGGAATATTCTTCGATGATACGCTATTTTTTTTAAAATAAAATGTTTCTGGTAGTAGAAATTACAATATGTGTCACAACAACACATAAAAAAACTTTTAAGAACAAGGTCCTACAACAACATGCTTTCTAAGGTATTGATAGACGCAAATTTTTATATGATATGTTTTGATTATTCTAAACATAAGAATGTATATAACAGTTGCTTGGAATGCTGATAGATGTGAAACCCAGAATAATTTAAATGATTTTAATTTAAACATTCTTAAACTTTAATTTGCAATGCTAAAATAATTGGAAGATACCAAAAAAACACAGCTATTTCACAGATATAAGTTTTCACTTCTGTCGGCAGTCCTTAACATTGCCATCTTTTTTTTTTAATAAAATATGTTGTGTAGTAGGAATTACAATATGTGTCACAACACATAAAAACCCTTTAAAATCAAGGTCCTACAACAACATACGTTCAAAAGGTGTTGATGGACGTAAATTTTTTTTTTTATGTTTTTTTATATTTTTTGTTAAAGAATGGACTAAACAATAAATCCTATAACTGACAAAATATCACATAGGCCAATATTTTATGATAGAGTGGAGAAAAGAAAAAGTAAATAGCAAATTTTTTACAAAAATTTCCTGAAACAAAAGAAAAATGTAGTTGCCGATAATCCAGCCGGTGGTATATTCCTTGATCCTGTGACGCACTGCGTTTCTTAATGATTAAAGCCCACACATAGTTGTATGAAGGCTCGTTTCATCGAGGAAGCAATAGAGTTTCATCATCAAGGATTATTTCACAGCTAAGATTGATGGTGCTACCGTTGACTGAATACAGTTAATCCGCCACCACGCTTAAGTAAGATTGAATTGGAGCGATTCTTTGAAGATGTTATTTGTATTTTTGTCGCTTAATCTATTGTTGTTGAATTTCCTCTGGCATGACTTGTTGTGTTTTACAGCGGCTGGTTTAATTTTGAATGTTGCAATCACCAGTTGCTGGTTGCTGTGTATGTCTGCTCCTTACTTTGCTCTGATGTTTTGTAGTGAGGATAGAAACTTCTTATTTACCAGAACGTAATCAATCTGATTCTTAGTTCTTCCATTTGGCAGTGTCCAATTGTATTTGTGTATTGTATTGTGCGGGAACTTGCTGCCTCCTCTGAATAGCTGTTTTGTGACAGAACAATCGATGAACCTATCTTCATTATTGTTACATGTTGATTCTATAGTGCATATTTGCCAATGATTAGTTCCACTCCAGTGTTGTTGGTTCCAATTTTGGCATTGAAATCACCGTGTACTATTTTGATATCATTATGGTGTGCACTAGCTAGAGTTGCTTGAAGCTGTTCTTAGAATTCATCTTTTGTTGCATCATCGGCTCCTTCGATAGGTGCATAGCACTGTATGATCGTTGTATTTCTGTCGATAATTCATTTTTCCGGTTTTGATTTGCTTTGTTTTGTTTGTATACGTTTCCGTAATCGTTTGAATTTCAGACTAACAGGTGATTAGGCCATCAAATTTTAGCCAGTTTCCAGGGCTGCTGGATAAGGTATACTGGCATACCGTGGGCGAGATATTCGAGATATGTATATTTTTCGTCACTCAAAAACCAAAAAAATATATTTTAAGATTTTCGATCAATTAGGTTTGAAGCTAATCGAGAAAAAAACATACAAAAAACGAAAAACATAAATAAAATCGGGAAAAAAAATATAAATAAACAAAAAGGAATACTGCAGTGGAGCCCTTTCATATGATTCCTTCCTTGACTCTTTAAAAAATGTATTTTCTCTAAGACCTCACATCGTAGCCCTGTAAAACAAACGAACCCAACTTTGTTTTTATTTGCATCCGTCATCTTGAGTAGATAGGTTAGTTACATAAGCATCTCTAACTTCAGGTCCATAGCATTTATAGTTTTCGAGATAATCGATACAATGTGAAAAACTCGTTTTGATCGCACTAATAGAATTAGTTATAAAAAACTAGGGCCGTATCAACCTATGAATCCTGACTGGGAAATGCCAGTTCACAATTTTTAGACATAAGAGCTAATGGTTAAAACTGATGCCTGGCAGCAGTATACTGTAATGAAATACAGGAAACCACTAATGCATCAGTCAATCTCATCTGCCAGAGTTATCATCTACAAACGGAATTAAAGTAGACCACCCATTACTTTTTGACTGAAATGAATGCTCTTTGATTATTTTCTATGATATTAGTGAGCCTTCAACACCGTTATTTCCATAACGATCGCATACACACTTTAAAAAAAAAATCGTTCACGACCATTTCATTCAAAATGATGGCTTTATAGGTTTTCTTTAAAAAAGGGATTAACTCTGTAGCTATCTGTTCATTATTTCCTCAATTAGTTGATTTGAATGAGTCTTTATTCTTACTATCTTTTGTACTATGATCCGGTGTCTCCTATAATCAAGAGGTGAATCACCAACTTCCAAATACAAACATTGGATTGGAGTCGAATTTAGCGCATCCAATACCACTCTTACACATGTTTTCTCTATTTTGATCAACTTATGAAAACCAACTACTTTTATGAAAACTTAAGCTTTCCTGAACATATATATCACATCGGGGTGAGCTCCCATTTTCAGTTTGCTCATCTTTTTGATTACATTTCCATAAATCTACTATTCTACTCCATTCAAAAAGATCATTCATAATTTCATTTTCACTCCAATTATCATTCTGAAGTTTTTAATTCAAATCATCATCCACATCACTCATCATTATCATAAATTTAATTCCTTGTTCTTGGTCTTCCAACACCACATTCCTTCCATCTATTTTCATTCATCTCACTTTGTTGAACTATTACCATACATTTCGTGTAGTCGTTCTATGTGTCATTTCTGACACATAATTATGACAACATTTCCTTTACGCACTACGGATGGCTTTACCAATCATCCGTTCTAACGAATATTTTGTTCATTTTCTCTATTGCACTCTCTAGCTGTTCTACGTTTGCGAAAAACTTTATTTCAAGAATCTCATCCATCCGTTCCACCAATTTATTTTCATTCATAAATTTATACTTTTCGAATTAAGCCTGAGATGGTGAGATGTTGCAAAATAATAATTATTTCAACCAAAAAAATTTTTTTTCTTATTTTGATTATCAACATGGATATCTAGAGCTAGAGCTTCCTGCCAGTATATTTTTCCAAATTCATTTTGTACAAAAATATCGACGAAAACTTGCAAAATAGACAAAGGGTTAAAAAAGGCTTCTTTAGATTCGGCGAAGTGAGTGAAATTTGAAGTTAGTTGAAAAGCTGGTCTTAGCCAGCACGTTTTGCCGATATTTTCTTTGTAATGAAAAAAATGACAATTCACCGAAGTGGTCGATTTATGGGCAGTCTTGTGTAGTAAGCGTCTTATTTTGACTAATTTTGATAACAAAGATACCCAAATCTTCCTTCCAGAATATTTTGCCAAATTTTTTTCGACAAAAATATCAACATAAACTTGCAAAACAGGCAACCTCTTGCCTTGAAATTCAGCGAAGTGATTAGTCATAAAACTTGGCAAATGACAAAAAAACTGAGAGAAGACACCATTACAAGCACATTGTTAAAGTTTGACCTTAATCGAAAATTTAAGAATGCTAGCACGTTTAGTGGATACTTTCGTTTTATTGAAAAAATGGCGATTCACCTAAGTTTGTCGAATAATGGCTAGTATTGTGTAGTAAGCATCTTAATTTGACTATAATTTTGATAACATGGATATCCAGAGCTTCCTTCCAGCATATTTTTTCAAATTATTGGAACAAATACATCGACAAAAACTTGCTAAATAGGCAAGGTGTTACCTAGGCTAATCGTAATCCAGAAAAGTGAGTTGTCATAAATCTTTGCAAATGACAAATAAACTGAGAGTGGGGAGCAAATCAAGCACTGTGCTGAAGTTTGACCTTAATCGAAAAGCTGGTCTCATGCAGCATGCCAGCACGTTTAGTGGATATTTTCATTTTATTAAAATAAATTGTGATTCACCGAAGCTTGTCAATTTATGCTCAGTCTTGTGTTACGCAATCTTTTTATTTTGACTAATTTTGATAACATGGATATACAGTGCTTCCTTCCAGCATATTTTTCCCTTTTTTTTTTGGACAAAGGTATCGACAAAAACTTGCAAAACACGTAAGGGGTTGGTTAACGTGGGTTTTTTAAAAGCCCAAGAAGTGAGTTGTCACAAATCTTGGCAAATAAACAGCAAGAGGAAACGAAGATAAGCACCCACAAGAACGTTACGAGAAATAGCGATTAACAAATTTCATCGAAATCAAATCTCATGTCGTAATATTTTGTAGTTTCGAAAACTTTCAGTTTTATTGAATCCAGGATGTAGAAAAAGAATCGTTTAAAATTTTTACAAGTTTTTTTTATTTTTCAACTTTTTCGTATTTTTTTTTTTTCAAAGTTTTCTATTCAAAAACTTCAACTGTCCATTTGTTTATCATTTTTCTATAAAAATTATACATTAAATTATCGGAATGATTAAAATCAAATTAACACAGTATTTTTTTGTTTAAAATGTCATTAAATAAAAAAAATTAATAATAAATTTTTTTTCTTTTAATATTATTAATTTAAAACTAATCGATGTTTTTAACAAAATAAATTTAAATTATCTACAATTTTAAGATTTAGTTATATTCTTTTAATTAAATTATTTTTTTTTTTGTATATCATTTTGTTTTTATATTACTTATATTTATATATAATTTTGTTGTAAGAAATAAAACTATTATTTATTGAACTAAGTACTGCGTTTTGTTTTGTTTTATTATAGTTAAAGTTATTAATAAAATAATTTATAAATATATTTATTTTTTTTTGTTTTTATAAAGGCATTTGATTTACAGTATCTCATTATAAAGTTTGTAATAATTTTTTGTAATTTTATTATAAAACATTTTAAATTTACATATTCTATTAAAATTATAATTTTTTTTTTTACAATATTTACAATTTAAAATTAATTTTGAATTAAGATTTTATGTTTTTTTCGTCAGTACTTGAGTGTGGAAAATATTTATAATTATACTAGAATTGAAAATTTAATTTGTATTTGTTGAATCCAAAAAATCTGGAATATTTAAAAAAACTTTACTTTAATATAAAAAGGAACTCTTATAAAATTGTTATGATGAGTTTATAAAATAAAAAATAAACGATCTCAAGAATAGACTATAGGAGTATCATGGTAATATATGATGATTTTAAGCAGAAAAAAAAATTATGATTTAGCATAATTATATTTTTTCGAGTGTAATAAATATGAGATAATTTTTTTGCAAGAAAATATTTTTTGTATTATATTAATTGATATTTTCGTTAGAATTGAACATCAATATCAAGAATTCACCAACGAAAGGAATTCAATTAAAGGAACTTAAATCTCGAACATATGGTGGTGGTGCTAAAAATATTGTGAATTAAGAAAATATTGTGAAATTTATCACTCCTAGCTATAACAATGCAAAAAAATGCTAGTTTGCATTTTAAGATATATTAAAACGGTTTTAACAATTGTTTCTATGTTATGCAAATAATCCTGAACTGAATTAACGATACGTCTTTATCAAATAAAAGCTAAACTGACATTTAAATTCCATTGAATTGCATACAAAATTTAATAAAATTCATTCAAATTATTTTAAAAGTTGCAAATCCTGCAAAATAAAAATTGTAAAAAGTTTAGAATTCGGGGTGATCAAAAATTTTGTATTCGATCATTAGAAAATAAAGTTCTTCTTAAAGCTGATCCCCTAGTAAGCTTAACCCATGATTCTTCGGAAAACAGCTTGGTAGATTAAAATAATAGCTTCAAATATTTATCTAACTGACTGATTAGATCAAATAAAAAATTGTTTGGACAAACTGGTAGATTGGTTATATATTAGCATTATTTTTTCAGCTGGTAATTTAACTTTATTAAAAATGTAGGTTTTAAAAACTTAACTGGGAAATACATTGGGGTTAAAGTTTATAAATTATAAGTCTATTTAACTTGTATTTTTTTTTCTCTTTTTAACAAAAAAGAGATTTTTATTAATAAAAAACGATAGTGCTAATTGTTCGTTTAAGTGCTTTAGAAATTATTTATCATAACAACAAAACCCATCGTTTGTAGTAACTCAAATTCCTATTGTCGTGACCAAAATGAAAAATGAAGAATATATCCAGGCAAGATAGCGCTTAGCATTGATTTATAAAACGCTTAATAAATAAAGATTTTAAATGCTTTGTTATTTAGTTTGGAATACGCTCTGGTGCTTCAAAAAGATTACCGTTAAAAGAACCATTACCATTAAAAGAACGTTGCTTTATACGCTAGCTTGCGCCTGATGGACATGAAATATTTTGAACTATATCGATGGAAAATGACTTAAATTAGAGATAAAAGTAAGGAGATAGAGGAATGTAATGGTGAAGACAAACTCGAAGTCTTAGAAGCTTGTTCAATTCAAATGGGATAAACTGAGCTAAAAATATGGGACATTATTCCTTGAAGTTTAAGGAAATTATATAAAAAAAAATTGATGAAATATGACGAATAACTTCCACAAAAACTTTTTTGATAATAATTTCTTTCATTAAGTTAACAACAATTTTATGACACGAAGCCTTAAGAAGCTTATGTTTACTACCAATAGTTACTCTAAAATATGTTTATCAGTAAAAGAAATTTATATGATCATTCGCGAAGCCAAAATAATAAAATAAGCCTGTTTAGGAAAAAATTTGACTTAAGTTTAAAGCTAAAATCTAAGAAACTATGTTATAATTATATTTTTAAATTTATAAATCATTTTCGTAATAATATTAATTTAACATTGTAATATCACACTCTACCGTCTTCAATTATTTTCTTCATTTTTACAAACATATATATGAATTAGAATAGTCATTAAAAACTAATTTTTCTCAGATGTCCCCAAAAAAAATCTTTTTTTTGAAAAAAACATGAGGTTATTTTTTTTTAATAAAAAGAACACGTGCCGCAACATCATCAAAGTTGAGTTTTTGTTTAAATCGTAGGTTTCTTAAATATCTCATGAAATATTCAGATTTTAGAAAAAATTATATTAACATTTTTGTAGGAAATTTAATTCTCTACAAAAAAAGTTTGGAATTTGTTTGAAAACAAAATTAGTACTTTTTGATCATTTTTGTTTTTACGAGTTATGTAAAGTTTCGAAAATTTCTTCAAAATACCATCAGAAGATATACAAGTTTTAGGCAAAATATCACTAGAATCTTAAATGATTTTTAATCTGCATAACTCATGAGATATTTAAAAAAATCTAGGATTTTATCAAAAAATCAACTTCCATGATTTTGCGGCGCGTGTTCTTTTTCCTTAAAAAAAATGCCGCTGGGTTCTTTCATCAACAACAATTTTTTTAGGGGGTGTATGAGAAAATTTAATTTTTTGCGATCAGTCTAATATATATCGATTTTTATTTAAATATTATTTTCTATTCGATAATGTTCTACCTTAAAATGACGGAAATTACGATTAGTTTTTGTTTGTTTATAGTTTTTACCTTAAAATTAGTTATACAGTACAATAATTTTAGTTACAATATTTAATCGATTGCTCTAAATACTTGTGAATTTTGTTTTGTATAATTGAGAAAAAATATATAAGCATTTCTTTGTTAATGTTGGTTTTTATGTATTTTTAAAATCAATTCAGAGAGGAGAATGATTTCAATCCAAACTTATTTTTAGTAATGTTGTTTGGTTGAAGTTATTATAAACGTTGCCAAGATTTTTTAAACAAATTCAAAATGATAAATATGTACTAATATTTACGAACATTCAAAGAAAATATGTTCGAGGAGAAATGGGGATACACCATCGTACTAGTACACCAGAATATTGATAACATTTTTTACCACAATTCACATATCTTTGCACCTGAATTGCATTAAAATCTTAAAAATGTTAGTTCCGCCAACCTATGGTGAACATTGTATGAATATTCAACGCCTCCTTGTATCAATCACAATTTTATTTATACAAAAAAAAAATCGCCACTTTTCAAATTTTCTCACGAACATTTAAATTTCAATATCTCCAATTGTAATAAATTCTATGTGGGCTTAGCATTATATTCAATTGTCAATTTTAACTTTGACATTATTTATTCATTTGAATTAATTAATTTACAAAATTTTTTGTAATCAACAACAAATAACAAATTGTTTTACTTTTATACAAATTTTTTTCTCGTAAACTATTATTGTGAGGCAAGAATTTTTGTTTGTTTGTTTTAATAAAATATTTTTATTATTAAATAATAAAAATAAACGATTTATGTTTAATTGATTTTTTCTTTTAAATAAATAAATAATAAATTTTAATGTATTTTTTTTTGTTGCGTGAAATTTTTATTTTTATTTAATAATAATAACTAAGCAGTTCATTATTTTATATATAATAATAAATTATCTATTTTTATTTATAATTATTTAAAAAAAAACAATAATAATACTTAAAACAATTATTTAATTATATTTTATTTATATAATATTTCACACATGCACCGTTAACACGTCGGCGTCTGTGGATATAGGACCAATTGATTGACATTTTATTGAACGTTTACCAAAATCTTTGTGTGAGCTTTCTATTGAACCCACTGTGTTTTTTCGCATATCAGGATTTTGTGCTTTATAAAGTAATATCTGTGAACCTCTGTGACCTTTTGTTTTATTGTTTTCAGAATCATTTTTCTCAAAATCGTTTTCACAAGGGGGAAATAATGGTTGCGAACGATGTAATGCACTTGGTCCTGCTGATGTTGTGATTGTACTGATTTCGGTGGCTGGTGTTAAACTTAATTCCATTGCACCACGCAATGAAGTGGCACTGCCCTTTAAAGGATTCGCATACCTTCGAAAATTTTCTTCGTTTTGTAAATTATTTGATTTTTCTTCATCGTTTGATGTGGGTGATAAGTTGACACCGGAAATTGTTCTTTCTGATATCCGTTTGCGCCACATTAAAGCACCAAAAGCACCTAAACATAACGCGATAATAGCAATAACTATTGAAGCACCAATGAACGCACCTGATCCCTGTTGTTCAGTCGTAATTAAAGCGGTTTCTACTTTTACTTCTAGTATGGCTGAAAGCGAAGCAGCTTCCACTTGATCCAATTGAAATGCTTCTTTAATATGAGGACTTTGCCTGGAAAGCACTTCGCCTAACAGCCTGACAGCTTCTATTATAGCAATACCTGCATGTGTTCCTTTGTCTGGCGTTGAAACAATTAACTCGATTGTATCATTTGTTCCAGACTTAATTTCACACAGTAAAACGAGTAATGTGGAAGTTATGTCTTTTGCATTTCGAACGATTCGTGCCGCTAGAACCGTTCGTAAATTATAACAAATTCCTTCAACCGATGACTTTTTTGGAATTCGATGTGATTCTAATAATATTGAAATTCTTGCACATGATTCTCCTAATGTTGCTTGATTTGGCCAGCATGATATCGGCACTGGCAAGTTGGGGGGTGCAACACGTCTTGAAGGTTCTAATGAACGACAGTCTCCACGTTGATTACAGGGAGGTGATAAACAAGCCTCCTGTGAATTTGGTACACAAACCTATAAGAAATCAAAACATGCAATTATTAATCATAGAAATAAATAATATTAATTAAAAAATTACCTCATGAGGTTCACACGATGGTGTTATTGTTTTATCTTTGGCAGGTGCTAAGCAATTTGGTAGCCCACACCATAAGTTAGAGCATTTTGGTTCACCATTTACACAAATACATAAATTACAATTAATGTTATCTTGATTAGACTCAGTGTCATTTCTCTCTTCAAAATCTTGAAGTGGATTGTAAGGCGACAACGATGTAGTATTTTGACAAACGGATGATGGATCTGAAAGCACTGTAAATAGATATGCAATGAATTGATTACAATGGACTTCTGTAAAAATTTTTAGAATAATTCAACTTACAAATTTCGCATCGATTTCCTTTTCTACCTGGTGGGCAAATACAAGTGAAGCCCCCAATACCATCCTTACAAGTGGCGCCACCTATACATGGTTGTGGTGAACATTCATTGACGTTTATTCTACAATCTGGTCCCGAAAATCCTCTAGCACATAAACACCTGAACCAACCAGGACCAGACTCACATGTTCCTCCATTATGACATGGTTGTCCTTCACATTGATTAACTTGATCTGCACAAAACGGACCACCCCAGCCTGATATACAACGACATTGTGATGTTCTTCCTTGAGAAGTAAGAACACATGTTCCCCCATTCAAACACTGTCCCGGTTGACACTGTGTCACAATCTCTGTACATATTTTTCCTATATTTTTCATATAAATAAAATTAATTTGAAACCAACATGAATTTAAAATATGTTTATTACCTGACCAACCACTACTACAATCGCATGAAAAATCTGCTTCACCATCAGAACAAATTCCACCATTTTTACATGGATTTGGTGAACATTCGTTTAAATCTAAAAATTAAAATATAATTCATGGTAACTAATATCTGTATTTATTTTGTATAAGATTTGAGCACTTACTATGCTGACAATATGGTCCTGTAAATCCAGGATGACAAGCGCATTGTATACCATTATGCGTCGTTTCGCATTTTCCATGACCACTGCATATAACTTGGTTGGTCGATACATTTGATAAAGGAGAACAACCATCTGAAAGAAAGTATATCTAAGTTATATATTGTTGGTTAAATTTATTTTTTAAGATGCATGTTTGAAATTCTAGTTAGCTAGTAAGAGTAAAAAACGGTGTATTTTCAATGTCCAACTTAGATAAAATAAAATAAAATCTCTTTACTAATAAATAATAAAAAACTCGTGTTAAATTTTATTAAATTCATACTGATACTGCCCGGTTGTGAAATGCCTCATAGATTATTTTTTCCCACATTTTTGACGATAGAAACTCGTTTCTTGAGATTTAATTTTTTTTCACTTTGTTTCTTAAATTTTATTTAATTTAAACGGATATTACCCGTTTGTGAGATGTCTCATAAATCTCTTCCCCACAATTGTGACGGTTGCAATTTGTTTTTCAAATTTTACCTTTAGTAGTAAAAGTAAATTACTAAAATTTAATTTTTGATTTTGTAATAATTTTTGCAATATTTTTCGAATTTTGGAAAAAGTTTGAATTTTTAAGAATTTTTGGAATATTACTGGAATTTAGAAAAAGTTTAAATATTTGATTTTATTTTAATTTTTGGAATATTTTTGGAATTTTGAAAACAATTTTAATTTTTGATTTTGTAGTAATATTTGAAATATATATAGAATTTTGTTTGGAAAAAGTTTGAAAAATTTTTTGATTTTATTTAATTTTTACAATATTTTTGAAATTTTGAAAAAAATATGAATTTGTGATTTTGAAATATTTTCTCAAAACGATAAATGGAGAGGTTTTGAGTAGTTTGCTGATTGTATATTCTTTTCACTAAATTATGTTATTTTTTATGATCTGTTATAGTTTTCCAACATCGTATTGATGTTTCGTGTTAGTTTTATAATACATATCTAAACAGTGATAAAAAATACATGTACTTCAACAAAAATTTCAACGGAGATTTCAGCCCCTTCATATTTTTACATTAGAATTAATCTTTAGTGGAAATAATAAACATCAGTTATCTGAATTCCTTTAGACAACAGTCACAATCCTATTTGCACTATAAGCGCCACTAGGCAATTAATAAGTTAAACCTGGTCAGGAGATATTCTGGTAACAGTAGCAGGTTGTTGTTCAACCTAAGAGTATTGGGTGATGTACCATAGCTTGGTCCAACCGTGGGGATTGAAGGGTCTGTAGTTTAAGGTAAGATATCGATGTTTAAGTCTAGTGTATCTGAGAAAGTGAGTACCGTTGAGAAATTGAGAAAAAAAGTTCACCAAAGCAAAATTTAAATACAATTTTTCAAAAGAAAATTAGTTAAAAAATTTCGAATACAAATAATTTTAAATATACAAAAAACGAATTAAACATTTCCCAAAATAAAATAAATAATTCCAACATAATAAATTTTCCAAAAATATTTAAAAAATATTTTAACAAAATGTTTCAACGCCGAAAACTTTCTTAATAATTATGCAAATTCAAGAAAATACTGTCATCAAAACTCGTAACAAAAAAATTAAAAGAAATTGGAATCGTTCCCAACCAGTGTCAACAGTTTTTTTGGTTTACAGATATTTTTTTAGTTTATGACTTTATGTATTTAATTCGACTTTTAATGAAAAACAAGATGCAGCATGTTATGATTTTAATGCTATAACATGCCAACAAATTAAATGATTCTCGATTCAAAAAAATTTAATGATAAAAAAATCCACATGTCACATTATATTAGCACTTTTGTCTTTACTTATCTTGAGCTACATTCAAATATTTTCAAGAACAATTAGAGTTATCTAAAAACCACTTATATCTTTATAGGGTTAAATTTAATTAATAAAATATTAAAACTGTCAAAAAAAGTTTTTGCATTTGAGAACAATCATTTAAAAGAAAGAATATCTTAGTTATATGTTGTTGGTTAAACTTATTTGATCCATTTACGGTAGTAACTCAAATCGAGTTTCGGTGCAAGGCTAACAATGTATTTGCATTGTTCAACTTTGATTAAATAATATCAAATCTTTACAAATACACATTTTATGATATTGGCCGGTCGTGAGATACCTCATGAATGACTTCCCCACAATTGTGACGATTGAAACTAAAAAAACGCCAAATATGATAATAACTCTTCAGTGGAAATAATGGACATCAGTTATCTGGATTGATTCAGACAACATGAAATATTCTTCGCACCACTAGTGACTAGGCAATTGATGACCTAACCCTGGTCAGGAGATGTTTTGTTTACGGTAGCACGAGTTGTTTTTCAACCTAAGGGAATTAAGTAATTTACTGTTGCTTGGTACAATCGTGGGAGATCTGCAGCCAATAAGTACAGCCACAATATTCTTGAGCTGGATTATTTGTTCACATGCTTCACAAACTTCAAGTTTTGATTATATAAAATTCTTATATAAACACAAGATCGACTATGGAAAATGGTCAATAGTTCATTTTATGTAAACCTTAAGTTTGAATGCAAATTCTCTACATCTTCACTTATTTGACACATTACAATATCATCTTCGCTTGAAAGATCATTCTATATAATTCGGCTATTTAATGTCATAATCATTACAAAAGCTTTTCTACTTATAATGCTTTAAATACATTTTCGTTGCAGCATGTTATGATTTTAATGCTGTAGCAAGTTAACAAACCAAACGATTCTTCGAAAATTGTAGCAATTTAATTTGATAAAAAATTTAATATTATAAATAAAAATCAATCCCTACGATTAAGCATTTACAGACAACTTAAAGCTTTAAAGGGTTAAATTTAATTAATAAAATATTTAAACTTTAAAAGTTTTACATTTTTAAGTCATAAAAATTGCAACGATACATAATTTTATTTTATTTTTTTTATGAATTAAACTTCTTTCTAAGTTCCATGCCCTGAGAGCAATAAAAAAGGTAAAATTAATATTTTATGTTCATGGAAGATCGAATTTATTACGCAGTTATTTCATTTAGTTCACAACAGGATATCTTACTTCAAAACCGTTGCTAATTTCACTTTTTTTTTGTTCTATTTTTATTCAATATTTTAATTTAGCATTGATTGGTGTCTATTTATTTATAAATAAATATATTGTATGAGTGAGTATTGCTGGATTAAATTTTTCAATATTTTTTTTGTTTTTGGAGGGGAATTTAATGTTATTTTAAATAAATAAATTTATTATATTTTCAATAAGTCAAAGGTTTTGATGGATTGTCATTAATTCAAATTAAGAGATTTTTTTTTGTTATTGATTTTCATTTAAATTATAAAATACGAAATTTAATTTATGAACGATTATTACGGTAACATACATAAATAATTTTTCTATTACTCATTGCAAATTTTATAGTCACCATAAGCTTATGATCACGTTAAATTTACAGTAGGTCATTGTTCGTAATTTATGGTAAAAGTGTGGTTTTGTTGTTTTGTAAATCTAAATCGGCCAAAGGTTAGAGAAATCATCGGAACGGTACCGGTAATCTTTTACCAGTAGTAAATGATTATGTAAATAGGTTCCGTGATTATGTAATAAAAACCAAAATTAAAAAAACCAAAATTATTTCATAACTTAATTTGATAAATTTCCAAATAAATATTTAATTACATGAGAACCGTTCTTGGATTTTTTTTTGTTTTTATAAAAATATATAATTTTTATTTAAATTGATCGCGATCGAATACTTTTTTTTTATTCTTAATTTTAACTATTGTGTTTCCTTATAATAATTTTTAGTTCAATCATTAACCATTGATTACACTTGATATGAAAATCGTGCAAGATTTTTATAATTTTGTTTTGTATTTTATTTTAGTTATGATTTTTAAAAATGAATTTTTTATTATTATTTTGAATTAAAATTTAAACAGATTAATTAGAATATTTTTTTAAAAGTTTTGTGTGTTATTGGACGAAATGAAAGTTTATTTTTCAGCTTAAATAACACGTTTTGGGGATTTGTATTTAAATGTTGCCAACTCTTATGTTCGATTTAATTTTGTTAATTGTAATTTTATCTACGCTATTTAATAACCAGATTGGTTTAGGGTCAGACGACCTGCACTACCCTCAAAATCTTTAAAACGTAACCATGTTTATATGGCTGTTAAATTTAATACACTTTTTTTGCTAATATAATGTGTTGTGTAGTAAGAATTACAATTTGCGTAAAAGTGAAAACTAAAATTAGGTTGCCAATAATTTGGTCATTGGCATATTCTTTGATCATGTGGTCATTGTATTCCGCAACGATTAAAGCTCTAACATAAAGTTACAAGAAGACACGGTTTTTCAAGCAAGAAATAGCGTGCAAATCAAGGAATATTTCATTACAAAGATTGAGGCTGTAAAAGATGAAGGCTTTCCATAGATCTGAAAAATGCAATTTATATGAAGATTTCATTTCTGTAAATGAACTCCTTTACCATCAGACCATCAAGCTGATCACTAAAAATCACATTAGTAAATATAATACCAAATGCTATTGGATTGTTGATTGTCAAATCAGTTACCATGTGTTTGAGAGGTGGGTATCTGTCGGAATTGGGAACGTTTTCAGTTTGAAATATTTTTGAGATGAACATTTTTAGTTGTAGGTGTAGTCTTCCTGTCACTTGCCTTAGTACCAACATAACATTTAATTTACTAGCAAAAAGGAATGTTTTCATAGTTTGGTAAGTGACCAAAGAGATTAGACGACTTATGTCTTTGAGTATGCTTAATATTCATGGCATATATGCAGGTTGGCCAGCTTGTGGTTCAATTGTAATTTAATCATTGATCGAACTCTACGCTAGCTTTTTATAAGAACGATCTGTAGCTTGTGGTAAGAGACCGTTAACATTGAAAAACCTTGCCTCTGGAGTCTTGAGTTTAGTTTAGGTTTGGTGCTTCTGCGAAAATTAATAGCACGAGTTTCGTTATCATATTGGGTTGCATATGGTTCGTTACAAAGACGTTTTGCAGTTGTTTTTGTACGCATACAACAAATCCTCTTTGAAGATGTCAACTTGGCGGGTATCGCAGGTGTTATTTGGCAGTATATAGCTTGTGATACATATACGATTACTAAATCACCATACTGAGAATTAGTTTCAGTGAATCTGCACCGCTACTGAACGAACAAATTAAGAACTAAAGGAAAAAGAGAAAAACACAAAAAATAAAGCTGAAGTTGTTCTAAAACCTCCTTTCAAAACCAAATCTCAAACAACAATAAAACAAATCCGAGAAAAAAAAGGATTTTCAAAAGAAAATAATTTTAAAGTTAAAAATGAAATTCTCAAAATAACAAACAATCTAAAACCAAAAAAAATCTTTCTCCGATACGTCTGAGTCATTAACTCAAAGATATATCTATACAGTTACATGATCATGCTACATTTTCATTCAATTAGTGACACAACTGATAACAGTCTTGACTTAAAAGGACCTAAAATATAAATTAACAGACTAGAGATGTAGATAATCGAGCATTGCCAAAAAACAAGGTTTTTTGTATTTAATCAAAGTTATCATACCTAAAAGGTAAGAACGAGGTGGAATGAGAGGGTAAATTTTAGGTGGTTCCATTTACAACCCTTTACCTACCACCAAACAGATATTGGAGGCCACATTAAAAATCAAATCAAATGCGGTATAAAAAACTCTTTCAGCGCCTGTGATTTCTTTAATCATAATTCTAACAAGCGTATAAAGAAACTAGTGATGCTACCGCCATCTTCTTATCCTATCCAATTTTTATACAACTGGAACTGACAATATCTATTTTACGTTTTGTCAAGTTGGTAGATCCTGTCCATTTGCATGTTTGCATACTTCAACTGTTGCATCACAACCTCTTTTTTGCAAGGGCTATAGAAACACATTAGTGTTATTCCAGTACCAAAGCCTGCTACTCTGAAATCTGTTAAAGACTACTGGAGTCTGAATATACCTCCAGCTCTTAAAATAATAATAAAGGCGTTAGTTAATTATTTACGGTCCTAAGACTCTTCAGCTATTCTAAAGTTTTTTAAATCAATAAACTACAGTCTGTTTTTCCTAAAACTTCTTAGCCTCCATATGGAACCACTCCGTGATAAATATCTAATTTTTAATGACGATTCTTTTAAGCTTCATCACGAGATGTATTCCTTTTCATCCTTCAGCGAACAGGATCTTGGAAAACACACCTCCTTGCTCACTCGATCGGTGCAAGACAACCAAAACCAATCAAGCAACATTTTTATCCTGTTTCACCGGGGGTAGAAAAGGAATTGTAATCAGAAATTGACATAATGGTATCTCTCGGAGTAATCAAAGAGAGCCACAGTTCTTGATCCAGTAACGATTGTCAGGAAATCGAATGGAAAAAAACGATTTTTTCTCAACGTCAGACGAGTACATGACGTCACGATTAAGGAAACCTACGGACTCCTAATAATTGATGGACTGTAAAGTAGACTTCGGAATACCCATTTAATTAGCGCAATTGACTTAAAATACGCTTTCTGATAGATTCCTTTGGAACCTGCATTCCTCGTACAAGACCACTTTTACGGTTCCCGGTCGACCACTATATCAGTTTATGAACATTAAGTTACAGGCATTTGGGGTATATCATGTGCTGCAAACCATGAGCAAACTCATGGACAAAGTCATCCCTCATCAACTTCATGATCTGGTGTTTGTGTATCTTGATGGTTTATTAATTACTTATACAACGTTTGATGATCATTTGCTGTTTCTTGAAGAACTTTCTGAAAGATTGAAGCGGGCTAACTTGTCAATTAATGTTGAAAAATGCAAGTTAGTCTTACTTATACATGATGCTTGGACAAAGATGAAGCATCAACTTTCTTTCTGATTTCATAGAACCTAAAACGTCTCGTCATGTCCATAGATTTCTTGGTATGTCTGTTTGGTATTCCCGGTTAATTCCTAATTATGCCACACTATCTACGCCACTTACGAACCCGATTGGAAAAAAGAAATTTCTCTTTATGGAAGAATGTCAAAAAGCCTTCCAGGATATCAAAAACAGATTTATGAAAAGGTGCGGACTTGCTGATCGATTAGTTTGATGGAGTTTGAAACGTCAGCAGTACAATTTCGATATAAAATACCGCAAAGACAAGGAAAACAAAGTAACAGATGTGATTTTTCGTGCATTCTCCACAGAAGACTTAGTTCCAACATCAATGAACTTTTTTTTGACATATTTTTTTTTTTTTTTTTTTTTTTTTTCTTTCTGTCACCTGAATACTTAAAACTGGTCAATAGAGTCAATAATTTGCAAAAATATTCTAATATTGATTCAAAACTGCGAAAGCAACTATCTTCGCTACTCCTCCGCTGATGGAAATTTTTGAAACACCCAGTACCGTGGCAGCGAGTTTTTATTGATTGCCTGGGATCGTATCCTCGCAGTCGGTCTGAATTCACTCATATAAAGGTCGTTCATGACAGTTTCATAAAATTTCTTATCCTCGAGCCCCTAAGATTCGCAACAGCTGAAAATGCCATGAAACTGTTTCAAAGTTTCAAAGATGATTTTAAATTTATTTGAGGTCCTTGGAGTTATTGTGAGAGACTACGGCAAACAATAAATCTCAGCTACGTTTGACTTTCCAAATTTAAAATAAAATATATATTCACTCAAAGAATTAGCCCACAACCCAACGCTTCGGAAAGAACAAACCGAACCATTCTGGCAGCAACCCGTTCTTATCTATAGATTTAGACCATCGAGGTTAGGTTAGGACTTAGACCTAGACGAAATTGGTTACACTCTGCGCTCAGTGTTTAACGACACAATAGGAATTAGCAAGCCCTATTTGGGCAAGATATTAATTATCACACAGGAACTTATGACGTGCTGTGAGGTTTGCGATGTTTGGAAGACTCGGATGTACAAACTTTTGACTTCGAAGCCAATCACCTATTCAGAAAAATCATGATGAGCCTTCTCGCAAACATGTCTGCTCATATAATTTTCGAGGTAAAAAACGTGAGTTCTGTGTGGGGGGCAAACATTTCATGTCCAGAATTTTGCTCAAAGTGACGCTACAAAACATTTTTTTCGCAAAACTCGCTTCCGAATTCTTAAAGCCGTATGTCAAAGAAAAAAAGGAAATGTGGCCATTAGATGAATAAACGAAAAAGATAAATGATATGGGCATATATCACCTGAAATATGTTTTATAAAACTTTGAGTACAACTGGGGGAGATTTAAGATTATTTCATTACAGAACCCATGGGCTTAGATAGTAAAAAAAACTAATTAAAGTTACGTGGCTTATAGGTTTACTACCCTACATACCCTACAAGTAAGGTCAAACCAGAAAACTAAATAATTAAAAACCAGTATTTAATTTTACCATTGAACTCTTTGAATGTTTCGAAAAAGTTAGTCTGGTTTGGAATTACAACGAAAAATTAATAATTATTATTATAAATATTATCTCTTTTTATCTATTTTATTTGATTCATATTTAATAATAATATTACAATACAAGTATTTACATGTTTAAAAAAGCTAATAAGAAAAAACTATTAAGTGTGTGTATTGTTCTTTACTATTAAATACAAATTAATTTATTCCGTCATGGGTGGTTGGTAGGCAAGTAATTTTAATTTTTAAGTAACCGTATGATTATTAAGTTTTTTTAAATATGATGTCTAAGTTTATTTCTTCTACTTATTAGATTGAATTAAATAAAAACCAAAGAAACCCTCAATCCTGACTTTAATTAATTTTTTTTATTAAACCAAAATACCGGTCTACTCTAAACCCAAAATTGGCGACAAACCCATTCCAACACTTCAAAAGCTAGCGGGTTAATTAACAGGACCACCCGACAATCATTTCAGGGTCTGTAAAAGCACCTAATTAAAATTTCAGACAAGTAATTTCGTGAAAGAAATCGGTGATAAAGGTACAATAATTGACAATGCATGAGAAAAATTAAAACAATTACTACATAAACATCCTATACAATTTGTATTTATTGTTTGTTTTAGAAAAATTAAGTAAATATGTTACTAATAAAGGACAAAAACCCAAATTTTAGAAAAATAATTTTAAAAATTAGTCCACTTTTCGGCTTGAAATCAAATAAATATTCAGATTTTTTACCTATTATCAATCTAAATTCTAAAACATCAAAGAACGATTAAATTTTTCCATTCATTTCATCAAACACTTTCCATAAAATTTCCCAAACAATGACCCTTGCTTTTAACCTCAAATTAGCGAACTAATTTAAATCGTTACAAAATCGAATCGAATGTTTAATTCATTTAAATCGATTTATTTTATTCTTCCTTGAATTTCAAAAAAAAAATTACCTTTGTTTAGGTTTCGTTTTTAATCGAAACACTATTATTTTTTTAACATTTAATTCAAAATAAAAAATAACTGATTTCGTGATATATAAATTAAATTGGGTGAATTCATATATCACGTTAACATAATTTTATATCAAACAAACAAACTAGTATAAGAATAATAATAGAAAAATATAGATGTATCTTGTGTTCATATACAAATTGTAAATGCTAATTTCTTGTGTTACATGCTTTTTAGTCTATCAAATTCGAAATTTATTGTTTTTCTAAGTTTCAGTTCAAATAATCAAAACAAATCTTTTGATTTGATCTTATAATTTGATTTTGTTTTTCTGTTCGTACAACAAAATATAAATTATGGGAATTGTGTGTAGAAAAAAATATATTAAGCTTTCAAAGTTTTGAAATATTATTTTCTAAAGTAAACTAAAAATCATATAAATCGAAGTGCGATAATGATATCACGATAATTTCAAATATTTTATAACTTGATACAAGATAAAAACTAAAATCTAAAACCTAACTTTTTTCTATTATAAATTCAATTAAAAATTGATTTTATTAAAAAAAAATTATGTGAAATATATATCGAATTTATTATTATTTATATTAAAACTTTAAACGATAACACAAAATGAAGTATACAAAAGCATACAACATTTCAATCATAATTACATTACAATTTTTTACTGCTAATTTTTTTTTGTTGTTGTAAAATTCATGATCTAGAAAATAGGAACGATTTTTCTGTTGTTGTTGTTGCAATTTTCTTTCTATTATTTTTCACATGCTGTGATACCGAAATAATTCTTGTTGTTGAAAATTAACTGTCATAATATTATAAGTAACTTTTATTCATGTTATGCTTACTTGTTGTTGATAATTTGAAAATTTTCTTTATTGGGTGCAAGCTATAGCATAAATTATTTTTATGTTTTTAAATTCAACAAGTTAATTTTTTTTGTTTAAATGTTTTAAATGTTGTAAAAAACGTGGTATGTTGCCTTTGGTTACAGAAGTTGTCTAAAGAAAATCTCAAATAATTTTTCTTTTCTTAATAGAATTGGTTGCGTAGAAGGAATTACAATATATGTGGCACAACAACACAAAACGCCTTTAGAAAGGTTCCACAACAACGTGCGTTCTGAGATGTTAAATGGCACAGCTAGTAACATATTCCTTGAAAATGTGACGAACTGTCTCTCCGAAGATTAAAACCCACACCTAACGGAAGCAATTACCATTCCTCATTTCTCTGGATTTAAAAAACAAAGAAACCCGTTGCATATTTTACTAAGTTTTTATCTTTATGCTCTTGTTGAACACAAGATTGAAAAGTATGCTGTAATTGTGCTTTTGCAAACTACAATTGGGCACTTGCAGGCTCTGAAAAGTGTTTTATATCAAATTGGAACATGGAACATGAAATACTAGAACATGGATGTTTTTTTGACAAGAAATGGATCACAATAGAGAAATTAGTAAAGACATTTTGAAGTATCCAAGAATTTATTCATCTATTTTGTTAAACCTTGGTTTCAATACTTTCTCATTTAATTAGATTGTAACCTTGATGTTAATTTCGATAAATTACAAAGATAATTTGAGAATAAATACTGCTCACAAATTCTTGCACGACTTTTTCATGTTTTGACCGATAAAACTACATAATATTCAGTTCTTCCATTTTTTTAAGTTAAAAGTTCTATTCAATGTAGTATTTCGGGACGCACCTTTATCTTTATCGTTAACAATCGTAGTTATTAATTAGGTAGAAAAAATTAGTCCATAAACAAAACATGTTCTAAATAAAATTAAACTTTAAAATTGTATTAAAAATAATTTTTTTAAAGTTTTGGTTGAGGCTACAAGTTGAATGCAGTGAAATTCAGAATTTGTTATGATTTTAAAGTATTATTTTATTTACAATATTTTTTGTGTTGTAGTCCATTTGCGTGACAATTACGCCTTTGATTTTGGAAATGATAAAATCAATAGATTTATTTAGTTGTTACAACTAATATCTCACGTTTTTATTTTATTATTGCCTCCAGTTCAAATTCCACACCAAACACGGTGACAAGTTGTCGATACATTTGTTTTTCGAAAACCACATGTGTGTTTTTAAAGCCCAAATAGGGGTTTGTAAGCTAGAAGACGCGGATCTTTTAAGAGCGTACGCTGTAGAGAGCTTTTTGAAATTTGCAATTCCTATTCGCGAGGCCAAACTAATGTTCTGGGATTTTCACCTACATTTTTAAGAACGATATGTTTTTGCGTTTTTTTAGACGATAAGTTTGTTTAGGGCCTACAACTGATCCAGTTTTCAAGAACCATATTTTGTATGAACCCGATCGTATTTTGTATAAAATTCTCGAAATGTAGCCCGCCAAAATTTCATTATTTTTTAGATATTGCTCAATAATGAAAACATGTTGTTTTATCGTGTAACGCTCCATTTTTATTAACCATAAGGTCTTAGCAACGACAAATTAAAATCTTGCGTTAACTTTGAAACACCCTTTATAAAACAACAAAAATGTTTCAGGTTTAATTGTTCAACCTTCAAAATATCATTTTAAGGGAACAAGTTTTCCAAATAAGAGTGTAGTGTGTAACACGAACGTAGCAAAATTTGTAGTTCACTCGCGTTTCTAAAAGCAGTTCGTGCTAGTTATGCTCAAGTGTTTGTTACAAATGCACAAAAGTTCAAAAAATTGTTTCCTAAATATTCACCATTTACATTTCAAAAATACTGAAGAGATCGAATTTGAATTTAGAAGGGAAATATGTTTTAACCAGTCGCAAAAATGTACATCTTAATCGTTACTAGCAAATTATGACGCATACTTACGATTTGAAAAAGGAAAAGTCCGATACCTAAGGAACTACGGAACGCTTTTCCTTTTTATTAAATAGGTAAAAAAAATTATTCCATAAACAAAACATGTTCTAAATAAAATTAAACTGTAGTTGAAAATAATTTTTTTAAATTTTTCATTGAGGCTACAAGTTGGATGCAATAAAACTCAGAATTGGTTTTGATTTTATTGTATTATTTTATTTACAATATTTCTTGTATTGTAATCCATTTGCGTGACAATTACGCAATTGATTTTGAAAATGATAAAATCAATTAATACATTTGGTTGTTGCAACTAATATCTCACTTTTTTATTTTACTATTGCCTCCATCCCAAAATTTACCGCAAAAAAATACATGTTGTGTATGCGTTGTTTTTCGATAATCACATGTTGGTTCTCCGCACCGGGGAACGGGGTTAAGCATTAGTTGTGGTATTAATGGAATTTTGTTAGCATGGATACAGAGAATTTTTGTTAGTTTACGCGTAGACAGATTTTAGAAATTCGCAATTCTTGTCTACGAGCCCGAATTGATGTTCTGGGCTTTTTAACAGCGCTCTCACAAACTGCCTCGATATTGACGTTTGAACGTCTTATTTTTGGACCACCCGTGTGTTAAGCGTCTTCAACTGATCCATCTTCTACCAGAAATTTTCAATTAATCGCTTCACAGTTGACGAAGTTGAAACACTATTTTGACCATATTTCGTATGAAATTCTCGGAATGTGACCCGTCATGTTTTCATTATTTTTGAGATATTGTTCGTAAATACCTACGATTGGAAAAAGGAAATGTCCGATACCTATAAGGAACTATTGAACGCTTTCTTTGAACCCTTCTCCAGTGCCCGACTAGTACAGTTGAAGGAATGTGAGATCCTTAATCTCAGGGTCATAGATTTTGAGCTTGAAGCTGGGTATCCAACGTGGAACTATAGAAGTGTGGAGGTTGGGTAAACACTGTGAAGTGTGAGAGATTTCCCAAATTATACCTTTGTTAGTTTTGTATGAATACCATTATCGAAATAAAATTCTAACAAGCAGAGGTTAGTTGTTCTAAATTGAACACCACTTAACAAAACCAAAGTTTTCGTTGCCCTTAAGGAATCGGCAGACTTTGATCTTAATTCCTGTGTTTCCTATACAAAGTGCTGATATGAAAAAGGATCCGCAATTCTATTTTTTTGTTTAAATTAACATCTTAGGATCATATTTTGGTTAGAATGTTGATTATCGTTTATGTTAGGAATTTAATCTCTTCTACTCATATAGTTGGGGAACGTAGTTGCGAGACCTTAACGGTGAAGAACCACTGTTTTTTCAGAGGCGTACGGGATTGAGTGAGGATATATAGTTGGATTATTGGTGATTGTCGGCATATTTATCAGTACCGTTAGTTCAGTCTCGTTTTTGCTCTGAGTCCTCTTTCAGGATTGAGTTGTGTCCTGGACAGCAAATTTAACCAAACAGACATGTTTGTTCAACATTTCTTACTATTTATTATAATCTCTATCATTCGGTCTTGTCCTATGGATGCACCATTTTAAAAAATAAAACATCTGGTGCTCATTTTTTTCTGGTTTTAACAGAGTCGACAATATAAACATACTAGCAACTGGGTGTATCAAATAGGTTTGCAGCTGTTACTTTTGTTAATGTCATTCTTAAACAGAAATTTTAAAAGTTTAAATAAAAAATTTACCAAAAAAATAAAAGTGACACGATACTGCCTCAAAGCAACAATAGACAATAAATGTCTTAATAAAAAAACATAGCCACACTTGATTTATGTAAGCAAAAAAATGAAAAAGTGCTCTAGTTTGAGAGAATTTAGTTGATTTTTCGAATTTAAAAGACTCTGATAGAAGCAAAAGGGCTGCAAAACCCTAAAACTGGATGTTTTTCTAATATCTTTTCTCCTTCTCCAAACTAATATAACTAATTTTTGAAAGTTTGAAATTTTTAAAATATTTTGAACCTTGTGTTCAACTAGGTTGCTTGGAGATGAATTGCATCAGTGTAAAGCAGTTTACAAATATTTAGGAATATCTGTTTGCTTATTAAATAATCCAGTTGGTTCTTGAGCTTTCCTCTGTTGGTCTGTTTTATGTTTTATAATACTTTTCACATTTTCCTTGTGTTTGATTATGTGTAGTCGATATATTTTTCTGGTTTATAGAGTTAGATTAACTTTTTATTTAGTTTCAATCACTAAGCATTTTAATATATAACGGCAGACTATTTCGAATTTTACTCTAAAAATAAGAATATTCATATTTAAAGAAAGTCGCCAATAATTTGCTAATTAGTTATCGGTTCCGGTTTTTAAATTAAAATAATTCATTTCAATAAACATAAAATATATATTTGCATATATTTGTGATTGATTGAACACCAATGCTTTACATTTTATCAATTAATTGCTTTGTTGCGTCACCACACAAAACAAATTTCTGTCTACATAAATGATGCACATTTTTTGTTGTGTGTAAAGCTTAGTCATAGTATGTAGCTATAATACGGTAGTTCAAAACGGTACGGTTATATGTAGCTATAATACGGTTGTTCAAAATTAAAAAATGATGAATTATTATCTGTAGTTGTAGAGAAATTGTTTATTGAGATGATATATGAAAATGGTTGTATTTTTTTATTGAGAGATAGGTAAAATTAATTTGTATGAGATGAAGAATATAATTAAAAAGAAGCAAGAGATGGAGAATCTCACTATACTCGATCATTTGTGCGATCGAAGAGATTATTTAAATTAAAATCTCGAAGAGATTATGTACAAAATAAAAAAACGTGCAGAAAAAAAAATTGCAATTTTATAAGTGTAAATAAATTGTATTATCAAATTTAATCGCAATAGTTTTCGTTTGTTCTGTTCTTTTGAAGATACAAAATGATCGGTAGTTTTTTGGTATTGTCGATTTACGAAAAAAAGCTTAACTTTTGCTTTTCTTAAATTTGAAAGTAGTGGTTTGAACAACACAAAACGCTGATAAACAATCCAGATGCATTGAAAAATTGGCTGAAAATGTTATCAGTGTATCGGTGTAACGATAAAAGGAATTTACGAAAAGAGCAGTGCAGGAAATGATTAATACAAAAGGGTTATTGGCTGATAGTTTTGAGTGGGTGATGTTTGAAAAAATATATGTAATGGAAGGAGACAAAGATTAAAATACGGAATCCAGTTGTTTGTCTTCTTGAGTTTCACATGTGGACTGTTAGTGGAATTGTTGGAAATGCTAACAATTGGGAGTAGATCGTCATGTATACTTGTAATGTAAGCTTTTGATTTACATTTATACAAATTTCTGCAGTATAATTTTTTGACTGATTTATTTAATTTGTGTTTGCATTTGCTTCTTTTTCTTGTTAAAATATTTAATTTTGATTTTTTATGAACGGTGTTCGTAAAAAACGGTTTTTATTAAAAAAAGAGATTTCCAAGTCAGAATTGGAAAAAGTTCAATGGTTTCAAATGACTATAACGCAAGGTTGTAATATTGAGGTCACCAATCAACAAAAGAGCGAATCCCTCCATGCGTTCATTCATTCTCCCACTTTCACTATTTTCTTGACCAGACTACTCCCAAAAAGTACTTCCTTACGACATTTAAAAGCCTATTGAAATTAAACAAAAAACGTTGACTATTAAGTTTTTTGATATGAAACACGGCATTAAATCAAAGCTTGTGTTAGACTACACTCAAGGTAAACGAACTTGTCTGATTTAGTAATTAAATAACGTTTGTAGGCACGAATTTCAATAGTTTTTATTATCAATTAGTAGTTTAAAGTGGAAAATATTAAGAACCCATTCCGAATGTTTACGCTATTGATGAAACCTTTCTAATCCTAAAAAATAGTTATAAATCGTGTCGAAATACTTATAATTAAAAAACAGAGCCAATATCAATTAGTTTTTCAAACATAAGATGTCAGTCAGTACCAAGGAATTGAAAAAAAAACCGACATCATCGTCCATCGACTATTAATTAATACTATTGCACTCAGAATTTGTAGCTTACAATACCACAAGTTCTACAAAAAAAAATTATCCAACAAACAAATAAATAATAACAACTTGTAATAATTATACTGTACGTTTTCATTCTGGTTTAATATTTTATCTTAACAAAAAATTATTAAAGAGAGGATTATCATTATTTTATTAAAAATATTTTTTCAACATTTTTTTTTTGTTATTGTTGCAAAAAAACTCAAAAATCATAAAAGTAAAACATGCACAAGTAGCTGTCCGTATTGAAAGAAAACAAAGCGCAAAAAAGTATATAAGTACAAGTTCTCCTTTATAATTATTAATTTTTGCGTTTTTAACTATAAAGCAATAAAGAAAATCTGAAAAGTATTAGTTATGGAAGAAATTTTTGACCTGAATCGTGATAGCCAATAAAGAATTTATTTCTAGATTTTTTTATCGAGATTTCAATACTAAGATGGTTGATTCGAATTCTGTTTTTCTTTGTCACTTATAATATATATAAATCAATATATTCTAAAAATTGTTTATGCTACTTACCAGTACAGGGTGAGGTTTCACAAGGTTCTCGAGGAACGTCACAATGACGACCAGCCCTTGTCGGTGGACATCTGCAATAGTATCCTCCTGGTGTATTTAAGCACGTTCCTTCTACACACGGTGAGGGAGAGCAATGATTTTGTGCTTCCTGAAAAATGAAACATATCGATTAGAATTAAAATAAAAATTTCATAAAATTTATCTCAACAATCATATTGACAAATATTTGTTATAGATTTGTCAAGAAGCGAATATACAAAAATACACTTTTGTTATTTTTTTGTTTTCGATTAATCTTAATATGTAAAAAAACATATATTATTTTTTTTAGCATACAATTAAAGTTTAATTAAAAAAGGTCGAAATGGTCATGAGAACTTCTTTAGTCATTCGCAAAATGAACTTACAGTTTATGAAACAAAATATCATTTTTTTTATGAAGAAAGTTAAAATTCATGTATTTTATTGTACATTTTTCTATAACGTTCTTGTCTGTCATAATAATAAAGTCACAATATTAAATTTCTTTCTTATAATTGTTTTAACGTTCAAATACGTATATATAATTGGCCAGCAGTGATTCTACAATAAATCGTTTGCACATGTGTAGAATTTGGTAAGTTTTATATAGGTTTGGCATGAGGAATTTTATATTATATAATTTAAAATTAAGTCTATTTCTGCCATGCTGATTTAATTACTGACTGTCAAGGTGTGTGTTTTTGAGATACTTTGAGGTCAGTCATTTATTTTAACCTTTAATGTATAATTAATATTATTATTTCAACTGTCTTCTTGAAAAAGTTGAAGATTTATCATTCTCCATACCTAAAATTGTTTTGGTAAATAAGGCCTACTTGAGAGGGTTTGAGAAATCTGACAAAGGACAGATGTAATAATGCTTACCCAAAATCGCTTCATAACCCTTGATTACAAACCAACAACAACAATATTTTGTCAAAATGGACCTTTGAGGGTTAACTACCAAACGAGCCTTAAGAGAATAGATAACGAATGACCCTGTACAATCCAGTGTACAGAAGACAGATTCTAGAAGCTTCAAGCTTAAGTGTTGTCACTTGCTCCAAGTCTTAGTGTTCTGTAACCTATTCCTGTCATTATTTTAGCCTCTAAGGTTAAGGTCTAATTGTCAATAACTTAGGTCAATCAGCTGGTTCAGAATCATCGAAAAAACACTGTTCTTAATATTAAATGAAAAAATGCCATTTTGAATGGACAAATGCGGTTTGACTAATCAAAAAGACTTAAAGAATCAATTTCTTGGAACGTTTGCAGAAGTAAAGCAAAGAGGATAAAGCGAGGAAGGAATCAGCCACCACTTAGAGTTTTGCCTATGGTAAGACCAAAGCTTACAATTGTATATTATTCAACCGCTCATTTCACCTTTCCAAAAAATATTATCGACATAAAATTTTTATATTTTTAATATCGTTTTTACTCGCCAGAGCAAAATTTTTTTTTCTCTGATTTCACTCCTTTTGAGTCGATATGACTTTTATTTTTTTTCATTCCATTCAGGAACAAAACATTAATTCTTTTTTTTTCATCCGTATTTTATTTTTATAACAATACTTACATAATTAGACAAATAATTTTTTTTTATTTTTAAACGAAGTAAAGCATCAAATTTAAAATAAAAATTAAATAACATAATGCCAATCTCTTGTTACTTTACGCAAATAACTTATTTAATAATTAATTAAATGTTTGAGCAAATGAAACCAAATTTTGGTTTAGTTTTAGTTTAGGAGTAAGAACAATATTATTTTATTTTCACTCCTGTATTTGGGAATGTTAGATAATTTTTAAGTTACTCGCTCCGAAACACGCTCCGAAACTTAGTTTTGATACTTTAGATTTAAACAAAAAAAGAAATATTGTAGTAATTGGTAAAATACATATAATGTATTTATGTGGAAATTGTGTGAAACTTCGATTACGATTACAGTCCAGTAATGAAAAAAAAAATAAAATAAAAAAATATACTTAAAAAATGTTGAAAATTATTGAAACCAAAATGATTGAAAAAAAATTATTGATGTGTAAAAATATTTAAATATTGCCGTATTTGATTGTTAAACGAGAAATAAAAAAAAAGTTTGCAATAAATATTGAGTACAATTATGGTTTTTCTATTTTTAATTATATTGTTATTAAAGCCGATTGTTTTTTTAGAAAATTTATAATAATAGTAACATTTCAGTTGTTATATGATTCATTAATTTTGAAAGGAGAGAAGTATGAATAAAGTTCTGAAACGTAGGTAATAAGGCTTCATTTTTTTACGTTTTATAAAAAAATTCTCTGCTCATTCATCGTCCTGAAGCTTTAGCCGGCAACGGAGCGGATCATTTCATAACCAGGCTTCACAAAAACAAAAACAAGTTCCTGCTAAAGGTTGCGTTAACAAAGTAAGATCTTTACAAAGTGAAAATATATACTATAAGGCAACGCTTTGTTTGCAGTAATAGATTGAGAACTGGGACGTTCACATGGTTTTAATAAGTAAGAGAAAATTCAAATTTCGTTAACAATTAATTTTCATTAAATCCTTAATTTATCCTGGTCACCCAACTGCAGGGACGCAGAATGGCACTAACTGCATTTGAGGACAAGCGGTCAGTCTTGCTCACAAAATGGTCATCAACTCTTTGGGGAGCGATGACCGAGTGCATCTTTTGTAGTAGTTAAATTAAATCAAATCCATCAATAGAGAAATAACCCTAACGAGGATCCAGAACGCATCTAACGAATGTCGAATTATAACTATACAATTGGCATAATGTCGAATTATAACTATACAATTGGCAGGATGAAAGAGCTAGCAGGGGTTCACTACAGATTAACATTTGTACTAACAAGAAGTCATTTGCTCACGTGACCAATCGTAATGGAAACATTTATTATGCCTGTCACACCATACAACTTTTGTTGTGTAATCAGCCGACTTTACATTAACGGAACCTGTTCCTTAATATGAACCTGGGACAGAGGAGAAGTGAAGTTTCCCAACAGAATCTTTTATCAATACGGACAGCTAAGAATAAGAGGTTGATGCGCTTTCTGTACTTGATAGTCACATAGCCGAACATAGTATAGTATAGTAAAGATAACTTACTTAGATAACTTTGGATGTCAAACTGAGTAGGGATAGCATCACTAAAGTATTGTAATGAAAAAAATGGCAAAGTACCATACAAAAATCTTAATCTACCCCTTAAAGACGTTTTTGTAGCCATTTCTAATCAGAATCTTAAGTACGGGTTATGCCATTGTACTATACAAGCTTCCTGTGGGTATCTAAAAACTTGATATTCAGGCTAAGAACTACAAACTTTAAACTCATTTACGTGAGGAACAATGGTGAGGTAAGCGCGTGTGTTTTAAGTAAAAATAAGTAGAACATTTTTTATTACCCAACTATAGTGACAACGCTATGTACACTATCATTGGTGATGACTACAGTGTCGTTTGACCACTTTAGAAGATGTACCATTGCTCTCGAAGGAGTTGATGACCATTTTGTAGAGCATGACTTTCAACTTTTTCTCCGTAACTTGTAGAACAGCAGCTGCCATTCTGTGTCCCTGCATTTGAGTTACCCAGTTTAAACTTAAGGATCAAATGGAAATTGATTACCAACAAATTTTGCACTCTCCCCAATTTACCAACGAACGAAAGTGGTGCTTCACATTTTAATTATTTAACTAGTGGGATGGGGGTGTGGCCATAGGGGTCACGCCATGAACTTCCCGTAAGATTAAAAACAAACCAGTTACTGGATAAGGTAAACTAAAATACCAAACATAAAAAAATATATACAATATAATTTAACTGCATTGTCCAAAAATATGTTTTATAGAACATAAATACAAATAAAAAACGAAAAATTACAAAACAAATATTAAATCAAATTTGAAAAAAAAGTCAACAACAAGTGAAATTAGCTCAATTAGGGTTTTTAAAGCCTAAAATACACAAAATTAAGATTTATTTATTAAACGACACATCAATTGTAATAATTTAAATAGAATTTGAATATGTTTGTAGCCATATTTAAATTTAATAACATACTAACACTCGACTGCAAACTGAAATAAGTTGTCTAGACCGATTCAAGAGATATTGAAAGGTTAAGATATCATTAAAATGTCAATATCATAAATGATCTCCAACACAACAGTCAACAACCTAACCTATCGGTAAGATAAAAGGTCAGCATTTGTTTGATGAACACCCACCACTATATACAAGACACCTCAAAAGCAAATTTGTTCTATATTTCTTCTATATTATCTGAAACATTTTACAAAAGATTCGTCAATGATTGTTGTTGTGATATATTTAAAAGAATAATATAAAGCTACATAGCCGAAAGTGACAAACCGGAAGTTGCAAAATTACTATAAACATTACAAAAACCTTATGCTCTAAGTTTCAACAAAATTGAATGTCAGGATTGAGTGTCATTGAAGTTTAAAAAACAGTTGTTCAACGATCCACACTTCTTTGCCAGATTTTAAAAAAGCTCATATTTTCTATATTCAAATAAACTTGAATGCGTTGCAGCTTATTTTAATTCAAAAGTTTCATCAAGATCTCATGCATTTGCGTAACGAAAATAACACCTATTTTTCAATTTCTTAAAAACTTAAAACGTAAGATAGAAATTGTATATACAAATGTCGTTATAAATTTTTGACATGATGACAAACAAAAAGGGAGGTCTTGACAGGGTTATTTATTCACTCTCGTAATATTTGCATGAGCTGATTTTCAGTTTTTTTGGAAACCACTAAAAACCAATTAAACCGATTTTGTTACAAAGGGATTGTGCTGTAAGTTACGCCCCAAGATACATAGACTGTGACCATTGCCGTTGAAATCGGATCATCCGTTGATGAGAAAGCATTGGACCGATTTTTTTCCACATACGACGATACACAGCCGCATACACACACATACATATTGCCAGCTTAAAATAGCCTAAACAGCTTCAAGAGTCTTGAAACGCTCAAAAATTCCTATTTCGAAAATCGACCCAAAAACAATAACTTCTCGTATCGAGAAGTTAATATACAGTTGACCAAGCGATCCACTCACTAATCTCTGAAATTTTTGTCAAATTTTGAAAATAGCTCAGATCTTCGATATTCAAGTAAGTCCGTATTCGTCTGTAGCTCATTTACATACCAAAGTTTCATCTAGATATCATGCGTTTGCGTAATGAAAATAACACGTAGTTCTTTCACATTTTCTTTAAAAACTCAAAAAGTAAGATAGCAATTGTTTATACAAATATCATTATAAATGACTGACATGTTGACAAACAATATGGAAGTCTCATGACCTTGATTGCATTATTTAATCTCATGATATTTGCAAGAGATGATTTTTAGTTTTTGGAAACCACTAAAAAACAAATGATTTAATTTCGCTAAAAAAGGACTGGGCTCTAAGTTACGTCAAGATACATCGATTGCGACCATTTTCGTTGAAATCCACCCATCCGTGGTTGAGAAAACATTGGACAAAAATTTGTCTACATACACCGATACACACATACATACATACATACACACACATACAGACTGCCAGCTAAAAATAGTTTAAACAGCTTCAGGAGGTCATGAAACGTAAAGATATCAAAAAAATTCCGATTTCGAAAATCGACCCCAAAACAATAACTTCCCATATCGGGAAGTTAATCACCACTTATCTTATTGTATGCAACATTGGTTGCAAGCCAGTTTTCATCAATAGAATTTGAGCATTAGTCTTTGATGTGACTTTTGTTTCTGAATTAATATATCATATGGTAAACGTGTGAAAGGGTTCCGACGAACAATTCCTTTTAGACTCCTGGTGCCTTCAATTCTCTCTAACTTTCTAACCCATCAAAAAACTAAGTTCTACCAATTAAAAGATCACGAATTGGAAACGGTTTAGAGAATTGTTTGAGAAAATTTGTTCGTTTATTTTTATTTGAATTTAATCCAATGAAACTGTCTTAGATGTAATAACATTATTGAATTTGACCAATCACATTGCAATTACCCTTATAATTTCCCTTTTTTTATAAAATGTGTTATGTAGTAGACAGTACAATATTACAACATGGGTTCTAAGATGTTGATGGACGCAATTATGCTCTAAGGGCTAAAATATTATAAGGAACATTAAGTTAGTTTATCGAAAGCTAACATCACTTGTATGATTGTATTAATAAAAAAAATTTTAATGTTTCAAAAATATTGTGATACATCGTGACATGTTTATGACATGTACGTGACATGTATGTGACACGTTCGTGACATGTACAAATATTTATTGCCAATTAAGTCGTTTATTTTTATTTTCAACTGAACAACCATCAGACGACGACATTGTATTTTAATCTTCTTGATTTGAATTAAATACAATATCATTTAACATTAACTTTAATATAATTTCAAATATCAAATTTTTATATACTCTAAACGAATATTAATTTTTAATATATTTTCGCCGATCATCAAAAATTAATTTAATTTCGTCGAACATCAAAACATAAGACAATTTTATTGAACATCAAAATTTGTTACAATTTTATCGAATACCATAAATTATTATAATTTCGTCGAACATCAAAATTAAACATAACAAAATCAAAACTAAATATAATATAAAGATCATTAAAATTTAATACATTTTCATCGAACATCAAAAATTAATAAAATTTCGTCGAACATCAAAATTTAATACAATTTTATCGAACATCAAAATTTAATACAACTTCATGAAACAATATAATTTCATCGAACATTAGAAATAACTATATTTTCATTGAACATGAAAATTTAATATAATTTCATCGAACATCAGAAATTAATACAATTTCATCGACCATCAGAATGTAATATAGTTTTAACGAACATAAAAGGTTAATATAATACATCGAACATTAAAGATCAATATTGTAATAAGCTTCGTCCAGAATGGGTTAATTTAATTTAATCATAAATAACCAATACGTTCCGCCTAATTGTTTTCTACATTCAAAGATGAATCAAAAGTTAACTCCCTTTAATAAATACATTTTGCATAAATTAAATTTGAGTTCGCTAATACAAATGCAAGTATGAATGAAAACAGGTGTGGCCTATTCAAGATGTACGGACTACGTAGTATTGATTTCTAGTGGATTATAGAAGTTTCGATTTATTTATTTTTCGATATAAATAAGCGAACAAAAATATCAGATAGTCAGTTTTTACTTTTGCAATTAAAAGTGTTTATAAATATTCGCAAGTTTAAGGAATAATCGGTGGTACTTGAGCCTGGGTACTAATAGTGAAAGAATCTGAACTTAGTGGAATAGTAAATACAGATTTTACGATTCCGAATATTATTGATTCAAATTGTGGAAAAGCGGTGAAGTTTATCGTACATAAATTGGAGACCCTGGAATTTATTGTAAGGAAAAACGGAAGCTGCTGTAATTTGTTGACAAATAAAGTTTGAGATTCTGTTAACCAAAGATCTGTCTTTTACTGTCGTGTTTGCTCAATAATCTAAAAGAACCAACGAAGAGTCGTTGCAATATAATTTCATCGAACGTCAAAGTTTAATAGAATTAGATCGAACATTAAAATTTAATACAATATCGTCGAACATTAAAATTCAATATATTTTCATCGAACATCAAAATTTAATACCGTTTAATCGAACATCAAAATGTAATGTTTCATCAAAAATCAGAATGTTATATAATGTCATTGAACTTAAAAATTTAATACAATTTCAACGAACAATTAAATTTAATATAATTTCATCGAACATCAGAATGTAATATAATTTCATCGAACATCACAATTTGATATAATTTCATCGGATATTAAACAAAATATAATTGCATCGAACATTATAGTTTAATATATGTTCATCGAACATCAAAAATTATTCTTATTTCGTCAAAAATCAAAATTTAATACAATTTCATCGAACATCAAAATTTAATACAAATTCATCGAACATCAGAATGTTTAATAATTTCATCGAACATTAAAATTCAACATATTTTCATCGAACATCAAAATTAAATACAATTCCATCGGTCATTTAAATTTAATATATTTTAATCGAACATTAAAATTTAAAACAATTGCATAGAACATGAGAATGTAATATAATTTCATCGAATATTAAAATTAGAAAATCATTTTCACAAGCTCCTTGATATTGATACCATCATTCTGGAGTGGGTATTATAACACTAATAGAACATATGATACGATAGTTCTGGATAGGAAATCAGACAGACACAAAATATCAGAGAGTGAAAGCAAAGAAAACAATGATAGCAATAAGCTTATGTAAAAAATTGATGTGAAAAATATGGAGTTTGGCACTTAATATAGCCGTTCATGGGCTTTAAATATCTGTAACCAGACTGATCTTAATATACGGTATGATCATATGATGGATCTTAATTGTCGGTCTACATGTAGGGCGCTACAAACAACGTCCACTAGAACGGTGAAAAGCATTTTGCGCTTTCTACCTTAAGACGTGCTAGGTCAACTGATAGCACCATCCAGCGTTACGTAGCAATGGATCGATAGTTGCATCGGGCACTCCTGAATACTGTATAAACAACGACTAAACCAAAAGAACATTGATAAAATACCTTCCAGAATATGCTTTGAATAGTAAGCTTTTTAACGGGTGACTCCAAAATTTAAAAGAGAGTTGGAGGGAGAGTCACCTCATAATAATAAATATTGTACTCTTTTTTCATCATCCACTCCACCTTAGCGTACATAAAGCCGAGAGTGGTTTTGATTGATGAAGCTTTTGTAAGATTAAAGCGTAAAGTAATATCCACTAAAGATTTCTACATGTATAAGGTCAGCCAAGCTGTATAGAAATTGCTACTTGACACCAAGCTGGTAATTATCTCTAAACGCGATTTTCAGGTAGTTTTATATCCAGGGGTATATCGGCATCCACACCATATTGCTTTTTGCGGTAACTATACAATAAATATGTAACGACGGCCTTGTTTACCTTAAAATAATTCCATATAACAATAAGAATCAAAACTATCTACAAAACAACATCATAAAAACAATTCATTGTATGTGGAGGTCCACACCAAAACGCTACATTTCCATTTTCATTAAAAAATAAATTGTGTACTTAGATCGGCTCCAATTTCTGAATTCGAACGAAAACTCAAAAATTTATCTATGCTTAAATAAGAACTGTTTTTCCTCTTTGTAGAATAGAGCTTGCTTTAGGCATAATGTAATCAGTGTAATGACATAATCAAATTTTCTTGAACTGCGTTGGAAAAATGTAATAATGAAAATGTAGCGTTTTGGTGTGGACCTCCTCATATTATAATCCATGTCAACAAACATAAAAACTTTTTTGGGTGCTACAGGCCAATCAACCAAATTTCAATATTTTCTCAGTTATTTGCTTTGTTGCGTTACACAAGATGTAACACATTTTCTATCGACATAAATAGTAAAATTTTGGTTATATAAATCTTTCGTCATAATATTTTATGTAGATACGGTTGTTTTAATTGATAATGAGCAAAATGGTGGTCTGTAGTTGTAGAGGAGAAAATTAACTTGTTTCGATAAAATTGTGTAGTGAGATGATATGAAAAAATGGTAAACTAAATAATTTGTGTGTGACCAATGTATAGGAAAAAGAAACAAAATATATGAAATCCTCGCTATAAAAACTATGTTTAATTTGTTCGAGGAAATTATGTAAATTTAAATCAAATAGATAAACATTGTAGAAGTTTTTGTAATTTTGTGGTTATAAAAAAGTATATTAACTAATGCACTTGCTTGGCAAGAGACTGAACTAGATCTTCTATCAGACAACGAAGTAATGGGGTAGCCACTTTGCTCTTTTAAACAATTTAATTTATTTCAGGAAAAATGGTATTAACTTTCGGCCTTGGCCCAAGAAGATCTGCGGTGCTGTAAAAAACTGAAATAGCGGTAGGTGTCAGCACCAGGTACTAAATCCTCGGCCCGCATTCACAAAGACTTAGAATTCTGGCAATGAGTTTCGTAGAAGCTGTAAAGACCAGTCGAAGAGCACACAATGTTCCATATACTCTGTAGATGTTCAATACTGGCCAAGAAAATTCTTGCCATCCTAGGCAACGTTAAAATAAAAAAATTACTTAGCTGCAACAGAAGTTCCACATATTTCGAGTTATGAAAGAAAACGTTGTTGTATTACATCTGGGTTATTCTGCTCTAAGCGTGTCTTTGTGATATTATGACAGACATTACAACTTATACAATCCTAACCGTGTATTGTCACTGTATCATACTATACACGAAGCCGAAAAATAGCTTATAAAACTATTACACTAAATTCTGAAGTACTTTGACCGAATTAATGTGAAATGTTCAAATAACTACTGGTGTCAAAATTTCGACTAAGTATCGAATTTGCAATGGAAAAACAGTGATCCTAAAAAATATTAGCATGTCATTAAAAAATTGCATTTCATGCACTCTTTTGATCATGTGATTATATTATTTATTGTCGTCGACCATATTTTTTTATTGAAGAATATTGCTCGCATCTCCACCACCCCAACATTTTTCAGTGGTTTCAATCGTCACTAAAACGTCCGAATTGAAATAGTAATTCAACAATATTCAACAAAAAAATAAATTAACCCAAATTTAATTGACTGTAATAAAATTGACTAATGGAATTAATTTGACAAATGAAATTAATTGCAAAATATTTTTATAATATAAATTAATGAATTTGAAACAAAAACAAAAATTTCGACTAAATTAGATTTAAAGTGTCAATCATGATTAAATTTAAAACTTATTGTCTGGTCAAAAAATTTTGTCGCACTTTTTTTAAGGTTTGTTCTTAATTTAACTAATTCCAATTTGTCATTTTATTTAAATTTTTTTTATTTGGTTGAAAAATATTAGCATATTTGTTTTACGGGATTAAACTACATATTTACAAAGAAGTTATAGTTTGACATTGATTTAACGATATAACCGATAAAATAACTAGAAAACATTAAATATCCTTTCACTTTCTTTTCAATAACATCAATTACTTATACTTTCATTTAAACATTAATTTATTGTAATTAAAACTTAATTTATCTAAGGCAATCCACCCACAGCTAACATAAATCTTTTATCGAATAGAAGAACTACGAACAAAACAATTCCGACAATTTTGTTTCTTTGCTTTGAAAACTTTAAGTCAACGGAAAAATAATAGACGCAGATAAATCTCTTTACATAGTATAATTTTTTTTTATTAAATTCTTTTATTATGAACAAAAAAATTTTTAATTTCAGTCTAAAGAAATTCTATTATATTAACATTCAAAAAATGACAAATTGTTGTCTTTCGTTCATGTATACGTATTTTTTATAATTTTAAAATTATGTTTTTTTATTGTTAATTATCATTAATTTTTGTAAAAAAATAGAGGTTGTATAGACAGGTGATGTTAAGTTTATAATAAAAAAAGAATTATTATAAATTTTTTTAATTGTTTATTTTTTATATGATAAGAACAGAAAATAATTAAGTTAGAAAAAATGGAAGGTGTAAGAGTTTGTAAAATATTTGAGTCTTCTTTGTTATTTTTAGGGTGTAATAGCATCAAGATATTCCTTGTATCATTGATTTTCTCATAATACCTCAACACAATGTGTGTTTTGGTTTTTCAACTGAAATAACTTCAGCAATGAGGAATGTTTGTTAACCAGATAAAGGAACTTGTAGCTGCAATGCTCACATACAAAAAGATTTTAACTAAGATTTAATATTGAATATTTTTTTATACATAATATTTAAATTGAAATTAAATGTTACACCGACAAAGAATTAGACACAACGGTAATAAGTCATTGGGCAGACTGGCTTTCAAAATCATAATACAAACAATAACTTATGAACGATTTTTGTGTTTCATACTTTGAAAATGTTGGGATAATTAAACAATGTTTATAGAAAGAACGAATATTTTTTACCATATATCAAAATATTTATTGGAGGAGACTAGAGTAGTGTGAAATCGTTTATCGTATATGGAGTCAAATATTCTTAATATAACGTATAAGCACAATGACTTTTATTCGTTAAAGTAATCCAAACTGTTAATTACAAGGTAGGAAAAACCGCCTTATATGCGTCTGAAGGAACTGGTAAAACATTTCTAATCAGATTAAATCTGACAGCAATTTTATCTCAAAATGACAAAGCCTTAGCTCTTGAGTCAGCCAAAATAACTACGACGATGCTACCAAATGGAAGAACTGTTGAAGAGTTCATTGTACCACGTGCATTCTTCATTGTACCACGTGCAACATTTCTAAAGCATTCGACTTTGGAAAAGAAATTAAAAAATTAAAAATATTGCTCAATATTATAACCAACTATAAGAATCACAATTGGCTGAGTGGATTAAGTGAACGACTGGAACCTTCTACGTACAGCATCGCTAAGTAGGTTTGATAAGACCGTTTTCTTCATCTGCTTCCTTTCCTCTTCACCTAGTGCCAAAAACCGAATCGAATGACTGAAGACCTTGTACGGATTAACGACGTCTGAATGCGATAACAGTACCAGATCGGTACCGAATACCATACATTCAGGATTTTTTAATACACCTCAAAAAAAAAAAAAATTTCACGCCATACCAATTGCTCCATTTTTTTTTTATACCAAGTTAAACATGTTTAGTGTTAATTTAAATAAATAATAAATTAACGTCTCTGTATATCCGAAGATACCATGCCAACTGTGGATTAAAATCCATGTTTATAAGTCCTATATTCGTCCTTGTATGGAGTACTGCTGTCAAGTTTGGGGTGCTGCTTCCATCTTGGCCCTCTTGGACGCTGTTCAAAAGCGAGCTATACGAATTATGGGTGATCGAGCTTTGACATCAAAGCTTGATTCCCTACAACATCGTCGCACTGTGGCTGACCTCGTTGTTTTTAAAAATATCGTCATCAACAGTGCTCAGATGAAATCAGCGGCATCATGCCTCAAACTTATTTTTACCACCGTTTCACTCGGCAATCGGCTACCGCAACCAGTGAAACGGTCGAGATCCCGCGCTGTCATACTGGCAGATCGCAGAAAGACTTCTTTGTCTGAACTGCATACAAATGGAATAGTTTGCCGGAACCCTTAGTCTCAGGTGGCTTCAACCCGCAAACGTTTAAAAAAGCGTTCATCAACACCTTAGAACGCCAGTTGTTGTGGGACCTAGGTTTAGACCTAGGTCTTAAAAGGTATTTATGTGTTGTTGTGACACATATTCTAAACCCTAACCCCCTACACAACACTTTTTATTTAAAAAAAAAAAATGATTTCAAAATCATTTCCAAAATTGTTTTTGTTCGTGCGTACCATCAGATACCAATTGCTGCTGAACAAAACAGCAATTACGCTTCCATTTGGTCTTTTAAAATTCATAAGAATGCTATAAGGCCTGAGTAATGCAGCACAGACCTTGCAGCGTTTTATGGATAAAATGACCAAGGGGCTCGATTTTGTATTGTATCTATTGACGATATCATACGGATGGTATTTTACAACATTTCTGCACACTGTATTTTACCATGTGAAGGAAATATTGTTGCTATTAGACAATTTCTTTAGTTAACATGCGTTTGACATGCTCAGTGATTCGTAGGAATGATTAACTATTACCATAGATTTTTACCTCAATTGGCTGATAATATTTCACCAATCCATATCCACATCGATGAACTCATCTAAAGAGGTAAAAAAACTCATGCATATTATTCTCCTAGCTCATCCATAACAAAATGCTGTATTAAGTCTTAAAACGGATATTTCAGGTATTGAAGTTGGTACAGTATTAGCATAGTATGCAGCTAGTTGTTGGCAATCCTTGTCATTTTTCTCTCGCAAGCTATTGCCTTCGGAACAAAAGTAATCCACATTCAAGACTGACAGATACAAGAAGTCAAAAGACCGAAACTGAACTCCAAGACTACATATCCAAGGAAAAACGGTTGAACTCAAAACTTAATCTAATTTTTTAAGTACTAAAATTTTAAGTAAACCAATTTGGTGCGAGACATGTTCTGAAAAAACAAGTCCATATATTCCTAATGAACTATGACGGACTGTTTTTGATTCACTACACAGTATGTCACACCTCAGCATGCGTGCTTCTCGGAAGCTAATGTCTTCTTGTTACTTCTGGCCATCACTGAATATTGATGTTGGTTTTTGGTCGAAGACATGCATTTCATGCCAACGCTCAAAAGTCAACCACCATACACACACGGAATTTTTTAATTTTAACATTACAGATATCCTAGATATCATTTCAAACATATTCATGCAGATTTTGTTACCGCCGTAACATGAATATGAATATATTCTAACCATTTTTTAGCGATTTATACGGTGGCCGGAAGCAATGCCAGTGAAAGATATGCGGGCGACAACAGCAGCTAAAGTCTTAGTCGATCAATCAATTGACAATGCTTTAGAATACTGGAGGAGCTAGAATTAAATTCTGAAGAAAATTCTTCTTTACCTTCTAGTCTGGTCGGCGTTTTAAAACAGGCCTCTTCAATACCTACAGATACCCGGACAACACTTCAAGATGATATCTACATTCCGAAAAAATTCTGACTACTTTTCAAATTTTCGAAAGAAGATGAGATAGCAGTCTCCTGAAAAACTGTTTGTTAGCTATCGAGAGCTATAGATATAGTTTTTTTATCCGATTTCAATCCTATAGGTGAATATGTGTCTGTCTCTCTGTGGACAAGATATCTCATAAATAGGTCAAATTGACCCTCAATAGGTGAAATCGACTCCAAATTTGGTACACAGGTATTTAAGACCCATATATGCCATGGTATTGATTTTCAGATCCACATATCAAATGTGATGACTTTTTTCTTTTTATATTTTTTTTTATTAGATATTTATATTACTTCGGTCTGAAAGACCTAAGTATGACATTCATGAGCTCAAAGTGAAATTCTTACCCCCACTTTTTTGGCATTTCTCGACGTTTTAGGACCCACTGATTCTAAAAAAGCAAAAAAAAAATGTGTGTCTGTCTGTCGGCCGTCCGTCCGTCACAACCGACGAAATCTAGAAAACCGCTAAACGGATTTCAAAATTTTTTTTTCTAAAAATAGGTTTACTCAATGGGAAGAGCCGAAAAGACGATGTGTTTGATAACTGTACCGGAAGTGTGTCAAAAAAATCGTCAACTGTGTCAAAACAAGGAAATTTGCATATTTTTTGGTTAAAAAACGTTCATTTTAAGTGATTACGAGTAGAAACATTGAATTTGGAGAAATCTTGATGGTCGGGATTGGTATGTGAGACCAAAATCTAAATTATTGCATTATAAGTTTGTCAAAAAAATGTTGTCAAGTGTGTCAAAAGATTTTTATTTAGTTTTTTACCTAATTTTTTAGAAAAAAATAAAATTATGTTTGAAATGAAATTTTATTATGATTATTGAGAATTATGGCATTATAAGTTTGTCAAAAAATAATGTCAAGTGTGTCAAAAAATGATTTCATTTAATTTTTTAGCCAATTTTTTGGGAAAAAAATGTAGCTGTTTTTATGAGATAAATGTAATTTAAAATGAAATGGACATGGAAATTTTTGAATTTGTTATAGTTTTTGAAATATTTTTGGAATTTTGAAAAAGTTTGTATTTTTGATTTTGTAATAATTTTTGCAATATTTTTAGAATTTTGGAAAAAGTTTTAATTTTTGATTTTGTAAGAATTTTCGGAATAATTTTAGAATTTTGAAAAATTTTAAATTTTTGATTTTATTATAATTTTTGGAATTTTGAAAAAGTTTGATTTTTTTTAATTTCACAATATTTTTGGAATTTTGATTATAATTTTCCGGCATCGTATTGATGTTTCGTGTTAGTTTTGTAATAAATTTCTAAACAGAGATAAAAAAAAGTACTTGTACTTTAACAAAGAGTTATGTTTGATATACATCGCTGCCCAAAACTAAAAAAACCATGTCCTCATAAAAGTTTTTTGCCGAAAACTATAACAAAATCCTTAACCCAGACCGAAGTCTTGATATCTCAGAGCTGTAAGATTTCAGCCCCTCCATATTTTTTATTTGTTTTTGTCTAATTTTTTTTGTGCTATCTTGTTATAGTCAGCAATGTACGATAGCATTTCTCTTCACTTTCGATAGTTGCCAGGCCTCCGATTTTTATTTTATTTTGCCCCCCAATTTTTGTTTTCCAAAAAAAAAAAAATGCACAAAAATAAAAAACCGCTTTCAAAGAGCCAACTTTTTTTTCTTATTTTAAGCCCTCAGATATTTTAATTTTATTTTAAAAATAAAATTTTCGTGCGCGGTAGATTTTTTTGATTTTATTTTATTTCGCTCAAAAGAAAAGAGGAATAAAATCTATTTTTTTCTAACCATCCGTTATACATATTTTTGTTTGTTTTGCTTTATTTTAGCTAGTTTTTGTCCTGTTTCGTTATTTAATAAAGATTTGTATGATTGCCTTATAATTTTAGATAATGATTTCATGTTTTTGTTATGCATTATTTTTATATGGTTTGATAATGAGCAATTTTTAATTTGTTGTTTATGAATTAAGGTATGAAGCTAAAAAATGCTAAAAAATTATTTATTGTCATAATTTATTGGCCGAATTTATTTAAAATATATATATATATATATATATATATATATATATATATATATATATATATATATATATATATATATATATATATATATATATATATATATATATATATATATATATATATATATATATATATATATATATATATATATATATATATATATATATATATATATATATATATATATATATATATATATATATATATATATATATTTATATATATATATATATATATATATATATATATATATATATATATATATATATATATATATATATATATATATATATATATATATATATATATATATATATATAACAATAAAATTAATTAATTACTTCATTTTTGTTTTCGAATATTATTTTTATTAACTAATTAATTTTTGATATATTTTATTTCCAGCTTTTCAAGAACGTTTCAATTCATACACGAAAATACGCGTTTTCTTTTTTGTATTAAACCCGTCAAAAATATAAGCCGCGTTCAATTTGACTGAAATAATACAACTAATGCAAAATGTAACAACTTGTTCAGTAAACTTTAATAAACAGTTTTTTTTAGTTATATCAAGCGCACTTATTTACTTGCAAATTTTAAGGTAAACAACCCAAAAGAAAGAAAAACAAAAAAATCTGAGAGCATATTTATTTATTTTTTTCAAATAATTATCTTTGAACAAGATCTTTTCTTGTAATTTTTTATTTTGCTCACAAAAAGTTTTTCCGTAAATTCTTTTATTTTATCTTAAGAGCAAGGACGAACAACAAAAATAAAGCCCGCGTGGGCTGACTGATCGTTTCGTTTTACGGGTTTCCACTGTTCTAGTTTTTCGTTTTTTTATTGTGTCCAGTAATTCTGAATACGAAGTTCCAGTTTCTACTTCCAGTTAATTTTAAGGTCGTTATCTACACTACAGCTTACAGTTATGGTGCGATTTTTATGAAACTCATGATTTTGTTGAAACTCAATCAATATAAGAAATGTTTGATTAGCTTTCAGTGAACTTTGCAGGAAATAGTACAACTGCTGATTTTTTCAGCTACGTTTTTTATGTTTGAGGGACACTATATCAACGATCGTTCATGAATAAATTTAAATAATATTTTGATTCAACTTTAAGATAGCTTTAAACTCTGAAGACCAATTTAATGAAACTTGGCACATATCTTTTCGACAAGAATCAAACAGATAACAAAATGTTCGTCTGTGCGTACACCAAAGTCTTCGTTCAGGGCAGAATTTGAATAAAACTTAAATGCATGATCTGGATATGAATGAGAAAGAACTGTTTAAACTGAAAGTTTAAAACTATGGTGTTGACCCTGTTAAATTGACCAAAATGCAATGAGAAGGGATGGTGTTTATCAAACGGCTGTGAACCGATTTTGATGAACCATGGAATTTAAAAATTTGCAATTAGTTCGAGACTCACAGTTTGCTATTTTTTAGTAATTTTTATAAAAAGCTTATTAAAAGCTAGCAGTTGAAGTATTTAATAAATTAAAGAACTTTATTTGCAGAACAATGTGTTGACAGAATTGGTGTTACATTCGGTCTAGGCATCAGCGCTACCAATAATTTTTGGACTTAAAATGGGACTCTCTGTTACAAAGGATCGTGATCGTATAAAACCAATATAAAACCAAAACACTATGAAACCAATTTGTGCTACTGGTGTATTCAAAACCAGGTCAACGTCAAAAACAGAACATTCACGGCCCACATCTTGCAGTAAAGTTTAACCTAGGTAATCTCACCGAACACCATAAAATTCTCACTGAATTGCACGCTGAACTACATGTGTGCTATATTTCGGATTGTACGCTAAAAACAATAAATTTATATAGAGACTTCGATGGTTAGATTTTGGCCAGAGACCGTATTGATAGCTGCATACGATAACTGACACAATGACGAAATCTGTTACACAGATAGTTTTCCTAACCATGTTTGCAAAAGAGCCGGCAAGTCTAGTGTTAGAATGAAGTGACGGGTTGCCTTAGCTCCACAACAATAATATTTCTATTAAAATGTTTGTACATTAGCAGTTGCGTTCTTGTATGTACCGAAAGAAGATAGCGTAATTTTGAAATTTATCTTATCTGTGTCACAAAAACTGCACCATATTTCACTAAACTGTACGCACTTTGATTCAAGTTTTTCATGGCAAGACTACTAGGATCTACAAAAAATTTCTTGCAGTAAAAGTTTGTTAATTATGTGCGCGCAATGCAACACAGAAATGATATTTCTACAAGGAAATTCTATACCCTTGGCTTTAGCCCTGCAAAACAAGGTATCAATATAAAGTTTATTGAACTGGAGCTTTAATGTGGAATGGTCAAGAGTTGGCTCAAAAGCAAAGCAAGAAAACATGGACAACTTGGGTTTAAACCCAAAACATTGGTTTTAAACTTGGCTAAAATGTTAAAACAAATCGATGACGCAAACCACAAAAGGTGTCCGATTAATGAAGATTGGATATAGCTGAATTCAAACTTTCACAGAAAGAACTTATTCTTCGGTAAACAAAGCTTGAGACATAGCTGTCTCATAGCTACCGGCCGGTAGCTGATTCAGATTAACCTCATGACGAGCGTTCCAGTTTTTTAGCTGGGGGACTTGCAAATAAATATTAACTTAACTTAATAGATGATTTTATTGTTGTTTTTATTTCTGAGAACTGAGGATATTGGCCATATAATTGCAAAGCACATTATGTCAGTGATAGTTTTTGACATATGCTTAGTTCTAAAACTATGCACTTTATATTACAGATTTGTCAAAATTACCTATAACTCAAAAAAATGCTCATGCTAATGCAATGATTGTGGAGCTACCGGTATCTAAGTTGCATACGCTAAATTAGTTTTGGACATTTTAACTAAGGTTTGATAAATGTGGAAATTAGCGTGTCAACCAAAGTCTAACTAAAAAATTTCATCTGTCTGGAAATCGAATTTAATTTCTCCAAAACAAAGTTTATCTATAGCTCAACACCCATCTATCAAGAAGTGTTACACTCGTGTATTATTATGAGTCGCTGGCATTCGAAATTCGAATTATCAAATTTTTGTAGCTAATCTATGTTGAAACCATAATACGTATTAACTCTAGCTTAAAAATTCTTAGTATTTTTTTAAATAAAGAAATTTAAAACCTTTTCTATTCTCTGTCAAATGTTTTTGTTCTTCATTTCCCGTAAAATTTTAATAATTTTTCATTCCAACACAAAATTTAATATAATATATAAATAATGTAATAATAACAAGACCAAGTCTTGAAAAATCATTTAAATTGTATCTCCTCATATAATCATAAATATTAGAAAATGACAATCATATTTTTGTTTAAGAAAAAAGAAAGCATAGAAAGAAAAAATCTTTACATTGTTCAACTTGAATAGAGAAAAATGACAGTAATTACACGAACTAATAATTAAATAAAAATATCACGTACCTCACAATGTAAGCCGGAATAACCAACGGGACAAATACATTTAAATTTTCCCACTAAATTTGCACATTCGCCACCATTCCGACACGGTGAACTTGCACACTCATCAATATCTTCAGTACAATTTTGTCCTAGAATTAAAAATTATAATTTAAACAACTGTCTGTTTTTTATTATTTATTTAATTCTTTTACCTGTATAACCTATAACACATGCACAATGATAACTATTAACTAAATCTATACAAGTTGCTCCATTTTCACACTGGCCTACACAATCATCTAAATTTTTATCACATATTGAACCACCCCACCCTTTTAAACATGTACATTTAAACGATCCCGGGGTATTTATACATTCTTTAGAATTCACACAAGGTCCGAAACTTGACTGTGAATTTGATTTACATTCATCAACATCTAAAAAGAAAATTAGAAAATTAGTAAAATAATAGAAAAAAACAAGTTTTATTTACCAATACGACACAGCTCACCCGACCATTGTGGCGGACATTCACAACGAAACCCACCAACAAGATCAATACAAGTACCGGCATGTTCACACGGACCTCCAACACATTCATCAATATCTAAAATAAAATCAAAAATAAAAAAATAATTAATTTATTGTTATTAGTGCATAAGGTTTAATTGAAAAATCAAATATTTTCGTCAATAAAAAACCATAAGCTCTAAACAAAAGCCACTTAATACTATTATTCCTATTGACAATATAATTTTAATATTGATCCTGTTTATTTGAAAATCGAATTAGAGTAACATTAAGATAAAAGAAATTAAATGATCTACGATCATGGATTCCTTTTTAAAGTTAAAATGTTTGCTTATTCATTTATCTTTATTTGTTTTTTTATTTTTTTATATTTTTTTGAATAAAATATTAATATTCCAATGCTTTTAATCGAACGTATGAATGAACCCACGCATTACAATTGTTAAAGTTTGTGATGCTTTTAAATTTTTTATTTTTTAAGATACTATGGGCTCTGATGTCTTTATATAAAAACCGAAATTGATAATAAAATGTAAAGTTTTTGTTTTTGTTTTCGGAGAACAATAGGCTACATCGTGTAAATTGTGATTTATGATTTAAAAGGTATATTTACGGTTGGGTTGTTAAACAGATCTTATTATGCAACCGAGGTGTTAAATTCATTTCGTTTAGATGTGATAAAATATTTTTTGTGTATTTTGTGGTTTTAAAAGGATTAACATAAAGCAAACGATTCGGTCATTTCAGTTCAATTGTTGAATTATTTCACCAATAAAATAGTTTTTTTTAGTTTATCAAGTTTTATTTTATTATTAATATTTTAATTTTTGTTACAATTCTCTTGAAGTTCAGTCTTATCGACTTTTCTTCTTTATAAAACACTTATTTTATTTTTAATTACTAGATTATGTCTAACAATATTTGACATAATTAAAATTTAAACATGTATGTATAAGTATTAATTTAGTGGAAATTAGTTTTTGAAAAAAAAAACACACCACCAATAAAATAATTCTATATAAATATAATATTGTTTTATATAATTAGAATTAGCTCCAATATCAGATAAATAAAAACTGATTTTAATTAAAATATTATTGTTTAATAATTTGTTGTGAGTAGGCATATTTTTGGGGTATGCTTTTTGTTTAATTTAACATTAGTTGGCACTGGTTGGCATTGGATACGGCTTTTGGCTTCGATAAGATTACTATTTATTTAAGGGTCATAATATAATCTGAGGCAAAGTTTAACTTTGTAATAATTTTACTCGGTCCCACATGACTCCCCTCTCCTTAAAAAATATTAGTTGCAATATTTTAACCAAAAATAATTACTAATAAAAAAATATTTCAACCGTTGCCGTCAGATATTAATATCAAGCAAGTTTAACACCCTAGAATTTCTAATTCACGAGGTTACACCATAAGGAATTTATTTGCCCATGTGAGGCATGAATCATTGAAATCATATAATTTCAACAAGCACTTTCGTTCAAAGCAATTTTCTTGACCAAAGGAATGTAGAACGGCCACTGAAAAAGTGAAATAAGCATTTGAAGTTATCACAAAGTATTATCAGACGAAATATTAGTGCAATAGTATAACATTAGCGCAACATAACAAATCACATTTTTAAACTTTTGACATTCGCAAACCAAAAAATATTTTAACTTAAACCCAAAAAAAAAATGATTTTTCGATCGATCATCATTCTTCTTGGATCAGTGATCGTGTGACTTCATACACAAAAAGCAACCAGCACAACCAGTTATATTGGTAGCCCCGGCGTCTAAAAATGCCATATCCAATGTAAATGATGAATGTTACCATGCATTTGAGCAAGCAAAAAAAGTTTAAGCATCTGCCACCATGCTCATCCATCGGTTTAAAAATGCAAAACTTACTGTAACTTCTAATTGCTTAAACATCGTCATGGGATCAGTTTTTCAGTAATATGATTCATAGAAATAATGTGGAACACAGCTCGCATTTTTTCCTAGGATATTACAACCGGCTGAAACTTGATATTCTGCATTCGACAAAGAACGTCTTGCGGTGCATGCTGCAATTGAATATTTATGTTATTTGCAATAAAACTAATTTCAGAAATTGTGTAGTCGGCATTATTTGTATGTTATTGTTACAAGGTACATTAGGTAAATTATTTCCGGGTTGTTTTGATTTCTTTTATTAGTGCGTTTCCAGCTACCTGTTGCTAGACAAAGGAAAATGTGATTGACATAAGTTTGACAGGGTTTTGGAACCATAGTAGGTATTTGACGTAGAATCGATCACTCACAGTTCTAATCTCGGTTCTGGTTTTTGTGTGAGTGTAGTGTGGTGTTTGAGGTTAGGCATTCTCATATAAATAGAGATCGCTGCTCAGGTTTATTCATCTTATTTGTGATCTGCTTTTTCAATGGCTATCTGGCTGCCGATTCAAACCTACGACATGTAATAACTTAGCCAAGTCGATAGAGCCAGAATCGGATAGCGGTCAGGTAGACAATTCTGTACAAACTGTACTTGAAAATGGTAAAGTGGTGCCCAACTTGGGGCTCGAACAACCGTAAGATTAAGATACTCATGCTCTACCGACTGAACTAGCTGAGCATGGTGGTATTATATTAGTCTGACATACCTGATTGTTAATTAGCGGACAAACAAGTTCACTGTCAATCCCGTTTAATCACGGATAACCCTTTATGTTAGTTGTTCTTTCTATTCCAGTAAGATTTGGTTATTGTATATAATGATAACCTTTTGTTTCCAACAATATTTTCATTTTATCAATTATGTTACTTTTGCTTCTTTCAGCGCTGATTCGATACTTGCGTTGTAACGTTAGTTATTTTTATTGTTTAGTTCTAATATTAATTTGTTAGAAATAAGTAATTTTTTGAGAAACCAATCTATATTATATCAATTCGGTACTATCCCATTCCAAAGTCAAATGATAAAATTCGTATAATTGTCTGTCTGTTTCGGAAGCACACGAAAATGCTCGTAAGAAACCTAAACGAGAGGTAGAAAATTGCATTGCCAAATTTAAAGCCATCAAAGGGATTTGCAAGAACGAATTGATCAAAAAGACGACGACTGAGCTCAACTTTCAAAAATTGAGGCATCCATACTTGCCCATATACTCAAACGACTAGAGCGGATTAGCAAATACCCTGTAGTTATCGACTAAGTGGACATTATCGACTAAGTCGATAACCCATTGGAGGCATACCGTAAACTGCACGTAGTAGGCTCATAGTTTCGATATAGTTTAAAGCCACTAGATTTGTCCGTTTAAACAGTGGAGAACATCGCACCAGAACTTGGAGGAGATGTGAAATTAAAGGCAGAGATCATAAGTCAATAATTACGACACTAACATCTACAACTGAACGATTCCACGATACATTGCTCAATTCACGAGTGACATAAATATATTTCGGGGAAACAAAATATGTTTGCCGACTTTCGTGCTTGTAGAAATATTTTTACAGCTAAATATTTTTGAGAAAGAATGAGTTAAGTCAGTAATGACTAATGAGCTAAACGTATTTCCAACTATGGTGTTAGAAGACTACTGTGTGCTCTGCCAGGTGAAGGGTGTGTTTGGTATCACTCCATTGCTTTAAATCCTGAATGTACTCCTGTTTTAATAAGTACTGTATACTGTAGTGAACACAGTATAGAAGTTTGCAGCTTAGGATTATGTGGTTCACTGTCTAACGCAAAACGTTTATGCAAAGTTATAAACTAAATTATCTTTTTAGATCGATGCTTCTTCCAACGAATCATAAAAACTAAGGCTGTCTGACTCGAGGATCTTGTTGTACACACCGCCACAATTTTAGTTAGACAAAACTAGAGTGAGGGTCTAAGATAAAAAATTATCACACTTGCTTCTAGAAATATTTTAGAAAAGGTATATTACGAGCCAAACACACGGGAGGGCTGTGGTCGTGAGAAATAATTCATGTCTGAATTCGATAGCTCGTCAGATATGCATCGCTTGGTCACAAACGTTTTTGAACTTTGGTATATTTGATAAAGTTAAAAACGAATTTGAAGAGAACCCTGTTAAAAAAAATACCCAGAAACTTTTTGCGTACACTTTTAAAAACATTGTGAAATTAAGTTTTTAAAGATGGCGCTGATGCTGGAGGCCAAAATTTTTTTTAATAAGTGTTTGATTTTGTTCTAAAGACATTTATTAGTTCGTATAAATGTGAATCTGCTCAATAATTTTTGTTTCATTCAACTAAAATTTTTGACCTCAGATGCAAATCTAAAAATTAATATCTTTAGAATGAAATCAAATTACACCTAATTCTGTTTTTACACGACAGATTGGTTCCAGAGAAAGACGTGTAAAAAAAATTCGTGTAAAAATATACATTGTATATATGGAAAAATGGAGGATTGGTTCCACTCTCAAGAAATCAGTACAAAAAATATTGGACACGCTGTTGCATTGACTCACACCACCATCAGTTCTGACAATATAGTACGCTTATATATATTATTCAATTGATGGCTAGCTGTTGCCATAAATTAGTTATAACTTTAGAAAATTTGTTAAATAAAAGTAGAAATTCAATAATTTTATCGAAAGTGGCAAACCAAAAATTTGGATATGCAGAATTATTGTGAGTTTTTAAAGCTTCGCCGCTTCACAATTACAGAATTTGGCTGCTGATCCAATTTTAGTATTCAGGCTCAAAAGGTAAACAAAATTCAAAAAAGTTGGCCAAGTGCGAAAAAAATTCGCTCACCGAGGATTCCGTGAACGTAAAAGAACGTAGTATCAAAAATAATTGACAAAGTTGTGTTGTATGTATATAGTCTTTCTATTGCCAAATCATAAGGACATACAAAATGTATATTTTCTCTTAAACGTTAAACGATTTTGCCACTTGTGCAATCAGTTTCCATTCATTTCGTCCATGACTAGTGGACCCCAGTTTGGACATCCTGTATCACGAAGGTTTTGTATGATGTCATCACGTCAACGTTTTCTAGATCTTCCTCTCCAACAAACACCAGCTGGTTGTTGTTGAGATGCTTTTTTATCATTCTATCTAGTGGAGCTTTTTCTACAAGACCGAACCATCTAATCCGGTTGGATTTAATGAATCCAATTACATCTCAGCTGCCAAGGAGCTGTCTGATTTCGTGATTCATTCGGTTTCTTTACTGATTCTCAGCAACTTTGCATAAACAATAAATTCTTCGCATGACCTTTCTCTTGAATGTTGATAAAATTCTACAGTCGGCGCGATTCAGTGTCCAGCTTTCACTTTTCAAGTAAGGCACAGGTCGAATTAATGCTTTGTGAAGTGCGACCGCGAAAGAAATTTTGATCGCAGAAGTTTTAAGTTTGCGTAGAAAACTCTGTATGCGGCAGTGATAAGGGCTTTGATATATGCCTGCATGTCATTTGACGCTGTTTTTGCAGACCCGAGGTATTTGAAGTTTTCAACACGTTCCACTTTATAGTCGCTAGTATCCAGATTTCCGGAAGTTATGTTCCTAGATGTTGTTAGAAGTTTAGTTTTGCCGGTGTTGATGCATAATTTTATTTCAATTTATTTCAAGCTGTGAGCCTATTCTTAATATCAATTGTTCTACGTCCGAGAAGCGCAATATCATCTGCGTAATCAAGAATGTAACTAGAATTGTTAAAAATGCAGTTTTGTGTTTCGATTCGGTTTTTTCTTATTGCGTTCTCAAGCGGCAAATTAAATAGTACGAGCGCAAGTGCATCACCTTGTCGAACACCTGTTCGATCGTGTTATATGGAAAGTTAGATCGAAAGGACCAGAAACTGTTGTTGTCGCGGATTATACTCTTATATGCTTGCTTGAAATCAACGTAGAGCTGGAGGATGCTGATGTTGTACTCCCAAAAATTTTCTAGAATAATCCTTAAAGCAAAACATTGATCTGCGGTTGAACGGTTGGGATGAAAACCACAACTTGACGGTGCAATTGCTTGAACAGGATCAATTTCATTCTTTCTATTCAGTAGGCTTTGAAAGTGGGAGCGCTATACTGCATGCACATCACGTTCATTTGTTGTAAGCTCGTAGTTTATTTTTTACGATTGTGGATCTTGGGTGGTAATTTTTTGTCAGATTTCGCGCATTGGCAAAACACTATTTCGAATTTCCATTAGCCGCATGTTGGTTGATGTTTTCGATACAACCTTTATATGTTCGCGTTTCTTTTCCGTAGAAGATAATCAGCTTGGAAGCTTTGGGTGTTCCTTGTTGACCATTTTTCTCGCATATGTTTAAACCTTTAGCGGCAATAGTCGTCAAACCATTCGTTGCGATTTCGGTGGTCGTTTTCCGATTGTAAATGGTGAGAGCAGACGCTTGAGTTCCATTGGTCTTACGGCGGCAATGACTCGCAATGGCGTAGAATCATTCTTACTTTGTTCTTACTTTGCTCTTCTCAACTAAAATAACCTAATTCTGTCAACGTTACACAAGTAGCACGGCATAGACGTAGAATTTTGCTAACAAATAGCAATATCAATGGAAAATTGATCGATCAGATGCGAAAAATGTAACATATTATCCATTGAAAAATGTTACATATTAAATCTTATTCATAGCGGTTTATGGTAACTAAAGATAAAGAGTAGCAAAATCCGATGTCTTTGTCGTGCTTCCTGAGTTATGCTGACAGCATTTGGTTGGTGTATCGGAGACAAGCAGAGTAAAACCTGCTTAGTCAATGACCTACATCACAGCAAATTAGCGCCTTAAAACGCATGCGACCCAAGCGTCTCTTCTTCATCTTAGGGGCGGCTGGGAGCGGGCGTCTGTCTTAGATTAAGTGGCACGCTAAATAAACATGTAAAAAGGTTATTCTGATGACCTTAACATTAGAACGGATCCATTCACAAAATATTTTTAGATAAAAATTTATAAAACATTCTCCTTTTTCTGATTCTGACTCGTATCACGGTCCACGGATCGTACAATAATGAATAGAGAGTAAAAATGTAAATACTTACTGTATTTTTACTCTACATTTCAATTTTAAATAATAATAAAATAATACACGACTTATTCTTTTTAAATTGAGATTGATTTCACTAAATACGTATTTCGAAAGCTATCGTTTCATCGACAGTAGTATCTAAAAACGTTTAGATACTACTGTCGATGAAAGCATATAGCTTTCGAAATATGTATTTAGTGAAATATAACTCAATTTAACAAGAATAAGGCGTTTATTATTTTATTATTATTTAAATATATTGTTACAGTTTAGAACTTCTAAATTAAAATATTTTAATTTAATTTTTTTCTGCAAATGTATTGTAATTTGAAGCGGCTTTTAAAAATATATGTAGTACCTTATATATTTTTAAAAGCCGCTTCAAATTACAATACATTTGCCAAATTACAATGCATTTGCAAATTCTTTTCTTGAAAAATCGGATAAACGGGAGAAAAAAATTAAGTTTAAAGGTTTAGTCGATTCGTGTTATTTCAAAAATTTTCGTGCATAAAGAAAATTATTTTTTTTCTCCAACTCGTGTTATTTCAAATTCGTGCATAATAAATTCGTGCAAAAACAGAACTGAGTGTACTTCGGTCTGAAAGACCTAAGTATTACATTCATGACTAACTTACTTACTAACTAACCGCATGGAGGGATCAGTTATGAGTTTAAGTCTCTTAAATAATATTCTGGTTGAACCAAAGCATTATATACATCGGTTATATGCGGTCTTAGTTTGAAAGCATAAAACACACGAAATATCTACACAGAAATTGTTTCAAAAAATAAAAACTTATATGTTTTAGCGCAACATGAACTTGCAACTTTACTGTAGTTTAAGAAAAAACGTAAACTTCACAACTAAATGGTGTATCGAAATATATCTACCATCATTTTAAACTGTATAACAATTTTGTCTGACTTAGACCGACGTTTGTAGTCTCGGTTGGAGTTATAAAATAGTCAATTTTAGCTGAATTAATCGTTGTGTTCTTAAGTGTACCAAAAGAAGATACAGTAACCCTGAAATATACATTATTTCGGACAATTAGACTATACTTTTATACAAATACATAAATCAGATTGAATGCATCCATCAATTTGCCGACCAAAAACAGTTTTCATTCAGCAAGCGTCTGTTTCATCTTCGAAACCTATTTATCCCAATTTATCCACATACTGAAATTCACGAAAAATCACTTGAACACATTGAACTTTTACCATATTACGAGCATTATTGATAAATACCGGCCAGCAATGCAATTTTAGTCTCCATTTCTTCATCGACATACCCTCATAAAAGTATTAATATGTCAAAATTTTATCTCCATAGACAAAAACCACATGATGTGCATTGAACAAGTTGAGCAACTAGTTTTCCAAACGCACCATTAAAAAATTTTCAAAAAACACACGGGCGCTTAGAATAATTAATTTTAGTGATTTAAAAAATATTAAATTTTTTATATATTTTTTGTTTGCCTTGTTTCATGTCGGTTCGCTGATATTTAAATTTATTTTTTATAATATCAAGAAAAAAAAGAAAAATTGATATTATTTTTTATATGTAGGACAAATATCTAAATTTTTTGATTTCTGGTGTTTTTTTTCCATTTAATTGTATCATGAAAATGACGAAATAATGGACACATCATTTACAAATAAAATTACACGTATACATTTTCAATTAATGTTTAGCTAGTTAATATTAGTCTACGAAAAGTTCAAAACGTATCAGAAGTTTCTAGTCATAAAAGTCAGGCATCAAGTATTTTTTGTATTTATGCCCGAAAGTTCAAGGTTTTATAAGGCTGGGTTAATTTTACAAAACACTATCGTGGCAGCAATTTGAAAGCAAAAAGCAGGAAAAAGGCTTCAGCTTCACCTACATATTTAATTTTAAGAGTTGCTGTATTTATGGTGAATTTTAATCGTAAAGTTCTTTAGCGCGTTTCATATCAACTAAAAACATTACATTACTGGACCATGTAACTAGGGTAAGCAGACGTAAAATGCCTACCACATGTGAGGCCAATACATTACAATATTTTTCTCAATCATAAATGACTGGTGATCAGAGGTTGAAAAAAAAATTAAAATGCAATAGGGATGTAAAGTTTCATCAGAATTTCCTTGATACAATAGTTACCATATTGGCAAGAAATTTACACAAAGATGAAAAATCACTTGTTACTGAAAATTGTGGTTTTGTGGATGAGCAACTCTTCAATAAAAAAGATATCCAAAATTTGCTGTTTTTGTCAACCGAACAATATCGAATTCTGTGAAAAATAACTTTTTTAGTATAATTTAAAATTCGTTGAAATTTGAAGTCACCCAAAAGATTAACTATAAAACGTGCTTAGAGAAACGTGAAAATAATTATTAATCAGTTTTGCTTAATTTACTTTATTGAAATATCGTAGTATGTCACTAAACAAATTTCACAATAACTAACACAAACTTTCAACATAAAAACGAAAACATTGCATTTTAATGAATTCATATTCAGGTTTCCCTTCTAATCACATATTGATGTTTTTTGTTTGAGTTACGTTTTCTCACATATTAATTACAAATAAATTGATTTTTTTACAGCAAAGATATCGAACTTTTGACATAAATACATCAATGCTAATCAATCATAATTCAAAATCAATTTTTTGTTCGAGTATAATACAGAATTATCAAAAAATTTATTTGTATTTTAATCTTGATAATTTAGGACAAACGCCATATTTAGAATGCTAAATCGGAAACCAAAAACCAAAACTAATATTTTAATTAAATATTTTTATGTATTTTATTTAAAAGCTCTCCTACGCCAACAAGATATGAATATGACAGAATGATAAATAAACGTTTCAATACTTCTTGGTTTTATAAAACATAATCGATTTTGTTTTTAAATCTAAAACCAATTCAATAAAACGAATCTTACTTTCAATAGAAATAAATTAATTGTGCAGTCATAAGTTTCACTTTTTTTCCACACCGACGAAAAAAAAATTATTTTTTTTTCGTTCAGAAGCACGTACAAAATAAGTTGAGTGGAACGCGTGGGAATTTCAAAGAATATTCTTAAAATATTTTGATTAAAAAACAAACCTTAATAAAAAAAACTAAAATTAAAATAATACAACATAATGCGACCTCATAAAAATTAATAATTTAATTCATGAAGAGAAAAAAAAACACCAACCGTGCTGAAATTTGTTGATTGTCGGTCTTCTTCGTTAAAAACTATAATAAATATTTTCCAAAAAATTATTCAATAAATTTTAGGTAGATTATTATTTAAATAAAAATATTAACATAAATTAACGTTTGGTTGACAATAATGATGTTATAATTAAATTAATATTTTTTACAAAAATAAAAAAAATTTAGTTCTAGTTCAACATACATATGTTGGTATTTTATTAAATATACCTGCTGCGTTTCTTTTCGTTACTCAAATTAGTCTTATCGAACCAAACATTTTTATCTAAATTTTTTTCTAATATGGGTCGTGTGGATTTCAGATCATTAACATTTTTTTTATTTTTATAATCAAAAATAAAAACTGTTACCAGATTAATGGATGGAGGAGCTTGTTTGAAATTGTTAAGAAATATCAAATAAATAAAATGCTAAACGGTTCATGACATTTATTTTACGCAGAACAATGCAAAAGTAACAGTGCAAACACAATTTATACTCTGGTCATCAAGAACAATGCTTCAAGTTCATTGAATTCAAGAAATAGAAATAATTAAATCAAACACATTCGTTTCATCATGTGGAGAAAAAAACATCATAATCGATAAGTTTATATTATTATTATTTTGTTATTCGTTTATAATTTTGTTGTTTGATTAAGGTAAACAATGAAATGAAATTAAATAAAATTACAAACAAAACCAAATAATTAAACTGTCAAACAGAGCCGGTTAAACTTGATTTTGATTTTTTACAATTTTTATTATTTGAAATCTTTTCTGTTTTATGTTTGTTGTCATAATCAAGTCCTCATTATATTTATCAATAAAGAGTTGAAAACATACAATCGATGTCAAAACGCGGAAAAAAATTTATTCTTTTTGTTAAATAAAAAAATCTCAGATGAATTAGCAATTTTCAAGAATAAAAAATTTATGACTTTGTATAAACAAGCGACAATAATTTCAAGACATAGAAAACAGAATTGTTCTTCAAACACTTCCAAAACTTAATTAAAATATCCTCCTCTCCATCAATCAATCTAAAACTAGTCCACTTCTGTTCTTCTTTCAAATTTCAATTTCATTATTTCAATAATTTTTAAAATTTTAAATTGATTTAGTGTGAAAAATACTTAATCACAAGAATAACAACATGAAAGACATTAAATAAGTGAGTAATCTTTAGTGTTGTTATTATAATTTTATAAAAGAAAATATGAAAATTATTAAGCTTAAAAAAAATTTATACGTATTAGTTTAGAAAGATTGTTTTATCGTATCCACGTTTGTATGTAAATTTTTATGCTTCGACCGTTTGACTTTGATTGATTTGAATTATGAATTTAATCGGTTTCTGTTTAGTGTAGGCTAACATTTTATTGATTTGTTAGAGATGTATTTATTTGTTTATTTTTAAAATTCAAAACCAAAATAATAATAAAGTTAGTCAAATTATTTTATTGATTTGATCACGATCACGTGTTTTAAGCTAAATATCTAACACTTTTGTTATGTTTTCATAACCATATAATTCACGATGTTTGAAGATGGACTGAAAACAAAAATTGATAATAATTTTTTATATCGCTACTCAATACACATGCAATTTCACTTTTTTCCATTTTGATTTGTTTTTATTTACAACCACAAATTTGTTTAATTAATTATAAATAAAAAACATTCTTAATTTAAAATGCCAAAAAATATTAAATTTTTTCTTCATAGTTGTGCTAATGTTAATGTTAACGTTGTTTATTGTGTTATTCCTAGTGATTCTTTAAATTTCAAATATTTTATAAAAGACAAACAATATTTTCTAACGACATGAACAAATATTTAAGTTATGCAAATATTCTCAAAGTTTATTATGACAATTTGATTTGATTTTAACAAACTATTTCATTATGGACAATTTTTTTTTCATTGATAAAATACCAAAAACTGTATGTTGCTTGGTTATAATAAAAACCAAATTGTCAGTTTTTTCATTTCTTTTCATAGATTTGCAGGGGAGGTAATCTATTATTCTTTTGTGGTAGGATTCTTTCTTATAGATTTTAAAAAAATCGAAATAATTGTACAGTTTTGCATTAAAACAAAAAGCTGCGCACGTCTATGTGAAGAAATAACTGTTTTTCAGAGAGACAAAGAGAGGAAAACAAACAAACCAAAAAACGATTTGACTTAAGTCTATATGCACGCTAAATATTAGTTGTATAGATCGGTTGATTATAATGTAGAACACGTTATCCTTATTCATGTTTTCTTTAATTCTTAATATAGCTACGTTCTATGGGTTTTTACGCCACTTTTTTAGGTATCACGATTGAGCTATAGTCCCTGGGCAGGCGCCGATTTAATGTGATGATTACTACATATTTTATACTTCGTAAGGCGCCTGTCCTTGACGAGCCCGAAAACATTTGTTCTTCGACTTTTCTCAATTCAGCCACTTTTGCATTTGGCAAGATTCGAAAAATGCCGGTTGTCCGGGATCTTGTAAATTTTTGTTATTTTTAACTATGGGGATTGGAAATTTGATTTAGAACACGAGGGTAACCTTGTCCAACCAAAATTTGTTTGCTATTTTCTAGTCCGACAATCCAAACATACCAAAATGTCAGTTGTCGGACTCGACAATAGCAGACATATTTTGGTCGGACAAGCCTACCCTGTTCTAAACCAAATTTTCAACCCCCACAAATACAAGATCGCAGGCAATCGGCATTTTTGGGAACTTGCCGAATGCAAAATCGGTCGATTTGAGAAAAATCGCATAACAAATGTTTTCGGGCTCATCAAGGACAGGTGCCCCACGAAGTATAAAATATGTGGTAATCATCACATGAAATCGGCTCCGGCACAGGGAGTACTACTAATGTCATTTATTCTTATTTATTGCTCGTCACAAAAAATGTTGATCCAGTCACGGATGAACTGTACTTTCTTGAACAGAGACATTTATTTTAGTAAGAGACATGTTTTCAACTTAAAATCCTTGCATTTGTAAAATATATATCGAATTTGATATCCAAGTTAGTATGTACATTATTGTTTAAATTGTAAAATAAAAACCTGTAAAGACTAATAAAACAAAGAAAAATAGTCATTGCGTTTTCTTTATTAAAAATAATCAGCAGGCCCCCGGTTTCATTTGATGATTACTACATATTTTAAACTTTGTGAGGCGTCTGTTCTTGGCGAGTCTGATAACTGTCGCATCTGCTATTTTCTTGATTTAGCCACTTTTCGTTCGTCAAACATCGAAACATTACGATTGCCAGAGGATCTTGTAAATTTATTGTCACAATTTTTTAATTAGTGAGCATGGAAATTTGTTTTAGAAAACGAAGGTTCACCTTGTGCAACAAAAGTGTGTCTGCTATTGTCCAGTCCGACACCCTAAACATGCCAAAATGTTAACTGTCGGACTTGACAATAGGAGACAAATTTTTGTCGTACAAGGAAACCATCGTTTTCTAAAACAAATTTTCACTCCCCAATAATAAAAAAAAATTGTGGCAATAAATTTACAAGATCTTCGGACAATCATAATGTTTCGCCGTTGACCGAACGAAAAAGCAGCCGAATCGAAAAAATGGCAGGTACAAAAGTGGGAGGTCTTGTATAAGACTGACGCCTCACGAAGTATAAGATATGTAGTAATCATCAAATGGAACTGGCGAAGGCCTGCTGACTAAAAATATAAAGAAAAAATAACCAAATCAAATATAAAACATCACATTCAATAAAGGAGATAAACAAATTATGAATCAAGAGAACGAGAATAATAAAATAACAAATTATTACAATTTATCTTAATCTCTCTTTTAATATTTATTTTTAATATATGTATATAACTTGAAACGACCAAAAAAGTCTATACATTAGACTTTTTCTTTTCTTTTACTATCAGATTCATTTCATAAATAATATCTGTCTATTTATGACGTTCCACTGTAATGCATATTTTTTATTTCAAAACATTTAACTGATCTTATATTTCGATGTATAATGAATTGTTTTTTTATTGTGAAACCAATATGTTTTTTTCTTGTTTTCAACTAAAGTAAATTGATCTGCGCGTTGATGTTAGGTGATATGATTTATGTGTTTTAACTGAGATATTTTTGCAATATTAATAATTGGCTAAATTTTGAAGGACCCAATGTTTAGATTTGTATGAGGCTATTTATGTAAGTGATTTTTCTCTGTCTGTTTCGTTTGGTTTTTTTGTTTGTGCACTCCAGATTTTCGTGTATGGGTAAATACTTATTTGATAGGATGAGACAACCGATCGCAACAACTGAGATAAATAAAAACGTAAAAAAAAGTTAACGTCGATAGCAAAACAAGATTTATATATAAATTTAGTTCGAGTCTTAGTTTGGTATCGGAACGGCTACTTGCATTTTTTATTTTCATGTCAATATAAATTAGTGAATTTTATTTTTCATAGAGGTTTTTCCGGGTGAGAGGTTATTTTCCCGGGCCATTTAGTTAGTTTGTGTTTGCAAATATCGAATATATAAACAGAAAATTGTTTTCTACAATTTAGTGACGAAAGAGGGACAAGATATATAACGGCAACCCGTTATATGTTTTATTCATTCTTTTTACTATCTTGACTTTGCTTCATATTATTTTGATACTTTGGTTTTTGATATTTTGATGCTTATGTTTGGAAATATGATTGGTGAACTTAAATCACTATTATAGGAGGTTTGTGAAGAGGACGAAGCTGGGGGCTGGAATTCGTAGTATACATATTGAAAAAATTAAAAGTTTTCCCATACAGAAAATGAAAAAATTAAAAAAAAATTCGCTTTATTAAATAAATAAATATTTTTTTTAAATATATATTTAAATAATCAATTTTTTTGACATTAAAAAGGAATTTTTTTTTGTTCTTATTTGGGAAAAAAATTCGCGTCCACTATCGAAGTGGTGTTAGTTTGGAATCTTTAGGTTTGGTTTAGGTTTTTGGGCAGATACAAGAAATTTTTTCGAGTTTCTCTTGTTCGTGTTTCCGAAACAATGAGGAAATTGTTCACAAACTACCGCGTGACGATCACGAAAATACAGAAATTTTTCTCCATTCAAAATCGCCCCACACTTCTAAAGAAGTTTTCACTTCAAAAATTGGATGCATCAAATAATATTAATTTAAGACATTTATTAATTTATAAATCTATTAATCCATATATCTGTAAAACTATAAAATATTCGTGATAATTCTCCTATAATTGTTTTATTCCTGTTATTGTTGTAATTCAAATGTGATTGGTCAAATTGAATGATGTCATAACATTTTATAGAATTTGTTTGGGTTAAATTCAAGGTATGCTAAAAAATTTGAAATAATAGTTTTAATTTTCCTTAATATCTTTCAATCTTTAAGTTGTTTTTTAATAACATTGAAAAGGTTGGTTTTGGTGTACTGTTTACTTCGTTTGCTTGTTCACTTTGATGTTTGTAAAAATTTCCTTTTCTCTTCTTCTTAGTTTTTATCAAGGCTAATATAGTTTTGTTATCATGGTTTACTTATTAAATATAGAATGGCACCACCAGGTTATGAATTGCTGTCTTAACAAAATTCTCAATCTGCAACCTAATCAGAAATTAATAAGTACGACGGATACGGTAAAGCTCAATACGTTTTGAGAAGATGATTCCGATTTATGGTTTCTCCATACTGAGACTACTTTTGAAAGCTGGCCATGGATTATTGATAAAACCAAATACATCAAAGTCGTTGCAGCGTGTCCGTGAAGCATTATCGCTGGGAAAGTAGTAAAAAACCTTCAGACTAATAAATACGACGCTATTAAAAATGCAATTCACAGTCACATAATAACGACTGAGTCTAAGAGAATACAGGAACTAATTTCTAAGATATAGACAATAGACATAAAGGAAATGATGCTACCTCCAGATTCTGCCATAGGCTACAGAGACTCTGTTGTACGATCTCTGGATAACACGTCTTCCGATACACATTAAAGACATTGTGATCGCTTTCCAGGAAGCCCCGCTACTAAAACGTCATACTCCTGCTGATGGACTATGGGACCCAAGACGTCCCGCAGAATTACAATTCTATGCCAACGTTGACAAGAATCAGGCATCAACAACCCAAGCTTCAACGTAACGGGCACAGTATGATAACTTAAATAACTTGATTAAGGACTTAGCCAAATCTATATCTGAGTTACGGTTCCGATTAGAACGCCATGAACATGATCACAGAGGTAGTTCCTATAGGCGGGATCGAAGCTCGTCAAGTCGACGATATGATGGGACTAACGATAATCGGCTTATGATGGGACTAACGATAATCGCCGTATGTTCGTTCGTTACCTAAAAAAGTAAAATTAAATTTTTAATTGATACGGGGGCTGTAATATAAGTCATTCCAACCTATCTTTTTAAAAAAATATGGTAATTATATAGAATTGTTCCGTCACTTCCGATAACCTTGAAAATGGAGTATGTTGTACAGCTTTTTATACTGAGCAATAATATACATATATATAGGACGCGGAAAACATTACTTTATGAGCTATTTATAAACATTTTTTTTTATTTTTAATTATTTATTTAAGTTTAAAGATATATTATTTATGATATATTATTTTATTTTTCACTCGCTTCTGCGACCCTGCAGACCTTCGATCAATAGCACCCTCCACTCCTCCCACCCACCCCCCCCCCCCTTATCCACCCTCTTCCCCGCACCCATTCCTTCATCTGATAGATTATTGTTTCATCGATTATTGTATGGTTGGTTGCGGTGGAAGAGGAGGAGGAGGGGTGGGGGGAGGAAGGGTGCTATTGATCGAAGGTCTGCAGGGTCGCAGAAGCGAGTGAAATATAAAATAATATATCATATAATATTAGATCTTAAAATATTTCACCGACAAAACAAAACAATAATCTATCAGATGATTGATATTTTCAACATAAAAAAAGTCTATCTAGTAATGTTTTCCGCGCCCTATATATATACATATTGTTATTCAGTATAAAAAGCTGCACAACATACTCCATTTTCAAGGACATCGGGAGTGACGGAAGAATTCTATATATATACCAAATCTTTTACCAGACAAACACTAAGACCTTACTACCACTAATGAATGTAATATTAAGACTTTTGGTACTTAATGGGTGTATCTCAATCTGGGCCTTCGTTCATTTGATAATAAACTTACGCTAGTGCTGACTTTCTTTCAAAATTTGGCATTATTGTCGATCTCAGCACTATTGAAGCGTAAGTACATGCCTCTCTTACAATGGAATTCAGATATGACAGCCTAGTAAAACACAATTCATCGTAATTCATCGAATTATCACTAAAAGACGCTTTTCCTGTTATTAGGCCAGTTCAGCTGAAGACTGAAAGGTGCAGAATTGCCAATTATGAGTTTGATCAGATGGTTTAACTAGTATTAGTAAAGCGTTATTCCTTATATGCATCGTATCTTTTAAAGTTCATTAGAATACCCTTTGGTCTGACTCAAACGGCACAGAGTTATCAGCGTTTTATGAACAAAACTACCAAAGAGCTGGATTTGATTTTCGAGTTCATCCACATATTTTTATGGCCAGTAAAAATGCAGACGAACACCAACACATTTATGCAGCCTTTATGAAAACCTTACTAATTTTGATATTGATATCAAGCTGTCTAAATGCGTTTTTGGTGTTCCTACTCTAAATTCTCTAAGCTATGAGATTTCGACAGATGACATACTACTATCTAATGATCGAATCCTGGCGATTAGACAACTTCATCAATCAACATCCGTTCAACAGGCTCAGCGGTTTGTGGGTATGCTAAAATAGTACCATAAGTTTGTACGAAACTTGGTCGAATTCCAAACATCAGTTCAGACAAACCTCGCATCCCATACAAAACAGGGTAACATTTTTTTCATCTGTTGAATGAAATGGGGCTATTGATTTTGTTGTCAAACAAGCACTGGAACATAATACAAAACTTCTGGATATCTTAAACAGAACTCATTTTTCTGTTTGAAAACGGATGCTTCAGGTACTGAGATATGAGCAGTACTAAAACAGATAAATGTTGCCAGCTGTATTTTTTCTTGCAATCTTTGACGTGCTGAAACCATATATTCTGCTTTTTAACGTGAGTTTTTAAAAATACATCAACGAGAGTCGCAAATTCTCGGTGTTCACTGATCACAAACCTCCGACTAATCTAAGACGGGACGTAGTTACCGGATCGTCATTTGGACTGTGTGGCGATGTTTTCCATTGATTTTAGATATATATCAGGAAAAAGGAAGGTGGGGCCAATACACTTTCACGATCAAATGCGGAAATAGCTGTTTGCCGAGCCAGGTTGGATATCTCTCAACTCTCAACTCAACTTCAGGAGTTCGATAAAGAACTACAGGACTAGGGAATGCAATCCCTCGATTTTTTGCTTCACCAATCCCAGGATCCCGGGATTAGCGAAGCAAAAAATCACGGGATTGCAATCCGTATACAGGACTTGTCCCTTGTTCAAAATACTTTTTACAATGTTGTTCATAATAATTTTTACAAATATCGTTATCAGCAGTGCTGAGATGAAAACAGCAGCATCATGCCTCAAACTTATTCTTACCCCCGTTCGACTCGGCAATCGGCTAGCGCAACCAGTCAAACGGTGGAGATCCTGCGTTGTCATACTGGCAAATCCTATCCTGTTTTGTAGATCGAATACCTGACATATTGCCGGGCATGTTGTTGAATATTATCAAATTGTTTGGTTTTGAAATATTACCAAAAGTCACTCTTACATATATCCTTTGGTTCGGAACTGAACGGCTCAAAAAATTTGAAACAGTTCACTTTGGTAGGAGTTAAAGAGTGAGGAGGAGCAGAAATGGATTTTTACCAATTCAACTGGGATGTGATTCGAAAGAACAATTAATTGAAGTAACAATACAAATTCTTATTTAACTTTTTACTTTTTAAAATTTGGAACGTACTAAACCACAAAATACAAAAAATGCTAACGAATACAACCAAAAATAACTTAAAGCATTCTACAATTTGATTTTGTTAAATTTATTTTGCATCAAAAGTAAGAGCGTTTGGTTGTAAGGGTCAGTGGTTAATATTTCTTTTTAAGTGTTACGTCCACAATAAAATATTAGTTTGCAAAAAAATATATTGTCATGTCACATTTATTACCATTGTTGGAAAACGGCCAGAGGCACGGAGATCCAATTTTTTTAATCAATTTCCTTCACAGCTGTGAAGTTTCATTACTATTCTACGTGTTTCATGAAATTTATCTACGTAATTTGTAAATTATTGCACAGTAAAAACAAGTTGTTTATCGTGTCGCGCACCATTTTTAATAATCGTGTATTTTGAGTTGTTATGTAATATTTTTGGTTGGCCAACTTTATTGAAGAAATGACACAAAATTTAAAAGGAAAAGAATTACCTTCCGCCTACTAATGATCTCAAATAAATATCTAAAAAGATTGAATCACTGAATGCGAACCAGAATTGTAAAATTATTTTAAATTTACAACAGAAACATATATTGCACAAAGCAAAAAAACCATCATCGACCATCAAAACATGTCTGGGCAAACCTAATGTCTTTGTCCTAAAACGATAATCTGTTTGAATCAAAGCAAATTAAAACCTATTCTGCCTTAGTCAGCTTATGTTGGGTATAGTCTAAAACATCTTTAATATCTGATCAAAAAATATTTGTGCCATAGCTCCACAAGTTGTTTGAGAACCACATATACACATCAGAACTAGAGATTTTTCTATGACTTCCACTGCCACAATAGTAAAATATGTAACCGTGTAGAGCTCTTTTAGTTATCAACAGGATTTCAAGTGGACAATAGAATTGCGCAAGACTGTATTATCTCGACATTGCAGAATTAAATTGATGCCAACCACATTTTGAACTTTATCACATAAAATTTGACCAAGACAGATATTTATTTGTGAGAGACAGCAACATTATAATGTAAATTATTTTTTATGATATCAAAATGCTTGGGAAAGCTTCAAAAATCTACACAATATTGCATGCAACAGCCGCGCAGTATATCTGCATAAAAAACGAGCAAACTTTTAGCAAGTAGATGTTTAAAGATTTCATATTGTTTACACTCAATGTAAAACACATTATTTTTTATTCGAATACGGCATCATGGAACGGAAATGGTAAAATATTTAGTTAATATATCCAAAAAGAAACTCATAAATTTTATGACATGAGCCTTTAAAATTTTTTCGACTGCTCCAGTTATTATTTTTTATACCAAAGCCCATCGTAAAAAAGTTATTTCTTCAATATACAGATATTTTATTTAGTATTTACATTAGCAAAAAAGATTAACAAACGCCCACTAAAACTCGGATTTAGACAAAAACAAAAAAACTTATTAATTCTTTTATATTTCTTACAAATTTTGGGTTTTATTATTTTAAGTCTTGACTTCTTTTTGTTGTTCACAAAAAGTTAATTGGTAAAAATATGAAAGCATTGAGAAGAAGAATCTAATAAAAATATTGCATATCTTTTCAACTAATGATCAAACTAAAAGTTTTGATTTTTATTACTTTCCACCAAAATTTTACGGATGTGTAAATGGGTATTGGTTTCAATTTAAAAATTATAATCTACACAACTATCAACTTAAAATTGATTACATAATAATGCCCTATGCATATTCTATCAATATATTGTGAAAGGAGTTCCTGGTTAACGGACACATTCTTTTACTTTCCCAAAAAAAAAGTTGAATTGTTTAACTGAACAAACTTATAATTCTATTTGTCAAAAATCTAAAACGTTGAAATTTGCTACTTCATACTGAAATCGTACATTGAATATTGTTTAAAGTTATAACCTTCATTAATCATTTGTATTGAAACGACTGTAAATCTAGAATTGTTCAATAAACCAAATTTAAGTTTTTATATGTACAAAATGTGTACAAATAAATGTCTAGAATTTTACAAAAGTCATTGTTTATATATGGCGGTTAAAAATCTAATGTTATTTTGATGTGCCTTCTAACGTTTAATCTTTTATTTGATTCATCATCTTACAATATTTTTCAGATTTGAGTCACAGATAATAAAAATTATATTAAAGCAATAAATATACTTTTGTATGGAATAACAAAAAATTAATTGGATTTTTACATAAAAAAATAAAATTATTACAAAATAATACAAAAAGTACAAACTCACTTATTTCACATGTCGGTCCTGTCCAACCCGGCAAACATGTACATGTGAACTCAGCCATATTTGGTGCCGCTTGTTTATTCGTATTTAATGTATTTCTTTGCTCGTTCGGCCGACTTGATACTGGTTTTCCCATCGAACTCATTCCACGCATACCACGTAGAATCATTGATGTTGCTTGTGATTCAATTTGTGAGTTTTTTAATTGATTTGAATCATATTTGCCTGGATCTTTAAGTGTGCATGTACCTCCGTTTTGACATGGTATCGTAGCGCAAGGATGTTCTACAATTTCGCATCTTACACCAGATAATCCATCAGCACATGTACATCGAAATTTATCAGGTGCTGTATTTTCGCATGTTCCACCATGCATGCAGGGCTCATGCGTACCACAATAGTTTAAATCTGAAATAAAATTTAAAATTTCATTAATATTCTTTTCTATCAATGATAATTTGATATAAAATTTTAATAACCTCCACAAGCGCATACTTGCGAGTAATGTGAACGTTTATCACAACGAGTGAATAATGGTATGAATAAATAGTTAACTTTTGATGCACAACGTCTGCTTTGACTTATCAAAAGTCGTTAAAATTCCAATTTTGGAATCGAACTAGGGTAAAAGTTATGAGAATGGCTTACAAATAGAATTTAAATATAAATGGCACATGAAATTTTATTTTGTTTCACTAATCTCGTGATCAATGTAGTGGATGTGATTCTTTTAGTTATCTTTTTTATTTTATTTTTCAAAATTAGACAAAATTTCATATTTCAAAATTAATATTGTCATCTTTCCTTTTAGTAACAATTTTGATGACAAAAACTATGTAAATTTCTGAAATAAATGGGTGCTACAAGCGATCAACCTAGCAGGTATTAATTCAATTCTATGCTAATTCTATGCATAGCATGCTAATTCGCCTAGAGATTGTTATTCCATTTGATTTAGGATTTTGCTTCCAGCACCAGGAATTGAGCTGAATGTACTCAAGCTACCATGGAATCCACCAGAAAAAAAAACAAATGTTTTCATGTTACAGTATTTTAGGCCACCCAAACAACGCAATTTCAGGTAAAGTTTTGCCATTAGGAGCTGTCTATGGAGTAAAAGATGATACTGAAGCGCCAAATATATACTATATCTAACATTAATGAAGGACGTTGGCTCTAAAAAAACAATTGGTTTGAGTCAAAATTAGTATTGGAATCCTAAGAAAAAGTTTTCTGCAACAATTACGTCAAACGTGTGTAAACACCCAGCGTATACGGCACTACTCAAAAATAAAAAACAAAAACCACTTGTTCATGTATGGAAGAATCAAAAAGGACTAATTCACTACAAGAACTATCTCTCTCTCTCTATTGATTGCAACCTAGTTGACTGAACATAATTTAATCAGTGTGAAAAACTTATAAACTACTTTGTACTGTTTTACTATACAACAACTGATGAAATTTTTTACGAAATGTTTGTGTATGGTCTGAGTCCATACCAGAACAAATCTTACAATTTTTTTATAAAATTAGAGACACTTAAACTTCAAAAGCTTTATGGTTAAAAGTTCCATAGAAGATACCACTGAACACAGTTTTTCAAAAGGTTCTGTTTTCACTTAGAACATCTAACAAATCGATCATCGTTATTAATAGCCCAGTGAGGCAAGGCATTGCTTAATTGATATTAATTAATTATTAATTGATATTATTTGATATGTTAGGTGACTTAATGTTACCCCAAAGCATCCGGTTTGTTTAAGGATGCACTTGTGATGGGATCAATTATCGAAAACAAAAATACAGTCCACTGTGCAAAGAAGGGGTATGATTTTAGTCAGCATCATCGTTTCTTGTATTTATTGGTGTCAATTGGTGACAGCGAGAGGACTTTAGTGTCCTATTAAAAGAGCGCCTTGAAAGGTCCTGGAAAAAATATCAATTTGCAATTTACAATAAGTAGGCCCAAATTAAGGTGTACAAATTTCGAGTTTTTCAGGTTCATTTAAGAACGCTATATCTGAAACGATAATTTGAGTAAGGAGAAGGAGGAGATATCCGTGCACGGAACCAATCATTAAAATCTTTTGTTTGATCCCAATTACAACAACCCCAGAACTTTCTCTGTGTAACAGGTCATAAATCAATAAAAGCCAGAGAGTGTCTTCGGAAATATATATGGGCGGTCATAGACACGTTGATTTTTTTGTAAAGCAAAGTCAATGATGGATTACGTCACCTGCAGTCTACGTAGATGGTTTAGATGAGCTATGGTCTAGATGAATGTTCTCTTCGGCTGGGGTTTTTAAAATCTGCGGCCCAAAACGAGGCAACACGGTTCGTACAAAATGTTCCGGTGTAACCATTTGACTAAATACAATAGCTCTGAAAAAACGAGAGGATTTCGTTAGTCTAAGATAAACTCATTATCTCTTACGTAGTTTTAAAAGGCTCTTGTTGTAAATGCGAAAAAGAAACTGGGGGCTGAACAACGAATTAGAGGTGCATTGAAGACAATAGCTGCGGAAGATTTACAGATGTTATGTCGAAATATGGGTTCTTCACACTACAAAAATAAGTAGAGCTGCAGAGGTAACTACAAGAGACTTTATTAATATCAGTAAAAGCTGTTGATGGATTTAGAGGAACTCCTGACATATTTTTTTATTTAACCTTCTGAAAAGAATATAACTGGTATAGATGACGACGCATGGGAGGCTTCTCGAGAGTAAAAAAACTAACGAGTTAACTTTAGTCGGGTCTGTTTAGACTACTGATTAATGGTGGTAGGTCTACATAATGGTAATGGTATAAGTCTACATAATGGTAATGCTAGGTCTACATAATGGCAATGGTAACTACTGATAGATCATAATGATGAGAATGAACACATGATGAAACTTCATGTAAGATATAAGCCAACATGTCGATTCAAATTCTAAATTCTAAATTCTAAATTCTAAATTCTAAATTCTAAATTCTAAATTCTAAATTCTAAATTTTAAATTCTATATTCTAAATTCTAAATTCTAAATTCTAAATTCTAAATTTTAAATTCTAAATTCTAAATTCTAAATTCTAAATTCTAAATTCTAAATTCTAAATTCTAAATTCTAAATTTTAAATTTTAAATTCTAAATTCTAAATTTTAAATTCTAAATTCTAAATCCTAAATTCTAAATTCTAAATTCTAAATTCTAAATTCTAAATTCTAAATTCTAAATTCTAAATTCTAAATTCTAAATTCTAAATTCTAAATTCTAAATTCTAAATTCTAAATTCTAAATTCTAAATTCTAAATTCTAAATTCCAAATTCTAAATTCTAAATTCTAAATTCTAAATTCTAAATTCTAAATTCTAAATTCTAAATTCTAAATTTTAAATTCTAAATTCTAAATTCTAAATTCTAAATTCTACAATTCTAAATTCTAAATTCTAAATTCTAAATTCTAAATTCTAAATTCTAAATTCTAAATTCTAAATTCTAAATTCTAAATTCTAAATTCTAAATTCTAAATTCTAAATTCTAAATTCTAAATTCTAAATTCTAAATTCTAAATTCTAAATTCTAAATTCTAAATTCTAAATTCTAAATTCTAAATTCTAAATTCTAAATTCTAAATTCTAAATTCTAAATTCTAAATTCTAAATTCCAAATTCCAAATTCTAAATTCTAAATTCTAGATTCTAAATTCTAAATTCTAAATTCTGAATTCCAAGGTTGAGCAAATCAAATTCTAAATTCTGAATTCCAAGGTTATTGTTAATCGGTGTACGGGTGCAAGAGGCTATATTAAAACAATAAGTTTCTGGAAGATTGTGTTTCAGTATTTGTTTTTAACGAACTCAGTTCCATTATAGCTCCAGGCGGCACCGTTTATGTCAGCTTACTTCTTGCAAATGCTGAGTTTGTTTATGATATTTTTGCATGTCAATAGACCATGAAGTTATTTTTACACTGCAGATATTTTCTTTAAGGTTTGCTCGAGTAAAAATTTTAATCAACGATTATGTAACAATATGCAGCGGCTTGAATGTGTTAAATAAAACCTGTTTACAAATCTACATCAGCCCATTAGACAACAGTCAAATTATTTAAATGTCTCAATAAGCAAACAAGGTAGCTCAAATCAAGCAAATTTCTTATATGCAATGCTAAAAAAATAGATAAAAAATCAGGTGTGAAATATAGCAACTGCCAAAGTGTTTGCTCAACACAACACTTGTCGAAATTCGCACATATGACATACATTTTTTTCATTACTTGAACGTTTGTTCCAATTTTGAAGATAACCCTCATAAAATTTTATTGTTTTTTTTCCTTTTTACAACATATGACCACTTGTGTGCGAGTGACTTACATATAAACTTTCCTTCTTGCCGTTGTAAAACTTTTATAATTTTTTTGTTTATAAAAAAAAACTTAACCAAGGATTAAAAAATAACAATAAAAAATGTGATCATATTTTTATAGGATTAAACAGTTATTTAGGGGGATATTTTATGTAGATCGTTTTGCATCAATAATTTTTCATTAGTGCGTCTTTCTGTTCGTTTGTTACAAATCAATGGTTAACCGCTTATTATAACAATTATTTAATTTATATGAAATGTATATGTTATTGTTGTTTGGTATACAAATAAAATTTAAAAAAATAAAAATTATTTGAAGGGTGAGTTGAATGCAATTATATCTGTATCACTGTATTATTCGGTCAATGTAAGGAATTCAACGTATTTATTTTTTTATTCTATCAATTTCTTCTAAAACAACTTAATAAAATAACGAATATAATTAATAGTTATTATATTATTTTATAATTTTTTTTTATTTATTAATTTGTTAAACTTGTCAGATTTTTTAAATGATGTATACATTCGTCATCCACATGTGTTTTTTGACGTTTTATTTAATTTTTTATTCATTCGGATTAATTTTTTTTATAAATTTTTAAATAAAACTACAAATTTGTTTAATCAAAAAAATACAACTTAAAGATTCATGACATTTTGATTAATCGTTTGATGATATAATTTATTTTTTTGGGAAATGGAAATTATGGAAGAAAAAATCAAAGAAATCACATAAAATCAAATCAGAGATGTCATCGTTCGTATATCGTTCTATTAGTGGTAAGATTAGATTACATGTTACAGTTGAAAGTATTAAATAATAATTCGAATGAAATACCTGGGTATAGAATATAAGGATTTTAAATTTGTCGGTTGTTTAATAATCGTTACATTTATCATGACACTAAATCAGGAATGTTGATCCTTTTGATGTTTCGACGTCAATATTTTTATTATATAAAAACTTGTGTTTGTTTGTTGTCTGTTATCTGATATTTATCAACGATTAGACAAAGTGTAACAACTTTATCCATACTATTAAAAAATGGTCCCTAACTTCCAAGCCAGGAACTAACGGAGTTTGGCACTACGTTAGTAATTTAATCAAATGAGCTTTTATCGACGTTACGACGGCTAATTTTTCTTCAATTTAAAAAGAGGAAGTTTAGTTTCCTGAGACACAAAGTAGTTAATATTGTCGAACATCCAACAGCAAATAATGATGTGTGCAAGAGCTTGGAAACCATTGAATACTTTCTGACCCCGAAGTCAGAGATATAAAAATCAGTGCTAAAATCCCCACCTAAGGAAATAGATTAATTTAAAATTAAGTCCCTAATGTTGCCAATAGTGATATTTTTAAGTGGATATAAAGTTATCTCTATGGATGATTAAAATATATTTATGTAGCGGTTGAGCGGTTGAGCTAGAAACAGTAGCCCGATGGGTAACATTGCTGTCTCCGTTTTCGTCAAAAGAGGCTGTCTAAAGGGGTCTTTCACTACCCTTGGGGACTTTAGTAGTTTATGCCGTTCTGAAAAGACTGAAGCAGTCAGGTCCTTATTGCCAAGACTCATTGCTCACGATATTCTTATCGTCATCTTAACAATCGGTAACAATTGATTATCCAAGTAGCTGAAGAGGTGGATTTACAAATAGGAGAAGAGTGCCTGTACTACCAAGTCTTTTCCTTTTCAGTGTGCAACTAAGTGACTCCAATTTACTTAATATTTTAGGCATAAATATCGACAAAACAACTAAATTAGAACGCTTACATAACAAAAATAATTCATAAATCTTTCTCCTCATTTTGGAAATACCGGCAATCTTTTGGATGTAACTGGGGTCCTAGTTCTAAGTATATCGAGTGAATTTACACAAAAATAAGCAGACAAGCAATTGTATTCGCATGTGTTGTTTGTTAACCATAAGTTAATCAGAAGTTTGGTGGACTACAAATGTCCACCGGTTAGTCGTGCATGAATTCTAGCAACCAACTTTATCACCAAAAATTTTGAAATCACAAAAAAAGATAAAATGTATGGGAAGCCAAATTCGTATGCTTGAATACCATGCTCAGTGCATCAAACGATATGTTATATTCCCTATTATTCATTTTTGGTTTACCCATGATCACTCATAGGACGTCCTATACATTCCTCAAATATTCAAATGAATAAAGCGTCCCACAAAAACAAAAGAGCTGACTGCTGAAGTCTTCAAGGAAAACGCACTACAATTTACGTACTAGAACACGTGCTTTTATTGCACCAGGAGATTTATGTTTCATTCTGGTGGGTGTTCAATACCTTATTGTCAGGGCGGATCCCTTTATTTTAATAATACCTCTTAATACAGGACTCACCACATTTGCTCCTTTCTTACCACTTGTCAGGTCCTTTTCACGGTGTTTTTGCTTAGTCTGGTTAGCTTATTCGTTAGAGCATTATACCCTTTATCTCCAGATTTGGGTTTGAGGTTTTACCCCTATTTCTTTTCATTCTTATCCCTTTCAGGGCGAATGTAGTCTTTTAGATCTCCTCTTTTCGTCCTGTCCTGTAATGGTCTGGATATACTATGTCGACTCTACTTCAATTTACTATCTTTTATATAGAGTCATATGTCGTAATTGCATTGTTTAAAAAGTTAAAACAGATAGATAAATGGACTGCTGAGCATGCAGAGCATATAGCTAAATGGGCTGGAAACATACTGTGTGTGTTAGAAATGTGCGTAAGCAGAGGGAATTGTGTAAGTGAGGTTTTACAGAACACACACCAGCCAAAGCACTTGGTGTTTTCTCACTGCAGTCATAATGATGAGACTGTTCAGCGATTGCTGTTGCCTAGCCATAGTCTGGCTATGTGAATACGAACTACATGAACTACTAAACCACAACAGGACAACATAAAAAGTATATGCTTCCCTCCTTTTGTGAGCCGAAAATCTTTAGAATTTGTTATTTTTTTAATTGAATTTACTGATGGTATTTTTGTATCAGCTTTTCAAAACTATTTAATTGAATTTATATTTGTCACATTATTCTCGACGCAGATCAATACGTTGTCCATTCAAATGTTTAGTCAAAAAGGTGACCAAATTTAGCCCACAAATCTTTTTATCCTCCCAGATGATAAAATTCGTGTTCTGGATGACCCAAAAAGTTGATTTTTACCCGGGCTATTTTTAATCGTTTTCATACTAGAAATACAAGTAATTTGTTTAAAGTGTTTGGTTTGAGAACAGGATGGTCCCAAATTTTTCTGGAAATTCACACTTAAGAGAATGGCTCACCCGATATCAACATTTTTATATGCTTTAGAAAGGTTATTCACTGGCATTTAGAGAAAAACTATACAATAATGTTTTTGCTTAATTAATTTTGCTTACGCACAAACTGAGTATTGCTAGAACTCACTCTAGGTGCGCGACTCCTCGGCAGTTAATATTGTTATTCTGTGATCCTGAACCTACCGCTGCTTATTACAAATTGGCGTCCAATATGGGATTGGGCTGACCCACGACCCTGAGATTAAGTGTCATGTCAATAAATTTTTCTAATTTCTTTATTTAAATTAATTTGACTAGAATTTGACTATAAAAGTTTTATTTTTTTTGTGTAAACAATAATAATTTAATTAAATCGAAATAGATATATAACTTTTTTTTAAGTTCATAAATAGTTAAATTTAAAGTCAAGTGGATTATGTTAGTGAAATTTATTTAGTGCAGTTTAATTAAATTAAAAAATAAGGTTCCAACCTTACGACCTTAGATGTGGATCTCAGGTCAAACCATTTCAGTTTGAGATGAAGTGATCTGGGCAATCGAAACTGAACCTGACCATTTTTGATCGACTTTATAAGATAAATAAGAAGTAAAGCGGCAGCTAGATAGCATTTACTTGTAACTACATTTTCTAGAACATGAGACGAAGCGCTAAAAAATTTTCATTTCAATTCTAACCACCCTGAAAATAAAATTTATTATTAATATATCAAAAAAAAATATTATATTTTTAAAATTATTGATAATATTTTTTATGTTCAAGATTGTTTAGAAATGAATGTTTTTTTCGCTTCCTCTTAAGTTTTCGAAAATGTAGTTGCACGTAAATACCGTCAAAAAAATACCAAACCAAATTGCAAGCGCATGGCTCACATAATTTCAACAGTTTTATGTGCATTGGAAACTGCATTTAAAATTTGGCCTATCGAAAAAAACATTTCAGTAAATTTTTGACTTACACTGTTAAAAATATTAAGTAATAAAATGATTAAAAATGGTGTTGATGCCGTGCGTAAAACATATTTTTTAATTTTTTTTCACAATATGAAAGATCAAAATTTCCTTTATAATATACCAAAATTTTAAGAAACAGTTTGTTTATGTTCTAAAGCTATTTATTTCGAAAGATAAGCCAGAAAAGATGATTGATGATCAAACATTTTAGTTTTACATTTAAAATTTTGGACATTAGATGCATATTTTTTAAAAACTAATATTTTTAGAACAAAACCAAATGCTATCTGTATATGTTGTAGTATTTAATGGTAAGGTTGCCACTTTCGTATTGTGAAAAAAACATTAAAAAATGTTGGACCTGCGGCATGAGCGCCATCTTTAAAATTTTATTTTATGGTATATTTACAGTATAAGCCGAAACTTCACAGCACATTTTTGAAATAGGTCGATTCAGGGCCATTCAATTACCATTCTAAAACACATCGTTGATATTAGATGAGCCTTTCTTTTGCAATTTGATTTCAAAGTTGCAATAAATTTGAATTTCCAGAAATTTTTTGGATCACCCTTTCACAAACTAAACACTTTAAAATATTTATAAAACAAGCGTATTTTTATTTCACCCAAAGTTTTTGTACGCCAAGCATAATGTTGATTGGTCGTCCGCAATCTTTAAAAATTTTATTTCTTAATATTTTAACAGTGCGCGCAAAAACTTTGCACTGTACTTTTTTTTAATAGGTCAGTCAATAACCATTTCAACGCACATAAAACCGTTAATATTGGGTGAGCCGGTCTCTTGCACTTTGATTTCAAAGTACCTCTGAATTTAAGTTTCAGAAATCTTTCGGACCACCCAGTTTTCAAATTAAACACTTTAAAATTTTTCTTATAGAATCCGCATTTTTTATTTTACCTATACATACTACGGTCGTTCAGATCACGAATTTCATTAGATATAGATCTTGCACAGTTGTTGGAAATCGGAGTTGGAAATCGGACATATAAATAAAATTTATTGTTCTTACCTTGATCACATAAAATTCCTCCCCAATTTGTATCACAGATACATTGCCATGCACTCCCATTACAATATCCATGACGACATCCTGGATAAACCATGCATTCATTACATAAAGGTCCCTGCCAACCCGTTCGACATCTGGAACAAAAGAAAGACGAGAATAATTACACATAATTTTTATAACGAAATATTATACTTTAAAAAAATAAATCGGTTCCAAATTTAGAAAAAAATAAATACTTTAACTTTTTTTTGAATTATTAATTTTATTGATTTTTTATTTATTATATATTTATTTTTTGGAGGAGTTGACAATTAAAAAAAGCAAAAAAAAAATATAATAATAATAAAAAAAGAAAACACAATAAATATATAAATTTCGGTGGCATGATGACATTAATAATGATTTTGTCTGTTATTGTTTTTTATAATACGTTTTGATTAAATTGTGAGAAAATTTTAAGAAAACAAAGTTTCTTTTTTGATATTTTATTGAAGTTGACACAAAAGGAACCATAAATATATAATAATAATAAGTCGTGATGGAGTTGGAGGTAATAAATCAAGTTTTATAGAAAGAATCAAGTCATTAAAATTTTATTGGATTTGGTGTTTAAGTTTTTTAAAATTGTGTAAGTTAAGGTTCTTTACAAAAATAAAATGTAGGTAATTGATTCTTAATGTGATGCAATTTTATACATATTGTATTGTCGTTTGGATGAATATAAAAATTTGTATTGTCCATCATCATCTACTTAAACATCTGTATGGTCCAAATAAACGTATTGGTACAAAGTTTGTATTAAAATTCAAATCACATACATTAACTTTACGAATGCAAATAATATAAAGATATAATAAAAAATAAAATAATAACAACAAACATCGACGTCAATTTACTAAGAACGAAAAAAAAAATTTTTTTCTTTAGAAAGAATAAAAAATATTTTTTGTCAGTAAAATCACGTTATTTTCGTTACATCTTCAATTGTGTTGTTTTATTTTAAATTCTGTTTTGATTTAATTATTTTTTTTTACAAAGTCAGAACAGGAGGAAACTATAGAAAATGACGAGGAGGAAAATTATTTTAATGAAACTAATTCTGCAAAAATCATTAAATTTCTAATTAAAATACCAATAAGACGATTTCCGGTGTGTAGCTTGAGATTATCAAGTAAGGTATTGAATCCCAACAACTGTTGAAGGGGAAATATGAGTACCATATTATTTTAGTATTAAACCTGAAACTAAGGTTCTTATAATCTATGAACACGTCACAATCGTTTTTCTTGAAAAAAAAGTTTTTTTTTCTTTATTTTTGCGTCCATCTACTAAACTTGATATGTAACCGAAAATGCTTATTTTTTGTGTCCCAATCGTTTGAAAATTACTATTTACGAAAATGACGAAAGTAGCAAATTCAAGGAATATGCTATGAAAACTATGGCGACGTTTCTAAAAAAATGTTTGTTTGCATGTCTTTTGATTTAAACATATAACCGAAAATAAGTTTCTTTATTCTGAGCGATTTTGACGTGCAAAAAAATTTCTTTCAATTTACAATCTCGACAATTGGTTTCTCTGTATTTTGTGGAGTCAGGAATGAAAATTAATTCTGTGATCCTCAGTAAAATTTGCGTTTTGATCATTATGAACCAAAACTTTTGATCATTCATTCATCAACCGGAGTCAGAAGAAGAAAGTTGTCCGCTAAATTTTGAAGAAAAAAAAAATAATCGAAAATACAAAAAAAGTTGCATTTTGTTTTATTTTAGTTTTGTCTTTATAAAGACAGAGCAAGGGTAAAATAAGATAAAATACACTGAGTGTATGTTATTGTTTGTTCTGGATACGGTGGTGATAGGTGGTTGTTGAGATGATGGTTCTTAAAGAGCACTTTCTTTTACTTTTTGAATAAAACACTAACACACAATATATATTATAATTTTAGATTGTTTATTAATTTTTTTTCTCACTTTACTTATAATATTTTGTTTTACTAATTTATATTTTTTATTTAGATTTAATTTCATTTATACTAGATTTCACTTATAGTATACTAAAATGATATTTGAATTACGAAATTTTTAGTGGATTGATTGGATGGATTAATTTTATTTTTATTTTATTTGGAGGTAAAATGGATGTTTTGGGATGATGATCTTAAGATTACTTTTTGATCACTGATCAGATAAATTCTTTTTTTGAAGATCGTTGTTTTTTCGGTTTTTATTAGTTTTTTCATTTTATAATATACATTATTTTATGATATCGATTGTTTTAAGGAAGGGATATTTTTGGTTTTGTTTTTAGGAATTTTGGATTTTTTATAAAACATCTGTTTTTAAAATGAAAAGGAAAAGGGAATAGATTTGTTATTTTAGGTTAACAAATTGGATTTTTATGGACGGAAAGCACTGCGGCGGGTAATCGAACATCGCTTACAAACCGTCGCCTTTTCATCAGAGACCATAACAATAATTTGCATTTTATTGCAGCTAACTTTTTGGACCAAATTATTTTTGGCTTCGATTCACTGTTTCATACACGTGTCAGTTAACCGACCGAAAATTCCATCCCGACTTCTTTACTAAATTCGACTAACTCATTGACCTGCATAGAAAACAAATCATTAACCCAGTTACAAATTTGATGTCAATCCAATGTGATGGAAACAACACTCCCACGTCAAAACATTTAGTGGTAGAGAATGGATATGGTAAATTATTAGAATAGTTTCCATCCCTTACCGAATTACCTAGCTATAACGTTCCAGTCAAGCGTATGTGGAACATTTCCTGGAACCCACAAAGTATAAAACAGCGTACAAAGAATTTGCATATGTAATCGTATCAGAGGATTGCCAACAATCGTTTTTCTGTGTTCTTCACCACTTCACATGGTACAAAAAAAGGACAATACCGGCTGGCGTCTTTGTGGAGATTACCGCTGCAATCGCTGCACAATTGTAAAAATTTTTTCAAACATTTACTTAATTAATGCATACCAAAACTAGCACTTAAAACGCTTAGTTTGGGATGGTTTATCTGTTCCATTTACTGGCCATATTGTAAAAAATTATCGAGCATAAAAGATATTTTTCAGATTTTAAACATTTTTCTTTTTTTTTTTTAATAATAATTTATTTAAAATAAATTTAATAATTTTTCTTTTTTTACAACTTTTTTAAATAGTATTTTGTAACTTGATTCAACCATAAATGGTCATTCTCAAACATTTGAAAATATTATGAATCAAATAAATCATTTTTTATTCAACAAAATTTTTTGTTTGATAAAAATCATACTAAAGAAAATTTTTTCTTTTTAAAAAATATTTATTGAATCAACATAAATTAAAAATTTACCAAAAATATTACAATAACAAAATTTTAAATCTATTTTCCTTGTATTTACTGTTGAATTAATTACCAAATTAAACAAAACAAAAAAAAAATTTCGACGTATGAAATGTCAATAAAATAAGTGGACTATTGAAGTGTCAATAAGAACGTAACTCTAAAACCAATTAAAAAAACATATTTCATTACTTTACTAAAATATAAGAAGTTTAAGTAAACAAAACCAAAAAACAAAACAAAGCAAAAAAAAAGTGAATACGTTGTACCAACCAAAAATAAAAAAAATTAAATGTATTTCGAATTTCTGTCATCCATTAAATTGAAAAAGAAAGATTTCGAAATTAATATTCATAGCATAAAGGTGTCACATTAAATTAAATTACAAAATAAAATGATAATAAACAAACAACATAAAAATAAAACAAAACAAAAAAATTGTTGAATATTTTTAAGTAAACCGAACACAATTAAATAATAAGAGTCAGATACATAATACAGAACATAGATTCGATGATCGTTTGATGGAATATAAGAGAAAAAGCATGGAAGGATGATACAACAAATCGTTTAAATTTTACAACAAGTTGTTATGTTTGTAGAAGAAAAAAAAAATAACAGAAAAATTATTTATTATTATTTGTTTATTTTTCATGAATTGATTTTATTTGATCTTATATTTTTGCCTTTTGATGATTATTAGTTGAGCCGCTAGAATTTTTTTTGTGTGTCTCTTTCGTTAAACGGTTGTTGAATATGTCGAAATGTTGTTTACTTTATTCAAAGTAATGTTATTGGTATTATTTTTATTATTCCATGTGGACCTATTTTGTGAATTTTGGAATTTAAAATGAGTCCAAAATTATGCTGGTATCAAAGTATGCAAATCTCGGTAACATCTCTCAAATGCAACAAATGACAGTCTATAATCAGTAATGTCCGATAAAAAAGAAAACGATTTTCATACTAGATTGCAAAGAAACACATCCACAAATGTGTAAGTCTATACTAAGAGCGCAAGAGATCGTACAACCCACATAATTATTTTCTAGTTTCGGATTTAATATCATTGAGGAATTCTACCTCAATCTACTTCTGTCGCCTTGAAAAAATAAACAATAAAATTGTATTAACAGTTTACTGTGAATTTTAACAACTTAGAATGACAAACTAATGTCTAATGGTTAGAAATTGCAGGGTCACAATTTCAGTTAAGAAGAAGCCTTATATGGTTTAACTTCAACTTTATTCTTCCTTAATTGAACTTTCATCTGGCTTATATACAGCCAATCTTATTTTCTCGTTGAAAATTAAAAATTTTGAAAAAATTTTAATTAAAATGTTCGCCACAACACTCCCCCATAGTGCCGTCAAAGATAAAATAGTACAAAATTATGAAAGGAGATGTGAGATTAATGACAAATTCCTATGAAAACGAGCGAAACTTTTAGACGCCCTTCCGACTCATCTAGCTATCGATGCAGGATAAATCTTATCCGTTTAGTCGATAAAATGGCGTAATCATAGCGTTGTCTCGTCTATGTAGAGGTAGAACAAGAAGAACAGGATGTATTCAAAAAAGTAGAATGAACATTATCTGTAAAAAAAGTGAATTTTAGTTAAGCTCTGTCAGATAGTTCCTTGAAGCATGGTTTCAATATGTCAATTGAGACTCGAATGTGTTGACTTTTACGAACATTAACGAAATTTTTCTTATCACGCATAACGACTATGGAAGGATCTTCGTATAGCTTCTTATAGCGCTTTACGTTTGATTTACTATGTAGGAAGGCACACATGTTCTTTTGATGGACTGGTATACCACGAATAAATCTACACATTCAAATTGCAACTTTTCGCCAACCTCTTTATACTCAAAACACGGTGTTTCAGTGGTATCTATAGCTTATCGAGAAACCAAAACTCCCTTATTTAGGCTGTTTTACTATCATATATTTTTTAAGGCTCAATTTTTTGTTGTTTTGTGGGTGGCTGGCAAAATGCGTAAGTCCATAACGCGCATACATACATCTTTTGGTGTTTTAGTTAAATTTTTTGCTCGAATTTTTCTTAGTTAGGAATTAGCTCGATAATTTTTTTTTGCTGTCAGAAATTTTATTTTTCATTAATACAAACTATGATATTTAAACAGTAGGCTTTGTTTTAACTGTCGGCAATTCTTCTTGTCGTCGATAATTTTGCTTTGTCGTTATGAAAATTCTATGTTGTCATTTTTTCTTCAAACAAAATGAAATATAATTTCATCTTAGTAGGCGCATAAATGCTATAAATTTGTAATTTATTTTTCACAAATAAACATAAACATGCAATCATTTATGAATGAAAACGGACATTTTTATTATTTGCATTTTAACATAATTTTGTATTATTGAATAATTTGTAAAAAAATTTTATTTAGAAACTAATAATTATCTTTTAAAAAAAATTATAATTTAAAAAAAATTATCTCATTAAATACCACTCTTCATTGAAATTTATGTCTAAAATTTTTCAATTTTACTCATTAAATTATTTTTAAGCAACACTGCTCAATCAAACCACTACTTAAACCACTCGTCCTTCGGACTCGTGGTTTATTGTGCGCTTTGATTCGCAGTGTTGCTAAATAATTTAATTCGTAAAATCAAAAAATTTTCGAAAAAATTTCAATGACTCGTGGTATTACAACCGATAATTTTTTTTTGCTGTCAGAAATTTTATTTTTCATTCATACAAACTATGATATTTAAACAGTAGGCTCTGCTTTAACTGTCGGCAATTCTTCTTGTCGTCGATAATTTTGCTTTGTCGTTATGAAAATTCTTTGTTGTCATTTTTTCTTCTAACAAAATGAAATATAATTTTATCTTAGTAGGCGAATAACTGTTATAAATTTGTAATTTATTTTTGATAAATAAACATAAACATGCAACCATTTGTGAATGAAAACGGACATTTATTATTATTTGTGAATTGCATTTTTACATAATTTTTTATTATTGAATAATAAGTAGAAAAAATTTTATTTAGAAACTAATAATTATATTTTAGACAAATTATAATTAAAAAAAAATTATCTCATTAAATACCACTCTTCATTGAAATTTTTTCGAAAATTTTTCAATTTTACTCATTAAATTATTTTGAAGCAACACTGCTCAATCAAACCACTACTTAAACCACTCGTCCTTCGGACTCGTGGTTTATTGTGCGCTTTGATTCGCAGTGTTGCTAAATAATTTAATTCGTAAAATCAAAAAATTTTCGAAAAAATTTCAATGACTCGTGGTATTACAACCGATAATTTTTTTTTGCTGTCAGAAATTTTATTTTTCATTCATACAAACTATGATATTTAAACAGTAGGCTTTGTTTTAACTGTCGGCAATTCTTCTTGTCGTCGATAATTTTGCTTTGTCGTTATGAAAATTCTTTGTTGTCCTTTTTTCTTCTAACAAAATGAAATATAATTTCATCTTAGTAGGCGCATAAATTTGTAATTTATTTTTCACAAATAAACAAACATGCATATATTTATGAATGAAAACGGACATTTTTATTATTTGCATTTTTATATAATTTTGTATTATTGAATAATTTGTAGAAAAATTTTATTTAGAAACTAATAATTATCTCTAAACAAAATTGTAATTAAAAAAAATTATCTCATTAAATACCACTTTTCATTGAAATTTTTGTCTAAAATTTCTCAATTTTACTCATTAAATTATTTTTAAGCAACACTGCTCAATCAAACCACTACTTAAACCACTCGTCCTTCGGACTCGTGGTTTATTGTGCGCTTTGATTCGCAATGTTGCTAAATAATTTAATTCGTAAAATCAAAAAATTTTCGAAAAAATTTCAATGACTCGTGGTATTACAACCGATAATTCTACGGTAGGTGACCGATCCAAATGGTTTCTCATTTCCTCATCATATTATTTTCTTGAATTTTTTTATGTTGCCCTTATGTTTTTTTTATTGTATGCTCTTAGTAGTTTCTCGTTTAGCCCGGGTAGGTCCGTCGGTAGAGCATGAGATTTTTTATCCCTGGCTTTGGTCTCGATACCCTACTCACTTTATTCCTGTACTCTTCAGGCTGAATGCAGCCTGCAAAACTCCTCCTTTCGTCCTAACCTATAACGAGCAAGATAGTGTTATGTCAATGTCTAACAGTTTCTCTCATTATTTTCACTATTTTTCCACTGCATCACGTACTTGTACTGTCTTTTAGTCAATGTAAATACCAGAAACCCACTTGTAGGATAAATAGGTGGTTTGCTTAGATTTTTGTTAGGCCGAAGGTGTTTTTTTGGTTTCAAGTGATAAAAACCAAATGTTTCGTAATTTAGGTAAAATAGGAGATTTTGGTTGTGGTGTTGGTACGAGTTGATTGAGAGTTTTTATTCGGTGTAGTTCTTTTATTAAGCAATACTTTTATACCAGATAATTAGATCTAGAAGCGTAAAATTGATTTTTGTGCAGGATGAAGATAACTTTTGTTTTTAATATAATAAAAATAAAATATATAGATGTAGAAGCATAAAACTTTTTTGTGCAAAAGATAAAGTATTGTTCTGAATTTATTTCGTTTTTGTTCTTAATGCAATAAAGGATTGTTCGTGATTAATAAATAAAAACTTGTGTTTATAAAATCAAAACTATAGATGCAACAAAAAAAAATTCACATTTGTCAAAAAAATTTGATTTCTTTTTATCAATGTTGTTAGGGTACAACAAAAAGCCTAGGTAAGGATTGAATTGAAGGAAAACACCAAAAACAAGTGGTGCATAAACGGAAGTACATCGCCATCAACATCTTCAGGGAAATTCTTTTTATTTTTATAAATTTAATTGTAGCATTCCAATGATTTGCAAACTTAAATTAAATCGGAAAGAAATAGAAACTAATGCACGCGTTAGATTAGTAATTTTTGTGAAGTTTAAATTTTCTTGGGAGTGAGGTTGGTCACCAGAACATCAAAGTTAAATGTGTTGCTTTCGTATCAGCATCCCACTGGTTACTAAATAAAACCACCTTGAACTAGGTGTACAGCTGATATAGTTTATAGAGGTAAGCCCTACATTTAAACTAACCAAGACAGAAATAATTGTTTATTTCGAACACTGTCCACCACCATTTGTTTATTTATTTTTTTTGTTGTTTTTTCATATTTCTTTAATTTTAAATTTAAGTCGGCATTGGCATATGATTGTTCCGTTTTTGTTTGGAGTGTGTTCTTGATTTGTAGAAACTAATTGCATTTTGACATATTATTATTTACTATTAGCTATAGACTAAGTATTGAAAATTAAACTCAACATATTAAGAAATTAATTAAATTAATTAATTAATTAAATTATTTATGAATGAATGTAAACAAATAAATAAATAAATAAATAAACACTGTCGATAGAATGATCACTACCTTCACCTAGCCGTAAACAGTTGTTTTACTCTCTTCTATAACGCTTTGGTTGTTTGTCATTCACTGGTTTCAACTATCTCCGTCAATTGGCTTTGATGGTGTCCCCAAGCTCATTCCGTCCACCTTGGTTGACATCTCTTACCTCATCCTCACTGTCTCCGAATTTAATGCCTATTTAATAACAGCTTTCACGTTCTTAAAATGCCTTTATAAAAGAGTAGTAAGCTCTGATATCTCTATTTCGTCACCCATTCTTCGTCGCCATTTCTTATTTCTCTAATAGATTCTTTCCTTTTTATCTTCCATGTTAAGTTGCATGATATCCTACTTTTGATACCAACCTAACGAATGCATAAAAACGTCCTTTTTTGTTTACCGACAGTCGTTCACAATAAACAATTCCAGTTACCAAATATTTTATCAACACCGGAAAGATAATTTTGGACAATAAATTACTGCTAACGTTGCACATCTTTTAAAATAAAATACGTATATCTGCGCATCTTGCGGGTTTTCCAAAGCTGGAGAAATCTTAAGTTTTTTTGTGGTTGAACATTGTCACACAAATTTATTGGGGACTTTTGAGTTAAATTAAACTCAAGTAAGTGAAGAAGTTATTAGGATTTTTTCAATTCAAAGGTATGGTTGGAAGTTTCTCTGAAAAAAAACTCCACCTCTCATTTTACGTGTTTCGGATGAATTCGAACCTTCCTCCTCAGTTCCTAGTTCGAATCCTTAGGCAGACAAGCTATAGATTACGCCGTTGAGGCGATGACGATGTCGAAGTTGAAACTTCTTCATCACTTCTTCATCGAACGCCTGTATTCTCGTATTGCGTGCACTGAAAGAAAAGATTACTCAATTCAAGCATAATATGTATAAGATTATGCATAATAGTTGCTTAAATGTGTGCTAAGCATAACTATTCTCAAATTATTCTTATTTGGAGAATAAGACGTTAATAATTTGTTAATTTTTAGAATTCTAGGATTGAGAATTTACAACATAATTCAAGTAAATACAGTTGCTTGTTTAGAGTATTTTAGTCTTGATATGATAAATCTATGATTGACAAAATCATAAACTGTTTTCAAAACTATACTCCATTTGAGATTATATTTATTATTTTTAAGAATATTTGATTCAATGTGAACTAAAAACTGTTAATCTGTTTTTAGTTTAATCTCATTTTGAGCCAAATTATACTAAATAAAAGAATATCTTTGGTTGAAATTTCTCTAACTTCTCATTTTGAGAAAATCTTAACTACTTTCAATCACAAAATATTCTTAAAACAAGTAGAATAATTCTCAAGTTGAACCATAAGTTTATGAGCTGACGCATGATTTAAGTAAAAAAAGCATTAGTTGAGAAAACGTGCAACGATCTTTGAATATGAATTGATACCATAGTTCTTGAATTGAGACAATGCTTGCTCAAAAAGTTGTTCTTATGTTGTTGTATTATTAATACAATTTATATATTTTGGAGGATGTAGTTCTTATATTAAGAATATTATTTTTAAATGTAAAAATTTCAAATAAGAAGACAAAACACATAATTTATTTAATAATAATTTAATATATATTGTTCTCATTATACAAAAAAGTAACATTTATTAGTACAGCATTTTCACATTTTTTCACATTTTTTTACACATTTAAAAGTTTTTTACATATTTATATATTTATAAATACACAGAGCAACGAATATTTCGTTTAAATAATTTAACAAGTAAAACTAACCAATTAAATTTTAAGCAAAATAACTTTAATGTTTATTAATTGATGCTTTGATTCAAAACTAAATAATTTAAAATGCAACACTGACATTTGAATTATTCTTTTTTTGAATAATAGAATTAAGTTTTAGTAAAATTAAAACAATTTCAAAATTTAAGGAATTAAGATTATTAAATTGAAATTAAGCACTAGTTTAGTTAAAATTCAACCTTAATTTAATTTTACATTAACATTTATAAAGAAAATTACTCCAAACAGTTTTGATTTGCTACAAAAAGCTAATTTAAATTAAAAATATCATTTACCATATTTCAAATTGTTCTTGTTAATTTTATTTTGTTTTGATGCAATTAAACATTGACTGCTAATTTCTTAGATACATTATGAAAGAAATCGGTTTTTGTCAGTCGTTTCCAAATTATAATTTTCACGCTCAACCTCTGTAGCTGTAAATGGCAGTGTTAGTGCGTTGTGCAATAATTTAAGTACTTGTACGTTAATTAATCTAGAAAATAAGAAAATGTTTTATTATTGAAATAATGTTACTTATATTAAGTCAATATTCAGACCTTATCAATTTAGCCGGTGTTTTGAATGATTTTTGTAGCAATTAAATCTTGAACAGGATTTTATAGAACTTGATTGCTACCCTCCAATTGAACTGTGACGCTAAAAATCATATTATTCAATGTGCTTAGAGATGCTGGAAATCTACCTCAAAATCAACCTATAATAAAAATAAATTTGTATAAAAACTCAACAAAACTCAACAAACTTAAACTATAAAACAACAGCAACAGTTATTAAAACAACAAATTTTCTTGTATAAAGGTACTAAAATCATAACATCGAAATCGAAAAAATAAATTTAAATACATATATCAATATCAATCATTATTAACCACAGTGCTCGAGCCGGATATTCTTGTCCATGTTGTATCCGAAACAGGGAACCTAGGTGAAAACCGAATCCAAATTCACTAAATTCAAAGTTTTAACCGCTTTTGAATTTTGGCTTGGAAGAAAATGCCGTTTTTAAAAAAACATCATTTTTTTATAGATAGTATATTAAGAAACTAGTTAAATAGTATATTAAGAAACTAGTTTCATAATCGACGATTTTATCGCACGCAATCTGTTTAGAAAACGACCCGCGCAGCGGGGAGTTTTCTAAAGGATAAGTGCGATAAAACGTCTTATGAAACGAGTTTTTTATACTATTTTTTCTATTTTGCATTTTTTGTCTTGAAATTTAAAAAAATGTGTATTTTATTAAAAAATAGTCAATTTGAAATTTTGTTATTATTACTAATTATTTTAATTAATTAAAATATTTAACACTAATTTAGATATTCTGATTAATTTTATTTACATAATTATTCGTTTTAATGTTCACTGACGTTTGTATGACCAATGTGACCAACCTTGAAAGACAAAACTTTTGCGTATCGTAATGAAAGCCATTTTGATACGCATTTGGGTATCGAAATGACTTTATTTTAGACGCAAAATAGAAAAAAAATTTTTCAATTTTCTTTCACTAATTTGCGTACTTGAATTAAGTTTTCTTCTAAGGGATCGTTTGACGAAATTTACAACTAACACTGATTAGTAAATATAACAATATGTGTAAAAATGATTTTCAAATACAATAACAATCACAATAAGACAATATTTACATACCGCAAATTAAACGTATATAATCCTCCATAAGTTTTTTATTTTTCACTATAAATTTCACTATTATTTCACTATGTGGCACTATAATTTTCAGCACACACTTTGGATCATGTCTTAATATCTTAAAATTTAAACTCAAACTAATTCAGAATAATGTTAACAGAACTACTTTCAATAGCATTTAAAACTAAATTTGTTTATGGACCTATTACTCCTATTGACAATATTATTCTCAATATAAGCAAAAAAAATCGTATCAAATAAGTATTATTTTCTCAATTTAAGTAAATCTGTCAAAAAGGTGAATGAATCATAAATCTTATTCTCATATTGATCTTAATATCCACAAATCAAGAAGCATTTTACACAATGAATTTTTTAAATGAAGAAAAAATATTCAGGAATTATGAATTTCTCTTTTTACGGAATATGGTTTCTGAAAAACAATGTTTTTAAAAATCAGCTGTTTGCTGTTTGAAATTTAAAAAAAAACAGCTGTTTTTCTTGTTTTATGAAAGATTAAGGTTAAATTTTAATATAAATTTTATTTTTTATAATAATATGTTCAAAGTACAAGCGCTGATAATGACGTAGTATACTAGAAAGGCGTTAATTTTTGTTTGTACAGAAGTTGGCATACACTAAAAATACTCTATCCACATCCACAGAATCAAAAAATATTCAAAGAATCAAAAATTTTCTATAAATTTTCTCAATGTGGGCTGTAGGTTAGAGATAGAAATTAGAGAAAAATTAGCCTTTATTTCAATGAAATTGTCTTATCTAGGAGAGTCTTAGTAATTCATTTTTCTGAAGCAATACATTAAGTTCTCTTTGTACAGTTAAAATTTAGTTGTATGAATTATCAGTAATTTTTTCAATAATTACTACATCATTTAAGCCAAAAAGAGATGTCCATTGCCCACCATACCTGCAAAAACTATTGTAGTTCTGGATAGCGTAATCATAGAGTTTTTATAGGGTTGTGTAATAAAATATTGACCTTTGCAACGTTCATCAATTTAAATCTTCAAATTATCTATCAACTTCTTATAAATTTCACCATTCATTAAATAGAATGAATTTTAATATTGTGTCAGCGCTCATTAGTTTTGAATCTTATCTGCTAAGATTCTCAACAGCTAGTTTTAAGCTTCTAGTAGACAGCTTCTGTAGTAAATCTTTTCAAGCATCTACAGCAGCATCTCGATCAAATCTAAATCTGTCTTAAACTTCAATAAAGTTTTTTCTTTATCAATCGCCTTTTATTAGGATTGGGTTCCAGCGAGTCTTTGAATGAAAAACATGATTTCGAATAGTTGACAGTTTCATGTGCATATTTGATGAGCTTGTATGCGTTCTTTTGTAAATCATGGTGGTCGATGTTATCTTCGTTCTCACTAACGATTTCCTCAACATCTCTTCCTTTCCAGGTGCCTCTTAAATCTTCAGTATCAGATTTTATTTTACTGAGTGTGTAACACACTCCAAGACGTAGGCCATGATTTATGTAAAATATGAACAATCGCTTCGATTTATCAATATACTTTTTAGCGGAAGCGCCATCTTGTGTAGACGCAACCAAATCATTTTTAATCCTTATTCCAATATACAGCTAAGCTGTTGTTTTATTATTTCAATTGTATCAAGAGTACTCATAAACCGAAAATTCGAATGAATCTCGTTTTATACGTGATATTTTCAGTTTGATCATTAATGTTAACTCCAAAATATCGACTTATTCGATAGTAAACTGGTAAACTTTGCAACTTTCAATTTAATTGTGCTCATAATTTTTTTTCATTTTCATGAAAATCGTCGTGCAAAAGTTTAATTATAGAGCTTTCATTAGCGGGCAGTTTAAATCCATCCAATTTCTGAAAATGGTTGATGTTTTACTTCTTGATATTATTGTTTTTTTTTCTTTAACGGAGATGACAAAGAGAACAAATATAAAACTGTAGCGTTTTGTTTAATATAAAATTGCTTGATTAAAACGCACTTTCAAATAAATTTTAACTGCTTAGACGAATGCATGGAATGAGATTTTAAATTTTTTTCGCGTAAAATTCAAATTTAAATTTAAAAGTACAGTAAAACAGTAAAAAGAGTATTTCCAAAACAGCTGTTTTACTGTTACTGTTAAACAGTAACCAGAAACCCTATTAGGAAATTCATAAATTCATAATAATAAGTTTGTCTAAATTTGAGAAAAAAATTCTGTCAAAACAAACGAAATTTATCAATATCGGTTCAAGAAATCAGTTTTCTGCATTTGATACTAAATTTTTTACTCGGATTGAGAATAAATATATTACAATTTCATCGATCTTTTGTGAGTAGAATTTGAGAATAAAGTTCTACAAATAATTAGAATAATGCATAAACGTAGGATAATTGATTTAAATGTTGTAACTTATAAATCCACGAATTTGAAATTATTAGTCTTATTTTGTGAAATTGTTAAATTGCTAAAACTGATCTATTTGATCTTAATTTAAGAATCAAATTCTTTATTTAAGTTGTTAAGTCTTGAATTTTCATCAATTTTGATTTTCTGTAATCAAGAATTGGTTTTACTCAATATTAGAATACGATTTCTCTCAGTGTGTTTGCCAGTAGAAGAAATTCTGATGCAATTGGAAAATAAATTTGATTTCGAAAGTATAAGGCTGTATTCTAAATGACGACTTATTTGTAGAATATAACTTATTTTTATAAGTTAACTGTTGAGGTCACCTATTTGTACTTCCTTCTTCCATAAAAATCTGGCATATTATATAAGGGCCGATTGTATGAACAAGCATGGATAGGAAAAAAATTATCCGCGAAAAGAGTTATATCTTCATCCGAGAATTTTATTTTTCGTCGATTGTATGAACACGGATAGACTTTTTTGTATTTTTGTTTTTATTGCATTTTTATAGCAGTATTTTTTGTAAGTGACAATCCTTTTTCTTTTACTTTTCTATCAAATAATTATAAATTAAATATTAAAAATATTTCTTTTCAGTTATATCTTTTGGCAACAGTGGGTCAACCTTCCCGTAAGATCAGATGCTAGACTAAATTTTTCATTCAACTGAAAATCAAGATTTAATAAAATAAACAAACCCGGAAAAAACTCACAACCTACACAGTGGAGGCATCAAAATGCTACCCAACAATAAAAATTCACAAACCGGAAAAACCTTTAAGAATAATAATAACTGCAATAAATAGCCCATCCCGGGAAATGTCAAGATACATAACAGAATTTGCTCTGAATTAGAAGATTTTAATGAATACAACATATCCAATTCCTTTAAACTGAAAAAAACTGAAAGGACTCAAAATAAAAACGGATGATGCTATAGAATCTTTTGATGTAATATTCATGTTTGATAACATAGCACTAAATTTAGTATTCCAATCTCTACAAAAAAGATGGACACAAATATCTAAGGTCACAAAAATTTCGATAAACATATGTTATTCCAAATGGTAAGATTTTGTGTAGAAAGAACCAATTAATTCCAACGGTCAAATAAGATTTATAAACAAAGAAATGGATTAACGATAGGAGGCTCCACATCAACAATATTGGCTGATTTTGTACTAACAGACACAATTGCCACAACAATTTTAGAAAGTACACTGAAAAAAACTTTAGGTATTATTAACTAAAATCATAGTTGTCTGTACTTAAGTTTTGGGTAATGAGATCCTTTTGTTATCATAAAAGAATAACTTTAGTTAATTAACAAAATTTAATAATGTGAAACGTTTTCTTAATTCAGCAAAAATTTTGTTTCTATAACGAAAGAGTTTTCTTAACTTTCAGCGAACATTTCTTTTCTGTTAAATAAAGGTTTTTTTAATAATAACAGAAATTTTATTTATGTTTAACGAAGTTTTAGTAGTGATAAATAAAACATTTTGTTTAATTAAATATATTTTATTTATTATTAAAAGAAATTTTAGTTAATATTAAAGAAGTTTGTTATTATAAATAAAAGATTTTTTATATATATATTTATATATTAACATATTTTTTTCTATATATGTATATGTTTTTCTATATTTATATATTATAGTCTTAATATACTATTTTATTTCATTTAATGTTTTCATATTTAAGTCTTGATAAAAACGTTCTCATTTTTACACTCTCGATTTTCTTTCTTTCAACAATATAGTTGTGTTTGTGTTGGAGATCTACAAACTTTAATAAACGCCATTAAAATAAGATGTTAACCTGGAAATAAAACAGAACGAATGGAACAATATGTAATTTTGAAGCTTTATAAATTTTCTTAATTACCAGTTAGTTTTTGTAATATGGCCTCGTTTTAAAAGTTTCATGTGTTTTTTTCTGGTGTTTGACCTCTTCAAGATATTCTTAATCAGATTTTCTTCCAAATGATGAATATGTTAAAACACGAAGATGTTCATCAACCGCTACAACTGAATCCAATTTAACATTTATGGCTCCAATGGCTTCACCAGCTTTCCAACTTTGTTTTGCGATAACTTGAGATGTGAACAATTGTTGTATTTTCTTCGTTGGATGAAAATGTTGCTTGAAAGAAAAAACATTTTCAATTTTCTTAAATTACCAAAGTATGAAAGATTCACAACAACTTACCGTAATTTTATCAATTTTACTTGCATCTATATAGATCATAAATCCACTTTACTTACAATCGATTTCTTTTTAGTTTAAATTTTTATTTTATATTTTCAAACAAATTCAAACACTTTCCAGCGTCAAAAGATTTGTGATACAATTAATTTTAAACTAAATATAATCCGTCATGCAGAAGAAAAAATATTTGCAAGTGTTTCTAACGGCACTTTTATATCTTTATGAGATAACTAAATATTTATTTATTAGAACCAAAATTCATTTATTCAGTTGTATATTTTATACGGATAACAAAACATTTAGTTAATGTATGAGAACAAACATTTTTATCATAGAAAGAGAAAACATATTACGTTCAACTTCTGTAGAAATGAAACAACCGTCAGAAATAATTTTTGTTGTTTTTATTATCAACAAAATGTTTTGTCTTATTAACAATTTTTTCTCTTAATCCACCAAATATTTTGTTATCCTTACAAAATGATTTATTTATATTTTTTTTGGGGAACAATTTTGTTTAAATAAATATTTCTTTAATTATATTAACTAAAATCTTAATTTAATACAACTAAAAAATTAAGAAAACGTTTATCGTTGATAAAACTAAATGTTTTTATAAGAAACAAAACCTTTTTTGTTGTATTAAATAAATTTTAGTTGCAGATACTAAAATTTAACAACTAAAGTCCTTTAGTTAATAGAAATATAGGATTTTTTTCAGTGTAGAATTGATCCAACACTGCTAGTCAAATATGTAGATGACATTCTTTTTATAGGACCTAAAGATGAAATTGAGAACATATTCAACATTCTTAACAACATAAAAAAAACATAAAATTTACCCTAGAACATGAAAACAACAAACAAAATATGGAGGGGCTGAAATCTCACAGCTCTGAGATATCAAGACTTCGGTCTGGGTAAAGGATTTTGATATAGTTTTCGGCAAAAACTTTCACGAGGACATGGTTTTTAGTTTTGGGCAGCGATGTATATCAAACATAACTCTTTGTTAAAGTACAAGTATTTTTTATCTCTGTTTAAAATGTTATTACAAAACTAACATGAAACATGAATACGTTGCCGGAAAATTATAATCAAAATTCCAAAAATATTGTTAAATTAAATAAAATCAAACTTTTTCAAAATTCCAAAAATTAGAATAAAATCAAATATTTAAATTTTTTCTAAATTCCAATAATATTTCAAAAATTCTTAAAAATTCAAACTTTTTCCAACATTCTAAAAATATTGCAAAAATTATTACAAAATCAAAAATTTAAAATTTTTTTCAAAATTCCAAAAATTATAATAAAATCAAAAATTTAAAATTTTTCAAAGTTCTAAAAATATTCCAAAAATTCTTACAAAATCGAAAATTAAAAATATTGCCGAAATTCTAAAAATATTGCAAAAATTATTACAAAATCAAATATACAAACTTTTTCAAAATTAAAAAATATTTAAAAAACTATAACAAATTCCAAAATTTCCATGTCCAATTTAATTTTAAATTACATTTCCGTCATAAAAATAGCTACATTTTTTTTCCCAAAAAATTGGCTAAAAAATTGAATGAAATCATTTTTTGACACACTTGACATTATTTTTTGACAAACTTATAATGCCATAATTCTCTATAATAATAATAAAATATCATGTCATACGTACTATTAATTTTATTTTTTTCTAAGAAAATAGGGTAAAAAATAAATAAAAACCTTTCTTTTGACACACTTGACAACATTTTTTGACAAACTTATAATGCCATAATTCTCAATAATCATAATAAAATTTCATTTCAAACAAACAATGTTATTTTTTTCCAAAAATTAGGTAAAAAACTAAATAAAAATCTTTTGACACACTTGACAACATTTTTTTGACAAACTTATAATGCCATAATTCTCAATAATAATAATAAAACTTCATTTCAAACAAACAATAAGTTTTATTTTTTTTTCCAAAAAATTGGGTAAAAAAATTAATAAAAATCTTTCTTTAGACACACTTGACAACATTTTTTTGACAAACTTATAATGCAATAATCTAGATTTTGGTCTCACATACTAATCCCAACCATCAAGATTTCTCCAAATTCAATGTTCCTACTCGTAATCACTTGAAATGAACGTTTTTTAAGCAAAAAATATGCAAATTTCCTTGTTTTGACACACTTGACGATTTTTTTGACACACTTCCGGTACAGTTATCAAACACATCGTCCTTTCGGCTCTTCCCATTGAGTAAACCTATTTTTAGAAAAAAAAATTTTTGAAATCCGTCCAGCGGTTTTCTAGATTTCGTCGGTTGTGACGGCCGGACGGACGGCCGGACGGCCGACAGACAGACACACATTTTTTTTTTTGCTTTTTTAGAATCAGTGGGTCCTAAAACGTCGAGAAATGCCAAAAAAGGGGGGGTAAAAATTTCACGTTGAGCTCATGAATGTAATACTTAGGTCTTTCAGACCGAAGTAATACCGTTCCTTCACTGAAAGAAAAAAATCGGTCCCTACATCCTTTTTTGTGCCAACCGAATGTTTTCTGTCACAATAGCTTCAAATATGGTTGTTGTTTCTTCAAATTTGGTTTATGAAGAAAATACAGCCATATTTGAGGTCTTTAAATGGATTTCATAATTTCAGAATCCATTTAAAATAAATATAATGTTTTAATACATATTTGCTGAAAATTAAATTTGTTTTTGTATGTAAAATTACGCATTTTTATGATTTATATTTTATTACAAAAATAAATATAATATAATAATTTCATATAATATTTATTTCATGTGTATATAATGAAAAATACAAAATACATAATTACAAAAAGTTCACATATATAAACGTCAAACAGTCAATCTCGTTTAACCGTCAATTTGACGTATTTTCGGGAAAATAGGTATACCACATACTGATATTGGACCATAGGATAGCAACGAAAAATGAAATAGAATATAGTTTTTATATCAATAAATCAATTACTAACATTATATAATTTTAAAAAAAATTTTTAATTTTCGTCAACAAATAGATATGAAATTTGAAATTCGTCAGATTGACGGGCTTCGCAAATCTAGTGTTAACTGAGAAAAAAAAATCAAATTCAATAAAAAAGAAAACAACAAAATATGAATCAAGAGAACGAGAGTAAAATTATTTATATTTTTATTAATTTCAACAAAACTTAGATAGTCGTTCTATCAATTTCGTTTTCTTTATTAAAAAGTATATATAAAGAAAAACACACAAATCAAATATGACTAACACAAATTTTTTATTTTACTTAAAAATACAACAAAATCTCTACTTGCACACTTACACACCACACTTAAACCAAAAAAAAATCAAATTCAATAAAAAAGAAAAAAAAAAAATTCTAAATCAAGAGAATAAGAAATAAAAAAATAACAAATGATTACAATTTATTTCACTCTCTTTTAATATTTATATTATATTAAATTTTCATTTAGCTTGCTTGACGATGACTCGAATACATAAATTTTTCCCCATACAAAATCGTACAACGCGCCTAAAAAAGTTTTCACTTCAAAAATGGTACATCAATTAGCAACAGAAAATAGAAAAAATGAAAAAAGAAAACAACAACAAAAAGTAAAAAAAAACAGAACAGCCACACAACATTTCTTTTAAAAACTGAAGAAAATATTGAGACGTCGTAAAAATTTTCTGAATGCATTCTAAATTTTACTTCGTATTGACGTCACACTGTGTTAAAAGACAATAGCAATAACCATAAAAAACTACACTATCGATAAATTTAAATACCGTAAATTGTTCGCAAATTAAACTGTGTTTTAACCAATCCATTGTGATGAAGAAGTAGTTTTACTAATACTCAAATACAGTGAAATTCACTTATAACGCCCTCGGTTATAACGAAATTTCGCCTATAGCGTCATAAAATCAAAGTAATGGTTGGACTTGCCTTTGTTCCTATGTAAAAATATTCGCTTAAAACGACTTCGGTTATTACGACATTTCTGATATAGCGACCAATTTCGCAGTAAAATTTGTACAGATGGATGTACAGATTGTTTGCTTATTGCGACCGATAAAATAAAAACTTTTTTTAGGCCTTTATCCTCTATATCTTTCCATTTAGACATTTTTTTATTTTGTTGATTTGGTTTACATTGTCGCAGTGATCATGAGCTTAGCTCAGTTGATAAGGCGCTAGCCTTGTAACTCAAGGATGCCGGATTCGATTCCCGACGGAGATCACTTTTTCTTTACATTGAATTGAATGTATAGTAAAAGATAACGTTCAACATGTTATCTGGGATATTCAAAGCTATTGATTTATAAATGGTGTATTCAATGATTAATATGTTGATTTGATTAAAAAAACTATAAGCACCATATAGAAAAACAAACATTTCATGTAAAAGGCGTTTGAATTATAAGGAATAAAACAGAAAAATTGGGAAAATTTGCGAAGTGTTGTTGACGAGGTTTAAGCAACAGCAATTCAAAAATTGTTGCAACATCTGTTCAATATTGCAAAAGAAAACAGAAGAAATTGGATCGCTGCTAAATTCTGAATTCAAATTTCAAATGTACGGCAAGCTGAACTTTTCGCTTCTCGTGAGAGACATACATTGTGCTTTGGAGCATAGGGTGGGATTTTTAATGAGTCAGCAAGTGTTGATGGAAGTGCATGCGTCTAATAGCTAACAATCAGCGTAGTTGAAAATACTCGACGGCTACAAAGAAAATGAAATTTACAACGTCGCAAAAACGGGTGTTTTATAAAATGACTCGCTAGAAAAAAATTTAAATAATAAAAATGTGTGTTGAGATCGCATATGAATGGCTTGTGATAGGAAAAAGTAAATCACCCAGGTTTTTTAGAAATATTAAGGCTCTACCATTGGACAATACAGGAAATACAAAGGCCTGGATGACTTCTAATATTATTGAATATTTTTAAAAAAACGGGACACAGAGTTTAAGAAAAATTAACCGTTGAATAATTGCCCTGCACATATTTACTTGAAAAATTTAAAATTTATTAAGTTAGTGCTTATACCCCTCAACACTTCTTCTGCTCTTCAGTCGAAGGATAAGGATGTAATAAAATATTTTAAAATCACTATCGACAGAATTTTTTAATAAAAATTGTTAGAAATGGCAAATGACCAAAGCACAACTCAGTATAATTGGTGGATGCTATACAACAAGAAATCGTGTTAGTAAGTAAACGTCGTATTTCAATTTGATTTAGACATACCAAATTCTTGCAAATTGTGAGTTACGTTGCTGATGATGATATTCCACTAATCGGATAGGCCAAGTTTGGCTCTTCGATAACAACTTCTGTCAGGAGTGATGAAAATTGGGATGTTTTTATCATGGCTGATAAATTTTTATTCACAGATGAACAGCCCACATTAATAGATATTGTCGACGATATTATAAATTTAGCTAATATTAACGTATACGTTAACGTATAGAAGATATTCTAAATGAACCTGAAGATACCATACATTTTTCGTATCCAACAATTACAGATACATCTACTACCTTATATCTACTATCATTAAATTGTTTCTGATAAAAAATTGAACACTTCGCATATTACGACATTCGGATGTAACGACGGATTTTGATGTCATTTTCAATGTCGTTATAAGCAAATTACACTGTAGTAGTTTTTATTTTCCTTATTTTATTTCACGGGAATAAAATTATGGAAAATAATTATGGGAAAACCAATATTTTATTATTTTTAGCACTGCCTGCCAAGCACATAATTAATTTTCTTGTTAATATCGAAATGATAATAATTTGAACGAAACGGAAAAACACGGTAGCAGTAACTTTAAAAAGCTGCATTATCGATCAATTTAGAATTCGTAAAAAGAAATTTTTAATGATTTTTATGAATTCATGAATAAAAAAACAATAATTTTAATGGTATTTAATAAAAACTTAAAAAAAAAACAAATAAAAAATTTGCCACTCCAGGAATTGAACTCTCGACCTATAGAACCTCAGTTGACCGCGATATCCATATTTGAATTTGAAACGTCACGGCTGAATATAGGTATTTTATATTTAACGTATTTATTTAGCGTGACAAAATTTGAATATATAAATTTATCCCCATACAAAATCGCACAACGCGCCTAAAGAAGTTTTTACTTCAAAAAACAAATTATTCTCTCCACCGTTTCAAGAAAAACAGAGAATAAAAGAAAAGATGGAACAAAATCCTCGGATATATTTTTTGTTCTATCGTGATTCATACAATACAAATGACGTTATATCCGAGGATATATCCTCTATTTGCGTTCATACAATCGGCTCGTTTGTCGAATTGGATGTAAAGCCAGCGATTTCAATCGAACTTTCTACCAATATTTGATCTTCAGAATAAGATTAGCATGATAAAAACATTCAGGTGAAATTTATCTCAGTTTACTACACCGTTTTATTTAATTGTGATACCAATTTTAAGATGTCTCAATTTAAATCATGTCATAAAATTAATATAAAACCACAGATAAACGACTATCTATTTTTCTCGTTTATTCAAATTATTTAAATTTTTATCGTCACGTATCAGAGTTCCTCTCCGATTACAAATTTATTCATAGCATAATACAAATAACAATGTCTCGTTTAATCTGATACCATGTAATTACCTATATTTAATTACTTTTACTAATAATTGTGATATTACTTTTATTACTATAATTAAACAAAAACTTTGCTACATTTAATCATGTTCAATAAAATTAGGAAACTATCTCGTATTTATAAGCGAAAATTAAACATGCAATCTATATATTAATAACAAAATTAATATCATTAACGTGACTGAAAAGTTAACAGATTAATTCACGAATTAGGTTGTTTTTATTATTTTATAGTATTAAATTCAATGTACCGACATAGTCTATCATCATAAAAATTTTAATTAAAAAACAAATAATAACTTGGATGGAGTAAAATAAAAAAAAATTTGTTGTAGAAAATCAAACTGGAAACTTCTTTCTCTCCATTTTTCTTCTTTATTCATAAGATCACATAAATTTTATTAAATGAAAAGGTTTTCAAAACATTAATAACTAATATTTATAATTTTATTATATAAAAACTTGTTTTTCAATACATTTTAAGATTTGAAAATAAAAGTAAGAGGAGTTACGGATTTTGAGCGAATTCGTGAATCCTTGTTACAAATCAATCATTTTCTTAAATCGATTTTTCATCGAAACCGGAAAAATAGGAAATACAAGTAATTTATTAAGATTTAGTGTAAAAGCATAAACAACTATGGTTAATTGTTTTAAAAAATAATATTTTAATCATATATCCGTTATTCTACAGGTTGGCGCATTTGATAAAAATCCTGGTTCCAAGTTATTGCAACTCAATAACTGTTATTAAGTTTTTATTTTATGATTCATAAATTCATAATTAATGGACATAATTTAACATCATCAAGCTTAAACTATTTTGAAATTGATATAAAATGTCTTACTAATTATCAGTATTAATTTATATCGTTCGTTAAAAATTTGTAATGCAATATTTTAATTAATATTTTTATGTATAAATAAAACATAAGAGTTGGTTCGTTAGACACTTTAATGAAATCTTTTCTGATCTCTCTTATTAAAAATCGAAAATATATATTGAGATTCTAGTCATGCTTTCAGTTTGATTTTTTATTACAAGTTTTAAGAGAAATTACCACACGTAATGTGTTAAATTAGTCTTGCTTAATATATTCTTGTATTTTTTTTTTTTTTTTTTTTTTAATAAAATGTGTTGTGTAATAGGGTTTAGAATATGTGTCACAACAACACATAAATACCTTTTAAGACCTAGGTCTAGACCTGGGTCCCACAACAACTGGCGTTCTGAGGTGTAGATTAACGCTTTTTTTAAACATCTGTGGGTTGAAGCCACCTGAGACTAAGTGTTCCGGCAAACTATTCCATTTGTACGCAGTTCGGACAAAGAAGTCTCTCTGCGATCTGCCAGTATGACAGCGCGGGATCTTTACCGTTTCACTGGTTGCGGCAGCCGATTGCCGAGTGGAACGGGGGTAAGAATAAGTTTTAGGCATGATGCCGCTGATTTCATCTGAGCACTGCTGATGACGATATTTGTAAAAAACAACGAGGTCAGCAACAGTGCGACGATGTTGTAGGGAATCAAGTTGTGATGTCAAAGTTCGATCACCTACAATTCGTATAGCTCGCTTTTGAACAGAGTCCAAGAGGGCCAAGATGGAAACAGAGGCAGCACCCCAAACTTGACAGCAGTACTCCATACATTGAAATCTGCTGTACATAGGTAATATATAATCTAACGATATACTGTTAAAAAAATTAGATTTGCTACAATTCAACAACACTTTAGTAAATGTTTGAGTTGTAAAATAAAATCCATAGAATAACTGTGGTTGACATAATAAATAATTTAATCCGGATTTCTAGGTTTGACAAAGATCATATATTACTCAAAATAATATTCTGTATTCCAGCCAATAAACTATAAAATATTGAACATAGCTTACGAAATTAATTGACATATTTAATCCCCTGAGACCACAATTATTTTGATTTTATTTAGTCAAATTTAAACTACTCTTCATAATATTCTATTTACTTTGTTCTAAACTATATAATTATTTCAAACTTGATCATCAATCAATCAAATTTAATAGATCGATGATCGTTAGAAGTAGAATAAAAAACTTACTCAACCAAAATGTATAGTTTTATATTTGCTTTAATTTTTATAAATTTAATTTTTCTGCTTATAGTTATTGTTTCAATGTTTGATCTTGCGATCTTAACGACCTAAACCAAACAAAAGCCATATTTCATTATTTAATTGTGGGGATCTATTTATTGGGATGTTATTTTGAATTCGATATTAAGTTTAAAATCGGACTATAAGATTTGTTACCAAAAGGTCGAATTTTTCAATCCTCTGCCTGACTTTTGTGAGGTCCTTCCCCATGGTTGGCGGATAGAAGAATGGTTGTTAGATATGACTGGTAATGGGGAAATCAAATACATTTGGTCAAATACGTTTGGTCTACCCAAACCAGTGAAACAATGTGTGCGTTTGGTATGAGCTTTACAGTGTTTTGCGCCTGGTGGTAGACAATAATGAAACCTGGTGCGGGAAACAAAATCTCGATACCAAAATGATATTTTTTTTTAAATAAAAAGTGTTGTGTTATAGGGTTTACAATATGTGTCACAACAACACATAAATACCTTTCAAGACGTAGGTTTCACAACAACTTGCGTTCTAAGGTGTTGATGAACGCTATTTTTAAAACCTCTGCGGATTGAAGCCACCTGAGACTATGGATTCCGGCAAACTATTCCATTTGTATGCAGTTCGGGCAAAAAAGTCTTTCTGCGATCTGCCAGTATGACAGCGCGGGATTTCGACCGTTTGACTGGTATCGCTAGCCGATTGCCAAGTGAGTCGGGGGTAAGAATAAGTTTGAGGCATGATGCTGCTGATTTAATCTGAGCACTGTTGATGACGATATTTGTAAAAAACAACGAGGTCAGCAACAGTGCGACGATGTTATAAAGAATCAAGTTTTGATTTCAGATCTCGATCACCCACAATTCGTATAGCTCGATTTTGAACGGAGTCCAAGAGGGCCAAGATGAAAACAGAAGTAGCACAGCAAACTTGACAACAGTACTCCATACAGGGACGAATATAGGACTTATAGACATGGAGAAATTGGTTTGGAGTGAAAACTTTTTTGCATCTATTTAGGAGGCCGAGCTTTCTAGACCCGCTTTTTGGCATCGCCATTACATGATCGTTCCAGAGTGTGTTTTGGTAGAGTTGAAATTGACCAGGTTTTGGTCACCCCATTCGGCGACTTGTTTTAGGTCTTTATTCACGTTTATGGCAGCGTCTCTTCGGGCGGAATTAATTCGTTCGTGCATTTTACCTTTTGAAGTAAGGGGCTCGAACGACTTGTGCAGAGTACTATCATCTGCAAAACTATTTATTGGGTTGCTGGTGATTTTCAACAATTCGTTGATATAAATCAAAAATAGGGTTGGGGACAATACTGAGCCTTGGGGTACACCAGCGTTAATTAGTTTAGACTCAGAAGAAAATCCGTCTAAGGAGACCAAAATGTATCAGTTGGATAGAAAATTTTAAATCAGCTTCACAACATTGGGATGAAAACCATACGCAACGAGCTTATTGATTAAGTTGGCATGCCAGACTCGATGTCTAAAGCGAAAGTTGGAGTTTTCCTATGAATCCATATATTAAATGAACTACGTTTGTTTCTAAGTGCCGGTTTGGCAGCTTTCGAATACAAATATTTTTCTTTGGGTTATACTGTGGAGAAAGGGACGAATTTATTGATAGCAAATTGGATGGTTTCTGTAAAGTTTTGAGCAGAAACATTTACATTGTCAGTGTGAAAACAATGACGGTCGAAAGGGAAACCATGGATAAAATTTTGAAGACCACCCCTAGAAGCTGTAGTTTTAAGTAAATCAGTTTTGATAACTGATGAAATTAAATAATGAACAGAATTTTCAATACTACCTTTCGCGACATCGACACTCGTAATATCTTGCATTGTGGTAAATAGCGATCTAAAAGAAAAATATTATCACCGCCATTACGGGGAGTGAAAGTTGGGTTTTTAACAATTTGAGATAGGCCCTGGAAGGAACGATAGGAATGGAACGAACGATAAGATCAAATGGTACGGCGCAAGGAGACGGATTACCAGTACCGGTGGCTTCGGGGAGTGAGCAAGCAGACGCCCAGTCTTTGACTGCAATGTTGCTCCGGTGAGAAACTTGGCTAGCATAGCAGATAAAACTACAAGCATTAGCAAGAGAACGGCAGGATCGAACAAATTCATAAAGAACTCGAAAGTGGCAAGATCACCCAAGGAGCAACAAAAGACGTCGGAAGAATATCATTAAGGTGCAGGAAGAGTCAAAACCACCTTTTTCTGCGAAAGTAGACTTGACGGATGGATCAGATAAAGAAACGGAGCAGCAAAATACCAAAGTGAAAAGTTAAAAAATAACAGAGTTGGTGAATTTCTCCAAATCAAAGTAATGCCTATCACAATATCAGAAAACTGGTGTTTTCTATAAATACCGAATAATAATAATAATAATAATAATAATAATAATCTTTATTTCAATCAAAAACAAATAAAAATCGTATACAGTAATTTACAAAAAAATTTTTATAACCATACAATAATTAAATAAACAAATGCCAGATAATAATTAAATTTGTAATTGAAATGAAATAAGTAGGAGCATTTTGAAGTGTAACAAACGAACACTTGTAGTAAAAGCTCCATAAAAAATGGTAAAAAAAAACATAAAAAAACAAAAACAAAATTAAAAAAGTAACAAACAAGCTAAATAACTAATATGCATAGTAAGTACATGAAAAATATCACACACGAAAATAATAAAAAAAAATATTAAAAGTAAAGCTCAATATTATTAACAGAAAAAAGCCAAAGTCTTAAGTTTTTCAAAAAAATATTTATAGGATGAAAAGATTTGATAGATACAGGTAGAAAATTGTATAAATAGGGCGCCATAAAAACAAAAAAGCGTCTACAATACTCCTTTCTCGTAAAATTCACTACGCAACGATTATTGGTGCGTAAATCATATTTAATAATTGTTTTGATTTTTTTATACCCACATCTAGAATAAATAACTTTAAAACTTTATAAACATAGAGATAGCGGAACGGGAGAATATTAGACTTTTTAAAAAGTGGAAACGAAGGATCAGTTCGAGATTTAAAGTGTATGACACGCAGAGAAAACTTTTGGGCACTCAATAAAGGTTTAATATTACTAAAATAGACACCACCCCAACAAGTAATAGCATATTCTAAGCGAGAATTAAAGAGAGAACAGTAAATTTGTTTCAGCAAATGACGGGGACATATTTCACGTAGAATGTACAACTTCCGTATAGTTCCATATAACTCATTACGTATTTTCTCAATATGAGTGATAAAATTTATTTTATTATCCAGAATTAACCCCAAATATTTGAAATAGTTTACTTTTTTGATAACAATGCAACTGCTATCACATTGCATAGATGAACATTTTATTGAATGACATATAAAATCATTAGAAAGAGAGTTACTTTCATCAAAGAAATCAAACGTCATGTAACGTGTTTTAGAACTTAGAACCATGGAATGAATATTAAACCATTTTCTTAAATTAATCAAATCATGTTCAATACATTGTTTGACATTCACCCACGAATCATATAACAGAGCAGTATCATCAGCAAAAGCAATTAAAGAACCTTTAAAATTAAATTTACATAGGGAGTTAATATAGATGAGAAATAAAATTGGCCCAAGAACAGAACCTTGAGGAACACCAGCAGATATAGTTTTATATTGACTAAAAGTACCATTAATTTTAACACATCGAACACGATTAGATAAATATGACCACAACAAATCTAGCACAATTCCTCTGAAACCAGCAGACCTTAATTTTTCAAATAATAAAATATAATCGACAGTATCAAAAGCTTTAGTAATATCAATAAATAATGCAGCTACTCATTTACCTATATTTAATGCATCATATAGCGGGGACAAAAAGTCAATCAGAGCAGACTCAGAGCTTAGATCCTCACGGTACCCATACTGTAAGTTACTTAGAAATTTTGTTTTGACTAAAAATGATAAAATTCTCGACTTCATTAATTTTTTAAGCAATTTAGAGAAAACCGATAAGAGCGAAATTGGCCTATAATTAGAAATATTCGTTGAGTCACCACTTTTGAACAGAGGGACTATCACTGCTTTTTTCATTTCAGAAGGAAAAATCCCTGAACTAAAGCTCATATTAAATATAAAGGAAAGCGGTGAGCTAATGTAGTGTGAAATAATTTTAATCAGAGAATTTGAAATATTATCATGACCAGTAGAATAAGAGGAATCTAAGCTATTTATGATATTTATGATTTCAATTTCAGATGTAGAAATCGGAGATAAAAAGCAAGTAGAAGATTCATAGTAATATGAATAAACCATATTGTCAATTGTAGCTTGAGAATTATGAACTGATGTAATATTTTCTTTTTTGAGTTTATCAGGTATATGAATAAAAAAATTATTAAATAAGTCACATACAATGGGTAAATCATTACAAAGGGTGTCATTACTATCCAAAATATTATACGATTTAGGTTGCGTTACTTTTTCCTTAATTATACAATTAACTGCTTCCCACTGTTTTTTAGGATTATTCCTGTATTTATTAAACAGATTGTTGTAATAAAATGACTTTTCACTTTTAATTAAGGCAGAACACTTTTTTTATATTCAAAATATCTAGAAGCTAAGTTAACATTTAAAGGGTGTTGTTTTTGCTTTTTATAAAGAAGATTCTTTAATTTTATGACATTGGATATATTATCTGACATCCATTCTTTAATTTTTTTTATTGGCTGCTTAAAAGGTTTTTTTGAGCTACTAATATGGTTCTGCAAGGTAGAAATAAAATCATTATATGCATCATTAACATTATTTGCAGAGAAACAACTATACCAAGTCTCAGTCAATACAACCCGTCCAGCTCAGAAATGGGGTCGTGGAAGCAAAAAGTTACTTATAACCGTATATATGAATCGAGGACGTGAAAAATGTGGACCCCTTTCTAACGCGGATACAAATGATGACCAAAACAAAAAACCAGTGCAGCTAGCAGAAATCACTTGGACCCAATAAAAACAGTTTTCAAAAGGAAGAGATCAACACTCACTACCAAAATGGAAAAAACACTCAAAAAATACCAAATTAATTCTACAAATTTTTTATAAATATACAGCTCACAATTTTTTGTATAAGTTTACCAAAAATATTGTAGATTACAAAAACAAATTATTTGAAAAAACCAAAAATTTATTTGATTTACAAATAACTTTTGGATTTGGAGGAAAAAAATTGTAGTTTTTTCAAAAAACTTTGTGTGTTGTATATTTATAAAAATTTTCTAAAAGTGACTTTTATTTTTTTGATTGAAGAGTAAAAAGAAAGCTAGCAATCCTACAGGCAGCCGAGAACGAAATTCATGATAAGTGAGTTTAAGCCCGAAGAAAAAGCGTAAAAAAATTCATTACAAAATAAAACGGCGATCTTTCTCCACACCAGATGGTCTCCCGATAAAAAAAAACAGGCTCGCTCACGCATGCTGAGCTAATAAAATAAGAGAATGTAAATAACGACTTACGGCATGCTAGTCAAATCCTTACGTAAGACGTGGGGAGGAACGCAGAGAACAGTAATAGTACTTCTAAGTAGGATACCCGACTTAAAGATAATAGTAGGTGAAAAACGGATAGGCTGGGAGATATGCCATTATGGTATTATTGGTATTAAAAAAAATTTATCCATCCCGATGTTTTTAATGTCTAGACTATGCTCACATAGCTATAGGATGCAAGAATTAAAACCGGTTTATGTATGCATGAGGTATGGAAAGAATGAACAAAAAGCTAAAACCAGTCGCAATGACCCAATTGCGTGATGTGTGTATCTGGTAACACGGATAATTTAAAACATGCCACATGGGATCAGCTAATTGTTGATGAAGTTTATACTTCCTAACCGACATCATAGCGTGGTTGCACGGGACTTACTAGCACAGAGGGTACGGTAAAAAACAAACCGACAACGCTTTCTTAAGCAAGCCATATAAGATATTGAATGGTAGGCAATGGATAGGTGACCAAACCGGTGGAGCAGCTTGTGGAAAACGGACTCTGGAAGAAATAGCTAATAAGACAAAACTGGGCTTTGTCAGTGCAAAATGGATGAAGATTTTATCTACAGATTCTATGCTCCGCCAAATGCATCTATAGAAGAATTTCAAAGTTACGTGAACAAGTTGGTGAACGATGCTCGGAGTAAAAGCCTTAACTTAAAGCAGGCGACTCCAATGCGTGGGGTATAGAATGGATTAGCAGTGATACCAATATAAGAAGCTGAGTGCTAAACAAACCACTTGCGACACTGAATTTAGTTCTGCTGAATTCCGGAAAATGTTCCACATTTCGTAGAGCTAGTGCCAGTTCGGTGTTTGATCTTACGTTCGTGAGTGGCTCTCTAGCTAGGAAAAAACAAACTGGACTGTTAGTGAGCATTATACCAGTAATCGTCAAGTAGATCTAAAAGAAGCAATCAAATGTAGTAAACGTCTTTGCTACAAAGAGTTGTGTATGGACGTTGATGAGAACCCGTGGGATGTTTCGTACAGAATTGTTATTAATAACTGAAGAAGATCCATTCATCGGCACCAACAGGCCAAGGTTTGTTGCTGATAATAACAATTGCAGTTACAACTCTTTCCAGGACAACCAAACGCTATTGAATGTTTTATTTCGGAAGGAGTCATAGAAAAGGATGTGCCACCAGTAACGCAATAAGAAATAATTCGATGCAGCAATTAGAGTGGGATACAAGAAGGCACCTAGTCCAAATGGTATTCAAAACGTGGCTTTAAAAGTAGCAAAAATCAAAGCAAATCAAAAACTTTACCGATGTCTACAATGACAGCAGCGTCTTACCTAAGGGAAAAGGATCGTCAACGGAGCCATTTTCATATCGCCCAATTTGTATGCTAGTTTTTGTAATGGATAATATGCAAAAAAATGGAACAAGTCATGGAAGCACATGGAGGCTTGGTATTGATGGTTTAATACGGATTCCATAAAAACTGTTCAACGATTAAAACAACGAGATTTGTAATTGACACAGAGAGGAAAGCTATTGCAGGAAAACAGTGGAAGGAGGGATCTAAGAAGAACTGCGCCATTGTTACCTTAGACATTAAAAACGCATTTAACTCAGCCCGATGGACTCTTAAAATGGAAAAACTTCTCAAAATTGGAGCGCATGACTATCTAACAAGAATTTTATCCAATTACTTCTGTACTTGAGTATTAAAATACGATACAGACGGCGGTTCAAAAGAATATAGGGTTACATGTGGATGGAGTACTACAAGGGCCAGTTCTGCAACCGGTATTGTAGAACCTTATGTACGATGATGTCTTCAGACTAAAAATACTGGAAGATTAAAATATAATCGGATTTGTAGACGACATAGGAGTAGTTGTGGTAAAAATACAGGAGGAGGTAAAGTGGAAGTTTGTCATTGGCCTCATCAAAGATGCCTTTCTACAGCCGGGCTGCAATTCACTGATCATAAGACCAAAGCTGTTTTTGTCACCAGAAGGAAAGAGCGTGAAACGATTATGCTCAACGTCTGTGGATGACAGATTATTTCCCAGCCAAGAATGGTTTGATAATCGACGCCAGATTTTTATTCAAGCAGCACTCTGAGACAACGGCGGCCAAGGTCGATAAAGTTGCCACTGCACTTTTGCATACTATGCCACATGAATGTGGAGTAAAACCAAGCTGAAGAGTTCTGCTAGTCAGTATAGAGCTCCTATTTGGCTGAATCCATAGCACTTGAGTCATACAAACGGAGAAATCTTCAGTCTACCGACTAAGTTCACTCAGAATGGTTTGTGATGACATTATTTATAATATTAAATATCAACCCACGACCACACAAGTTAACAAAGAAGCTTGAGTAAACACAATGGCAACCTGTCAAAGAAAATAGGAGCAGGCAGAAAAGGTGTGGTGGGCATTCCATCTAATATAATCTATTCAGGGTTGGTTGAACAGAAATCATATCAAAGTGGACTAATACAAGAAACAGTTTCTGACAGGACATGGAACTTTGAGAGCCTATCTTTATCGAATAAAAATTAAGGACTCACCGTTCTGTTCAAATTGTGCTGAAATACTGCTTCAGACATTTTTAAGGATATGCAAAAAAAAGTTCTAAGGCTTAAACTTTTTGTGTTGACGAGAACTATCGAATACCGTGTGGTGTTTTAAAAAATGGTGACCTTAGAACGGCCGCTGTTTTGATCTAAATAATAGAACCGCAAGTGAAATGTGGCTGCCAACACTAATTTAAGATCTCAAAAGATGCGTTCTGGGCTTTAAAATGTTAGTAATGATATGTAGTTTTAAATGTTGTATCGTGTCTAAGTTTTTTCTTTCAAAATGGCGCCTCGAAAATGTGGAAAACAACGATTTTGCTGGATACGAAGACATAAGAAGAAGACATAACTTGTTTTCGCTGCAAACAAAAATTTGAAATTTTAAAAAAATGCGTTCTCAAATGAAGTGTTTTTAGGCTTAAAGTGTTGGTAATAATAGTATATAGTAGTTTTAAATTCCGTATGGTTTTCAAAAATATTTTAAAAACGGCGATTTTAAATAAACTGCTTCAGACATTTTTTAATGATAAGAAAAAAACGCTCTAAGACTTAAATTTTTAGTGTTGCTGAGAGCTATCGCATGCCGTGTGGTGTTTTAAAAATTTCAAAATAGCGACTTTAAAACGGCCGCTGTTTTGATCTAAACAATAGAACCACAAGGGCAAAGTTGCTGCCAACACAAATTTAAGATCTCCAAAATGCATCGATGATACGTTGTTTCGAATATTGTGTGGTGGTCAAGATTTTTCCAAAATGCAAAATGGTCTTAAATTTTTGCTTGCAGCGAAAACATGACTTAAATCTCGCTAAATCGTCATTTTCCACATTTTCGAGAAAAAAAAACTTGAGCACCATATAGCGTTTGAAACTACGTATAACTTCTAAAATTTTAAAGCCCAGAACGCATCTTTTGAGATCTTAAATTAGTGTTGGCAGCGAAACCAAGAATCTCGCAAAATAATCATTTCCCATACTTTCGAGGCACCATTTTGAAAAAAACCTGAACGCATACAGCATTTGGAACTACGTATAATTACTAACATTTTAAGGCTGAGAACGCACCTTTTGAGATTTTAAATTAGTGTTGGCAGGGAAAATAAGACATAAATCTCGCTAAATCATTTTTCATTGAACGCCATATGAACGACCATGCGTTGCTGTGGCTCAGTCTGGTTGAATGAAAAATAAACGAATAAAAGAGAGCGGGCACATTTCTAATATGTTTAATTTTACGATGCTTCTGGGCATCGTAAATTTCTGTTGTTGTTCCATTGATAAAGAGATTGTAACTACATAGGGATATACAGTTAGGTATTATCTAGTTTGCCGCCTCTAGAATACGCAACATAAAATTGTTCATGTGAGAAGCAATCTGTTCTAGATCTGAACCGCATACTTCTAATGATTTAATCTGAACTTTGTTGATGGTAATTGCAAATTCCAATGGAATTGAGAATTGGTATCTACTAAATTGAAAAAGGATACCATCCGTATTGTATTTATGTTAATGACGTCATTCTACATTGCTGGAAGCAGCAGCGCAGTAGACCATTTCAGCGGTGGCATACATAATTGATTGAGAACTAAGTTCGCGATTACTAAGAGTAAACACAAACCTTTAATCATTAAAAAATAATAATAATAATTTATTTATTGACAAAGTTCTAATTTACATAAATCTATATAATTGTTTTATATTTTACCTGAGATCAGTTTAAAATTTAACTTTACAACAGGTTATTAGGTACAAATTCAGTATTTTAAATTGTTATTTTTAGTTCAAAAGAGAGTACAAAATTGTCATTTTAAACCTATGGCAACTAAAATTAAATTAAACCTAAACCTAAGTCCTAAAGCTAACTAAACTAACTTATGAACTAAATTAAAACAGTGTACTTTAGGTTTCTAATGAGTTGATTAAGTTGTTATTAATACTGGAAAGTTTTGTGAGATATCTTGTTCGATTTTCATTGGCATAGTTAGAGATTAATTTTATACCAGTTTGTTCATGCAGAATCGCTATACTAAATCGGCTGTTCTTTTTCGAATTTATTTTGCAAAACCTGTAAGCGCTTTTTGTGGCATATGGCACTATCCCACCATATTGGGGCTCCATATAGAACGATTGGTAGTATCATGGCTCTGTAAACTAAGAGTTTATTTTGAAAGCTCATGGCACTTTTTTTATTTAGTACAGGGTAAAAACATTTAAATAGCTTGTCACATTTTGTTACAACTTGAGTAATATGATATTTCAATGTTAATCTACGATCAATATAGATGCCTAAGTATTTAACGTTGTTTTCCCAGTTTAACGTGTTATTGAGCAGTGTAATACTTCTTTGAGGAAGCTTTCTTGGCGCCCTACATCTAGTAAAGTATATAGCTTGACATTTAAGTGGGTTTATTAGCGATTGCCAAGAGTTAAGGTAGTGAGTAATTTTCTCTAAATATGATTCAAGCCTTAGTATGATAGGATTAGCCAGTACATCTGACGTATAGATAGCTGTGTCATCAGCAAACATCGCAATTTCACATTCGAAGTCTTACAAATGTCAATGAGATAGATGTTAAATAGAAGAGGGCTTAAGACTGACCCTTGTGGTACGCCTGATTTTAACGAAACGATACGGGAGGTGACTCCAGAGATAAAAGAGAAAAGTTTTCGTTGGTTGAGAAAGGATTTTATAATTTTAACCAAGTACAACGGAAAATTCGTAACAAATATCTTGTGCGTTAGATTGTCAATCCAGACCGTGCCGAAAGCATCTTTTAGGTCCAGTAAGACCATTCCTGTAGATTTGCCCTGATTTCTGTTAGTTTTGACATGGTTAATGACCCTATGGATCTGGTGGATAGTTGAATGTTCGGCTCTAAATCCAAATTGTTCATTTGCATATATGTTATTATCTTCAATAAACTCCAACATTCTAGCTTTTATTACGTATTCTAGTATTTTGCTCATTGACGATAATAAACTTATAGGTCGATAACTAATGGCTAACGTAGGGTCTTTTCCTGGTTTTAGTAGAGGTAAGACTTTCGCTACCTTCCAAGAAGAAGGGAAGTAACCAATCTGCAGGCAGCTATTAATAATTATTCTAATTATATTTATTGCTTTGTTCGGAAGACGTTTCAACAAAATATTCGGTATTTCATCAGGCCCAGGAGCTTTAAAAGGCCGAACAATTTTAATTATGCCACAGATTTCATTATTTGTAACTAAATCTTTGTTATCGATACTATGAACTGAGTTATTAATTATGTTAAGGCTTGATTCTACTTCAAGACTATGTGTGGAGTTGCAAGATACTGTGGCGTCAGCGAATATTTTTGTTAATAACTCGGATTTTTCATGGTTAAGAAATAGTTTTGGCTGAGTAGTATCAGGATTTTGGAGAGGTGGAATAACTTGATATGAATTTTTGAGGTTTTTAGTTGTTTTCCAGTATTGTTTGGAATTTTTCATCAAACCTTCGAGTCTGTTTTGCCATTTGACATTTAAAAGCTTAAAAATTTTTCTCTGGATTACCGAATTAAGGTTATTTACTATTGATTTATAATACGCATTTCTTGATCTAAGCCATTGTCGTTTTCTTGTATTGCGTAGGCGTATTAACGAAAGTACATAGTCGGACAGGACAAGCTTATTAACTTTCGACACAGATACGTGTGGTGTAGAAGCGTTACGTGCTTTAATAATAGTAGATGTCAAATCAGAAATAAGTTCATCGATTTGTGAAGTAGTAGTACACCATTCATTTTGCTGTGTTTCAGTTATTGATTGGTTTATATTTCTACTATAAGATTGCCAATCTGTTTGGAAGTAATTGAATTTTTTATTTATAAAACGAGATACCTGAGATTCGAAGTTTATTTCAATAGTTACTGGGAAATGATCGGAATTAAGTACCTCGTCAGTTTTTATTGATTCCGTGAACTCTGGATGATTGGTTAAAAAAAAGTCTAAGATACTTGGACTTCCTCTTGCACTATAATGGGTAAATTTATCTGGCGCTATTATTGAATTATTTGACCCAGAGAGATAATTAAACAAGGTTCGACCTCCGGAACTGCTTCTAAGACAGTTCCAAGATTGGTGACGGCAGTTGAGATCTCCACCGAGTATATATGCTTCGGAAAGGCCTATTATTTTGGTTATGTCATTTCGGAAGTTAATGTCGTTAGAGCGAGGGCAATAAGTAACAAATATTTTTAACGGAAAGTTGTTTAGATTATCAATTGAAATGCCGAGGCTTTCGATAGAATGCAGATTAAAGTCAGCGAGCAAAGAATGTTTTATGGAAGATTTGACTAATATGGCAATACCACCTCTATGTTGGTATACTCTATCATTTCTGTAGATTTTGTGATTTGGAATAAAAATGGAACATTACTCTCTAAAAATGAAATAGTGGATTTTCACTGATTCACAGTACATATACACTGTTTAACACAGTTTCAAGTATACCACTTGGAATCAGTGAATATTTACTGTTCTAATCAGTGAAATGTCACTTGGAATCAGTGAATATTTACTGTTCTAATCAGTGAAATATCACTATTCCTCAGTGAAAATATCACTATTACTCACTATTAATCAGTGAAATATGACTAATATCACTATTTTTACAGTCAAAAAATTTTCACTAATTTAATCAGTGAAAATTCCACTAATTCAAGTTTAGAGAGTAGGCTTTAGAGATGTTTCTGTGAGAAGCATTATATCGATAGCATTATCATCTAAGAATTGTATTAGTTCATATTTTTTGTTTTTACAGCTATTAGAATTCCATGTCGATATTTTGAGAGTTTGAACAGCACAATGGACCTGAGACATATTTGAAAACAATTTCTGCAATAGCTTGTATTTGTTCTTCTTTAGACCTACACTGTTTTAATTTAGTCATAAATTCCAAAAAAATTGAAAAAGGTTTATTAAAATTATATAAATTATTAGAGTTAATATTACCCTGTGTTGATGGCAGATTCTGTTGAAATAAATTGGAGTTTGTTGAATACGGAGTTTTTGTATTAAATATACTATTAATTTGATGATTTGGAAGATATGGAAAGTCTTCATTTCTAAATTCATTTTTCCGTTCTACAGGAGACCGATGCAGATTCTTGTTTTTGTATGCTAAGGATCTCATTTTCATGTATTCTTCTCTATATTCACAGATAGGAGAGTTTGCTGGGTGGTCTTTAGAGCAATTAATGCATTTGTGCTTAGACGTTATGTTTTTGGCAGGACATTCTTCTTCTCCATGATCAATAGAGCAAAAAACACATTTCGGTTTCATGTTGCAATTATTTTGTGTATGCCCATACATGAAACAGCGTTGACATTGAAAAGGTCCTTTTCTGATATTATAAACAAAGTCCCATTTGCAAATCGTATGACCTATGCGCGTAACATTTTTTAACTTATTTAATGATATTGTTCCTTTTATAAAACTGACAAAATATATTGCATCATTTACATGTCGTTGTGATTTTGTTGGTATTTTTTTGACAAGAGTTGGTTTTAATCCCACGTCGTTTAAATCTTGAAGGATTTCATTTTCCTCTTTGTCACATAACCCATACAGTGCAAATCTAGAGGTTCTATTTTCCTCTAAGGGAAAAGAGTAATACTCACTATCTGATTTCAATAAAATTTCTTTAACAAAATTAAAATCCTTTGTATTGTAAAGAAACAGTTTTACGCCAATACTTACTGTCTTTAAATGATAATTTGTAATTTTATTATTTTTCATCAGATTATGTAAATCGTTTTGATTGTATTGTGTAATTATTGGAATTAATTACATCGTTGTCATTATTCGATATTTGTTTATATTTTGTTGTATTGTTTGATGTATGATTAAATTTTGATAAATAATGTGAATTTAAAATTTCGAACCTGTTTGCTGTTGGTATTGGTGAATAATCTAACCTTCGTTTTTTATTCATTATATTGAAGGTAATGTTATTTGATTTCATCACAGATGTTTTTGTATTATTTACCATATCATTTAATTTATTTGAAGGGCCAGGCCCTTCACCCATACAAATGTCCTTTTCACTATCCGAAATATTGCTTTGTATTAGTTTATTTGTAGTTAACAACTTTGAAAACAACTAATAAAAAAATGTACACAAAATCAATTTATGATTAATTTAATTTATTTTAATTGAACAATTATGCGTGTGTTTTCAACGAGATCACAAATCGTTCTCCACCTTTAATCATTATGAACACTTCGTTGTACATTTCTTTGTGAACTCCATGTTAATATTTAAATATTCTTTCCATATTCGACAGGAAATATCTTCAACCATGTGCGATTTACATTTTTCCCATAATTTGTTGTAGATGAAGGAGAGCAAGCTGTCAGTATGATTGTAAACGAAGCCGTAACTTAGCTTAGAGGTGACGTGTTTCACGTGTAATTAATGCATACATCCCAGTGTTGGTGGTTCTAAAATAAATTCAGAGTATGAAATGCACTGCAGAAAGTAGCGTGTGTAATGCCGTTGACAATTTTCAATTGCTGAAAAGCACGTTTGGTAGTAGTTTTTTTAATATGGCAGGTTATTCGTCGACTCTCGCTTCTTCTTTACCTCGTAAAAATAATTTTTTACTCGGATTCCATATTAGGTACGTATTATTATTAGTTTTTGTGAACGCGTCATTTTGACATATTGCATAGAAATCGGTAAAATACTTGTTGTTCATTCTAGATGTTCTAGATGTACTAAATACAGCTGGACTACGTTCATGTTTAGGATAAGAATGAATTCGAAACACAGCTTCATTGCTGTTTATATATTCTGGTACGATAAAAACTAAAATGTTGCTGCCGTTATTAACGTATATATGCTAATAAACGTTTTTGACTGATTTAACAGAGATACAGTATTCCACGTTTATGTTCGTTCTGTATGTTCCTGGTATCAAATTCCAAACACCGGTTGTTGTCTATTTCGATGTTTCCGTGTTGCATATCTATGGTTGTTAATTTATCGCCTTCTGCTGCCGATCTTATTTTGTAAAAAGGTTATTTATGGTTTCTTGTAACTATATTTAGATTTAGTGTTCTGCAAGGTTTTTGTTAAATAGTTTTCGTTACAACTGCCTACAAATCCTTATCGAAGTTGGCATCAGGTATTTGAAGTGTGCATTTGAAATGATTTTGTTTTGAGCCAGATTAGAATATGAGCGTGTGATAGACAATCCTCTTTTTTGTCATTCCACATGAGTACATCTAACAGTGCCCAGACTCAAACACATCATGATTTATTATAAAATTCATCAGCGGTTGCAAATCTGCATGAAAACTCGTGCTGTAATGTCATACCTATCCAAAGGCGATTGCACAGAAACTAAGTTTGTATATAATTTGTATATCCCAAGCTGGATTGAATGTGAATAAAATGGATAGGTCTAGACGCCCGTAATAACAAACATACGCAATTGCTTCTTGAATATACTCATACATATGACGTGGATGTCTGTAAATGAAGATGGCAAAATCGTTAGTCTGCCAACGTTAGTTGTGTATCACCGTAATATTAAATTGGCTCTCGCAAATTAACTGGTACTTCAGAGAAAAGCATGGTTTGATTTAAACGGATGACTATCGAACGTTCTGTTTCGAATATTTTTGCATACATTTCTACGATGTGTTGGTGAAACAATTGACGGCATTTCCAAGTGTGTTTTTCTTCATTATCTCGAATCACTAATCAATCTCTTATGAAAAACAATATCTCTAGGTTGAAATTGATCGCCGATTATATTAATTGTCACTTCGTTTATAGTTGGAGCATTGAATATTCTCGCTTGTCCTGTAGCAAGCGTTTTGTCAACCTGGTTTATCGAAACTTGTGTGTATTACATAGCATCATGTCAAATGCTGTTTTAAACAAATGCACTAAGTTGTTTTTTTCGTTAAGAACCTCTTTTAGTATGGAAACGAAAGACCTTAAAATTCTGCAGGTCATATTCAATTCATTATTGCCATCAACGATGAAATACATTTGTCGAAATTGGAACAGAATGAAAACAGAAATGTTCAATAATTGTAATTTTTACTAATTCTTTATTTACTCGATTAAATGTAAATAATTTTTCTTTCTAGGCAACGAATCGTTATGTCTTAAACAACATTATGGTTCTGGTTTTCAGAAAAAATATCTCCCAAAATACCACTTGATGTGGAAGTTTTTGTTATTACATACAATAGATCCAATTTCCATGCATTAGAAAACAATGAAAATGAATATTTTTATAATAGTTTAAATAACTAATAACAAATAAATGTATGTATGTGTGTTGAGTAGTCTAGTGGTTAGCACATTGGACTCGAATTTGGAATCCTGGTTTGGGTTCTATTTAGTTTTAAGTGTTTTTAAGCAAAACCATTAACAAAAATCAACACACTGGTCTGAAAATTTATCAATAGTCATCCAATATGCTTGATAAATTGGATATAACAATATATGGGTGATCACTGTACTATACTATTATTATTTACTATACGTGTTACAATAATATTTTTGGTGTTATTATACTTTTTTGTATAGGTATACAAATCTAATCAATTTAATTAAGTCTTTAGATGAAGCTGGACCATAAAATGGGGTGAATTCAAGATTAATACATTCTACATTCCTATATGGAGCATGACAAAAAAATAAGTATATAAAACCTTCCTGTATTTGAATGAAGCATTGTGTCCAAATTTCAAAAAAATTGATCCAGTACTTTCCGAGATTACTTATTTTGAACAAACGAACATTTACATTTTTATTCATACAATATATAATATATATATATATCTATATATATATATATATATATATATATATATATATATATATATATATATATATATATATATATATATATATATATACATATATATATATATATATATATATATATATATATATATATATATATATATATATATATATATATACATATATATATATATATATATATATATATATATATATATATATAATATATATATATATATATATATATATATATATATATATATTTATATGTATATATATATATATATATATGTATATGTATTTGTATATATATATATATGTATATATATATATATATATATATATATATATATATATATATATATATATATATATATATATCTATATATATATATATATATATATATATATATATATATATAATATATATATATATATATATATATATATATATATATATATATATATATATACATATATATATATATATATATATATATATATATATATATATATATATATATATATATATATATATATATATATATATATATATATATATATATATATATATATATATATATATATATATATATATATATATATATATATATATATATATATATATATATATATATATATATATATATATATATATATATATATATATATATATATATATATATATATATATATATATATATATATATATATATATATATATATATATTTATATTGCTTATTTGTTTTAATCCAATGTCTGGTATATCATATGCAGGGCCGGTCCTGCGTTGTACAAAAGTGCACAGTAAAACAGGGCGCTCAATTTATCACGAAAATAAGGGCGCAAAAACCAACATCAATTAACAATTTAAATTGAATTAAACCGTTTAAAATAATATTTTATGAACATCAAATTTCTTTCTTTTTGTCCAGTGTTTCAAATATTTGCTTTCATTCATTTCTCCATATATGTATACAAATTTAAACATATAAAACATGTATTCTCTTTTCAACTTTAAATCTCAATACACACAAATTAAAAATAAGGAAACGAAACACACAAAAGTATTAGTACTGCTACTGTTCATTTTTAATTTTTGTTCGCAAAATATTACCCATACTATTGATTGCTGCAATGTTTTGAAATATAATGCACATATACAATGAAAAGTCTGAACAGTTTTGAAATTCTGTGCACCAAAATATTATTTTTTACAAGTATTAACGAAATTTTGAATAAAGCTATTCACAGATACATTAAACGTGTGCACAGTTTTGAAATTAGAATAACAAAATCAGTTACAGGATGTTTATAATTGTGTATATAATATATATGATATTTTGAATGTGTATATTTTTTTATGTTGAGTATGGATAATAAATATTAAAATTCTATGGAAAAGAAAACTAGACAATTTTTTTTTGGTAATTGATAAATTTAAAAAGTAATGAATGAAATAGTAAAAATTAGGTCCATGCAATAAAAACAAAATTAAAGAAAACCGTTTGAAGGCAAATAGTATTTTATTTAATTAGGAGCTGAAGTGCTACTTTTTGTGTTAAGTCATTGAATAAATAATATCTATGGAAAAGTAACTAGACATTTTGAATGCAGGATCTAATTTTTAGTATAGTGTTTGCATTCTAGCTGGGTGGTACTGTTTACAATTTGCATATCTATATTTTCAAAACAAATAAAAGAAATAATAAATGTTACATATAAATTTAAAAGCTTAATATGTTTGAATAAAATATTTCCTTATATTTCCATATATAAATATTTTTAATTGTCCATACAACACAAATTTTAATCATATTGAATTACTTTAAGAACACCTTACATTCGGTTGTGATAGCGTTTGAAATTTGGTTTGACAACGATGGATTAAGAAAATGACATTTACGTAGGGTAATAATATATAAAATTAAACTAGAAAATAACAGTTTTTGTAAAGCAAATACTTTATATTTTTGTTGAAACATCATTCTAAACCCTTTTTATGCATAGTATTAGTAAAAATATTCTAATCATTGATATAGAATTCGATGATCAAATATCAGTTTATTTAAGATTATTTGTACATATTTTAATGCAACACTTCATTTTTATGAATAAACTACTGCACAAAACTGTTTTGTACAACACTGTACAACACTTGTTTTGTAAAACATTAATTTAAACGAAGATTTTTTGCATTGAATTTTCTTGACAGTAATATTGTGTGAATTCATAGAATGTGTAATATTTCTATTATAGTCAACATTCTAAGTCACGAATCATGTCATTATTGATTGTTTCCAATCAATGCGAAAATCAATGATCGACACTTGGTCAATTATTGTCATATATGCGCGCTTGCATATTTGCCAACATTTTGGGGCATTTCATTTATTCAGGATTTTGTGAGCAATTAAACTCAAGTAACTATGGAATTAATTTGAATTTTTCCAATTCAAAGGCATGGTTGGAAATATCTTAGAAAAAAACTCAGTTTTTCTCTTTTACATGTTTCGGTTGAGATTCGAACTCGTAACCTCATCAGTGCCAAACTGACGAGTTCAATTCTTTTGGCAGACACGTTTAGCCACTACGCCACCAAGGCGATGATATTTCTAAGTTGAAACTTCATCATCAGTTATCTTACTTAAGTTGAATTTCTCAATCGTCAGTTAAACATAGCTTTATTATGGAAATTTTATTAATTTTGAATGCAGATTTTTTGCATTGAATTTTCTTGACAGTACTATTGTGTGAATTTATTGAATGTGTAAGTTTGGCACTTAATTTGAAAGGTTACGAGTTCGAATCCCAACCGAAACACGTAAAAGAGAAAAACTGAGTTTTTCCTGAGATATTTCCAACCATACCTTTGAATTGGAAAAATTCAAATTAACTCCATAGTTACTTGAGTTTAATTGCTCACAAAATCCTGAATAAATGAAATTCCCCAAAATGTTGGCAAATATGCGAGCGCGCATATATGACAATTATTGACCAAGTATCGATCATTGGTTTTCGAATTGATTGGAAACAGTCAATAATGACTATACATTCGTGACTTAGAATGTTGACTATAATAGAAATATGACACATTCTATGAATTCACACAATAGTACTGTCAAGAAAATTCAATGCAAAAAATCTTCATTCAAAATAAATTAAATTTCCATAAAAAATTATGTCTAATTGACGATTGAGAAATTCAACTTAAGTAAGATAACTGATGATGAAGTTTCAACTTAGAAATATCATCGCCTTGGTGGCGTAGTGGTTAAACGTGTCTGCCAAAGGAATTCGTCAACTCGTCAGTTTGGCACTGATGAGGTTACGAGTTCGAATCCCAACCGAAACACGAAGAGAAAAACTGAGTTTTTTTCTAAGATATTTCCAACCATACCTTTGAATTGGAAAAATTCAAATTAATTCCATAGTTACTTCAGTTTAATTGCTCACAAAATCCTGAATATTAATTTAAACTTTAGTTTTTATAAATTTTGTTTAATTTGAATATCTTAAAGTAGAATTTCGAATAAAAGCTATCATTTTATTTTAAAATACAAAACGAAATATGTCAAATGTTATGGATGAAGAACGCACAGATATACAAATTACGGGCTAGGGCCATCTTCAGGATAATAAATCTAACAGTAATAATTTTAATATTTTTGATAGTTTTATGATCATGAAGATGGGCCTAGTCTAAAATATGTAGATATTTAATAATAAACAAAGTATTTTAATTCAATTGAGGAAGAACAAATTTAAAATCAAATATTATAAATGGTATGCAACAAATTTTAAAATACGATAAGATAAGCCACAACAATTTTGAGATAACTCTTAAGTCCTGGGGCGCATTTCTCATGTTTGAACAGAGCGCAAAAATGTCTTGCACCGGCCCTGATCATATGGCTTAGTAAATAAATGTAAGTATTTTACTCATATCTCCTTTAACTACATTTCCATAAGATTTTGTGCAATAAAACATTGCATTACGTAAAAGAATAAAAACTAAAGAAAACTTCTGAAAAGAATAAAAGAAAACAAAGATTAAAAAAAAACTGGCATCTAATAAAAGAGGAAAATTTAATATTTATGATTGTTGGAGATTTTTTGCGGAAAATACATTTCATATAAATTAAAAAAAAAAACAAAAAAAATTATTATTAATAATAATACAATTATTTTAATTAACATGCAACTGTGGGAATAACGTTTTGTTCTACAAAATAATTTTTTTGTTGTTAACCAATACAAAAAAAGATTTCTGCTGAATGACCATAAAATTATTAAAGATATTTTATGATTATGTCTATTAGCAATAGAAGATATGAATGAAGGAATGTACAATCTTTAGAAAATACTGAAATCGGATAATGTTTATAAGTTATAACTAACAATTGTATTATATTTATTGAGTTGAGATTTGAGAAAGTTTCACCGATGAGTGTTTATTAGGGAAAAATCACAGCTAATAAAATCATTATATTAGTTAAGTTTTATAATGTAAAGTACTAAAATTTTGTAGTATAAAGAAAAGTTCAGGTAACCGTTAGAATATATTGTTTAGGAAACAGAAGATTTCTGAACTTTGAAATTTCAAGATCGATAAGTTTGTGTAGTTGAAGGACGTTTACGTCGTTTAATTTTCTTGACTATATCAGCTGAAGTTAGTGGTCCCTTTGGATTCATGATTATATACCATCAATTTATTTAATGTTCCATCACTAAAATATCAATTATTTCAGTTGTGTCACCTTTTATTAAAAACAAAGTTATACTATAAAAAATGTAAAATTCGATACAATTCTAATATTCGATAAGAAGTAAGGGACCACATAAGTCGTTTACAATATTTAAATATACTAAAATATAATCATGTAACAATTTTAACATTGCACTTATTTGTTAATGCAATATGTTTGTGTTATATAAAATTTGTATCTCACATTTTTATTTCAGGTCTCTGAGCAATTTATCGATTTAACAAGGAAGTTGTAGCGATCACTGTTCCAACAACTTTTCAATCGTAATAATATAAAATTGTATATATTATGTTACAATTTTAAAATAATTTTTATAAAGAGTATGTAAGGTGTGAGATAAATAAAAATTATTCTTTTACCATTATTATGATAATTGCATTTAATATCTCTTCTTCATATATTTTTTACTAAAATATTTCTGATTTTTTTTTTCTTACACCTAATCTACAAAATTATAAAAACCATAAAAATGAGCATCTATGACAATGATAAATTATTTGAATTATATAAAAAAATATATTAACTTCTTAAGCTCTTACAATATGAATACAATAGATATACAGTAAAATATATAGGTAAATTGCAGTGAAACGATAAATCCCTAATAGTAATAATCTTTACATGACACATTTGAATTTTATAAAAATAGTTAATTTGTCAGATTTTCTGCAAAATTGTAAAATGTTGTTCCCGTTGAACTTTTATGAGATTAGAATTAACGAATGCAGATTTTAAATTTATGATAATTTTATTGCAGTATAGGGTTAAATCTATTTATGAAATTAAATAAAATTTACACATTATTTATAAAAGTTAGAATAAACATTTATTGCTATTAAATTTTATAGTTATAGAAGTATTTTTGTGTTACAACCATTGATGATAATGTTATGTGATCGAAACTTGAACTGATACGACGAATAGTTAATTTTTTGTTAAAGTTGTTAAAGTTGAAAAGAACCATAATCATTGAAGGCGGTAAATAATTCCAAACATGAGGTTGGTGATTAATTTTTAGGACTTCATAAAAACTGGTCAGTTTCACTAGTTGCACTAGCTGGCTGGCCGGTAAAACGATGTTAAGAATTTGTTTTATTTGTGAGTGTAACTTCACTGGTGTTATTAGTTATCCAGTGAAGAATTCAGTATTGTTGCCATAATTTTGATCATTTAAAATTCGGACTCAAAATGAAAACAGGTGCAATACTCCACAAAAAGACAGATGAGAAGGCACAAATGTAATGTAACTAATATGGATACAACAATTTAACGATTTGTCAAATTTTTTGCAAGTAATACAAAAACAATTTGTAAAGTTTAGAATATATTTTATTAATCACCATAAAATTGTTTTAATTTCTTCAAATATTTTGTTAAATTAAAAAACAATTTGGTGAACGAGTTATTTAGTAAAACAGTTAAAATCAAAATGCATTGAAAAGATTTTTGAAGGACTATAGAAACACATTCTGATTTTCTCTGGAGTTGCTATATAAGAAGAATAAATTTTGTTTGGATATCCTGCAAATCTAAATTATTTATTCTGATTTATTTCTGATGAAGTTGGAAAGTAAAATTTGACTGATCATGAGCAGCAAGAAAAATTCTTGCTCATCGATCACTATAAACAACGGAACAAAATTGAAAAAAAAAAATTAAATTATGTTTACGTTTTTTGACATCCGCTGCACCTAAGGCACGACTTTGGGTAATAATACCTATTCTGAAAATATACATGAAATATGCGTAAATTGTGCATGATACAAAATCCCCGTGCACAAAATTGTGCATGATGCAACTATGCTGAGCATATATCGTAAAACAACTTAGCATTCACACGCATGTTAGCATGTTTAAGAATAATACAATATAATAAACGTTTTTAATTTTTTATATTTTATAAATACAACTTTTTAAAATTGTTTTTTATGAGATAATATGACTTTGGTAATAATAAATCGATGAATATATTATCTTATTTTCATATAAAATTATGTGTGTAAGAAACTTTTTGTGAAGGAAATGTAAACAAACACAAAAAACAAACGGCCAATTAGAATAATTAATTTTACTGATTTAAAAAATTATTATATTTGCATTATTATATGTCGGTTTACTGATATCCAAATTTATTTTTTATAATATTAAGAAAATTATGGAAAATTTATCATATTTTTTGTGTGTAATACTTAGATTTGTTGATATGATTTAAATATGGCGAACAAATGGACGCATCATTTTCAAAAGCAATCACACACATTCATTTTCATTTTGGAACTTAAAATTACGAACGTTCATTTGTCCTGATGTCGTTATCAAAAATATTAGTCTAGAAAAAATTCATAACCTATTAGAAGATCCTAGTCATAAAAATAATAAATACATCAAATATTTTTATATTTATGCCAGAAAGATCTATGCACATTTTGTATACAAGCTTACATGATTTAATGTTTTTATAGTCCTTCCAAAATCTTTTCAACGCATTTTGATTTGAACTGTTTTACTAAATATCTCGTTCACCAAATTTTTTGTTAATTTTACAAAATATTTGAAGAAATTAAAACAATTTTATGTAGATTATTTAAATATATTCTAAACTTTATAAATTAAAACAAATATGTTTGATTGTAGCACTCAAATACTTTTAAACTTCCACTAAATTTAAAATAAATACTTAAACATTAAAATTAGTAAAATAAAAAAGTCCTGAAAATGTCCATACTCTCGCATACCATGCAGTAAAGTTTGTCGGATAAGTCAATAACAAGGACTGGAGTACACGAGTTTGTCACAGATCATAAATTATAAACAACGAAAAACTGATCCGAAGTTAAAGTGTTTTTGTGTTGGAATTGTGATAAAACCCCATTTGAACCTGTCAAAAACAATTATTTTTACTAAATTTTACAACAATTTCTTTTGAAATTTACAAAATTAATTAAAAAATGTTTGAACAATTTATTTGCATAAATAACAGCAGTTTTCTTAAAAAATCTATAATGTTTTGGTAACGTTCACAAATTGTTTGTCAAATTTATAAATATTTTGTAAATTTTAAAATTTTTACAAAAATAACAGTCGAGTTTTGAAATTCTTTTTAACAAATTCCCTCAATGTAATCATCATTGAATACCACACTTATAATTTTAAACTTAATAATTACATAATTTTGTAAAATTAAAAATTTTATTTTAATTAACAGTTTTTGGTTTCTCTAGCTATAAAATTAACCAGATGTATGTAGAATATCGTTCTACGATGTTGATAATTGCAAATCCTGTTTTTGTTTTTTATATTATTTTTAAGCAAGAAATAACTAAATTAAAAAACTTTTCACATAAAATATGAGATCGGCAAATATTTCACGATAGGATGGCGAAAACAAAAAAGAGATACAAAGCAAACTTGCTTCGTAAGCCCTCAAAATAAAACTAAAATGGGGTTGCCAATAGTCGAGCTAGCGATATATTTCTTGATCATGTACCACACTTTCTTGCTCATTGATTAAAATCAACAAACAGAGTTATATGAAGACTCGATTTTTTGAGCCCCCGAAGCACCCCTGAGATATCACTTAGGCTAGTGACATCTCAAACTTTACCTAGTGATTTGTGATATCTCACCCTAATTCGTATGCCAATAACAGGTGCTACATTACGTGGGATGGTTATAAAAAAACTTACAAATCAACAAAAACTATTCCCTCCATGCGATAAATTATCAAATGGATTTAAATTAACATTTTTTTCATTTAATTCACAAAATATAGGTAACCTCTTTTTACACAACCCTTATATTTTCAAACGTAATAATTACATAATCTTGTAATTACACCAAAATAATTTGAAATTTTAGATTTTGTGAGTGATTAAGCTCAAGTAACTATTGAAATTCATTTAAATTTTGAAATTTGATATCATTTTATCTTAGAAAAATTTTGTGAATTAAATTCACAAAAATCTTTATGTAACCATTTCTATAAACAACTTTACCCTACAACGAAATACGACAAATATAATTTTGCTACGATGAAAAAAAAAACTTCCCGTTAGGCTAATTATTAAAAATTGAATGTGTGCGCATAAAAACTAAAATCAATAATAATAATTTTTTTATTATTATTATATGTGTTCATTCTTAACTGTTTTCACAACCCCAAAATAATTTTAGTATTGCAAGTTGTTCAAACGTAGTTCGAACACTATTGAGATCTCTGGCAAATTCGGATTCTTGGTAAGCAAAATAACTACATCTAGAGTCTAGACGAAACAAACATTATATATTGTTGACTATAAGAAAATGCAAAAAGGAAACGGTTGTACATTGGAAGTTGCAAATCGGAAGTACTATTCGGAAGCTATTTTAATTCTTCTTAAGAAATTATATGCCAAGGTGCAAAATCACTTAAAGAGGTAAAAGGTTTTGTAGTTTAAAATAAACATATTCCCAGCAGACCTTTACCACTTTTTCCAATATGGCAAAAAATAAGCAATTCCTTGGTATAGAAATATCCATCTTCTGTTAATGTTTAATCAAAATTGGTTTGAACAAATGCGATACTATCACACAAACATAAAATAAACTGAAAAAATTAGCAGGTAATTTAATGCAACAAATCCCATATAATGTAAAAACATTTCCATAATATGGAGTCTAATGACAGTGGAAAAATTCAACTTAAGTAAAAATAAATAAGTGATGAAGAAGTTTCAACTTTGAAATTGTCATCGCCTCAACGGCGTAATCGATAGCTTGTCTGCCCAAGGATTCGAGCCGGGCACTGACGAGGTAGGTTCGAATCCCAACCGAAACACAAAAAATGTGAAGTGGAGTTTTTTCTGAACAACTTCAAACCATACCTTTAAATTGAAAATATTCCAATTACTTCCTTACTTACTTGAGTTTAATTGATTTCAAAAATTCAAAATTAATTTAACCTTAATGTAGTCTAATGTTAATACATTTAGGACTACAAATTGACCAAGTGTCAGCCATTGATTTCACATTGATTGGAAACAATCAATAATGGCTATACAATCGTGACTTAGGATGTTAAGTAGAATAGAAATGTTCGCCATTGTATAAATTCACAAAAAATATTGTCTAGAAATTTAATGCAACAAATCCCATATAACGTAAAAACATTTCCATAATATGGAGTCTAATGACAGTGGAAAAATTCAACTTAAGTAAAAATAAATAAGTGTTGAACAAGTTTCAACTTTGAAATTGTCATCGCCTCAACGGCGTAATCGATAGCGTGTCTGCCCAAGGATTCAAGCCGGGCACTGACGAGGTAGGTTCGAATCCCAATCGAAACACGAAAAATGTGAAATGGAGTTTTTTCTGAGAAACTTCAAACCATACCTTTGAATTGAAAATATTCCAATTACTTCTTTGCTTACTTGAGTTTAATTGATCTCAAAAACTAAAAATTAATTAGCGGTATGTTGATGTTTCACTATCTTTCGCTCCCTTTGCTACACACTCCTAAAGCTGATTGGTTCTTTCTCAGGTTGTGTGAAACGTTTTAATATGTACTAGGAAGGCCCGGCGTGCTTCGCTACGCTTATAAATAAAGTTTTTGCGTAGACCTTTTGTTGACGTAGAAGCAATGATTTCAAAAAGTGGTAATGAGAAATGCTAGCATATAATTTTTAATTTTTCTTTTTAAATATATGAATGAAAAATAATCAGAACTCTAGCTGATCAGTTCGGATATATGAAAAATTAGCGATCAAATAAGTTTTCAAGTAAGCTTCGCTAATTTTTCATATATCCGAACTGATCAGCTAGAGTTCTGATTATTTTTCATTCATATATTTAAAAAGAAAAATTAAAAATTATATGCTAGCATTTCTCGTTACCACTTTTTGAAATCATTGCTTCTACGTCAACAAAATGTCTACGCAAAAACTTTATTTATAAGCGTAGCGAAGCACGCCGGGCCTTCCTAGTTAATTTTAAAGCATGAATAGAACACATTGAAATTTCATCTATAATAATGATTGATGCATTATTAATATATGTGCCATGTACACTGTTTGGAGTTATATTTGGCATTGAATTCTCTAATAATGGAATTGGTAATTTGAAAACATTATGCAAAGTTCGCCCCCCAATCAAAAGAGTTGATGCAATACCACTGAAGGCAGTTACAATACACGAAAGATTTAGTGAATTAAATTTATGAATGATTGCCGTTTGAACAAAAGTTTTGCCACAACCTGCATGAGCTGTCAAGAAAAAAAGCTAAAGCATTCGGAGGAACATTCAAACCACAGATAAATGCAAATAATTGACGAAACTGTTTTGGTGATTGAATTTAGGAAGCTTCAAGTAAACATTCACGCTATTCATTATCATTTGTTGCAATACCTCGAGCTTCACATGCTGCAACAAAAGTAGGGTAGGGTACACCTTCATACATACGTAGATCAAAAAAAGATTTTGGACCACGAACATGCAACAGAAGTAAACGCATATGAAACAATTCTATATCTTTTGGAGTAACCATATATAATCGAGCAACAACTTTATCAGCCCCACGTTGTCTTCTTTTCCACGATTTACTTTGGTCATACCAAACATAATTAATTCTGTATACAAAAACTCATTAGCTAAATTGTCAATGGAATTCAAATGGAAAAATGCTAACAATTTTGTTCTTGATACATTTGCGACTGTGCCAGCCACATTACCATTCCTGATATAAACATTTTGTCTATTAGGCAAATGACAATCAAGTCGAATAATTGTATGAGATTGAAAATGCATTGGAAATTCAAATATGCGCCAAGCAGCTTCAGTCGAACCAACATACCGTCCATTCAAAAAATCTTGAATTTCATTTCCCACAATCGCATCATCATTATTCACTGCATTCTCTCCATTCACTCTCAATTCAACATTGGCAGAATCATACTCTTTATATACATACTTGTAAACATATTTCACACTTTTAACAGTCGTACATATTTCCACGTTAATATGACAATTGAATTTTGCAAGAAGATAAATATTATACGGAACAACATATCTATTATCAAGAGATGCACCACGTACATCAACACTCATACCATTATCACGTCGACGGTACAAAGGATAACCATTCACATATTCTTTAATATTTTCAGAAAAAGGTTTTGGAAAATTATTACTACATTTACCACTCTCATACAAACAGAATTGGGATTTAGAGCACCACATGGTTCATGCATCATATGACGTTTCACATATTCATGTAATTTAGGAAAAAGAATGGGATCAGGGATTTCAGTACATACAAATTTATTAATCATTTCATTTCCATCAATTCTATCTTCATCTGACAAATTTAACAAAATTCATCATTTTTAAAAATAGCAACCACATCAGTTTGAACAGCATCATTAAAACGACGAATATCACATTCTCTGTTAACTTTTATAACCATTGACACATCAGCAGTAACATTCTCAGGTCTTTCACAAAATTCATGCATTGATTTAAAAGAACGAACAAAAGGATTCACACGATCTAACTCAAAACCTATCTTACGCATAAGAAAAAATTCGAAATGAAATTTAAAACATAGAAAAACAATATGTACGTTTATTCACATTCAAAGAAATAAATATACTAACAGCTGAGAAAAAATTAAATATAAAAAAGAATAACAAAATAAAGTTTTAAGTTTCGTTTTTGTTGTTCGTTGTTCGATAGCAAATATATTTTTATATGAATGTAAACTTATAATGCATATGTATAGAAAAAGTTTTCCGTATATAATAACTTTTTTATTTATGATCCGATTTGTTTGAATCCGGATCCCAATATAGGTTACACTAATATCAGTTGGCTGTGAAAATTTGAATTGAATCCATCTGCGAATAAAAAAGCCTTATGCTCCACAAAGTTTTAATCTAGCGTATTAATATATAAGATATGTGTTATTATGGTTTTCCATATTTACAAAATATATACATAATAACTCAAATCCACACAAAGAAAATATCATTTATTGGTATCGCTACGTTGATGATATAATTTTATTATTCAAAGGAGCAAATAGACAGCTTAATCTATTACACCAATACATAAACAGCATAGAGCCTTCCATTAAATTCACGTTAGAAAATGAAGAAAACAACACAATAAACTTTTTGGATTTATCAATCAAAAATGTAGATTCAAAACACACATTCAAAATATTCCGAAAACCAACCCAAACGGATCAAACAATAAATATCAAATCACATCATCCATACCAACATAAACTAGCTGCATACAACCACATGATCAATAGATTGAACACTATACCGATGAACGCTGAAAATTATGAAGACGAGCTAAACAATATAAAATACATAGCCAGTAAAAATGGATATAAAAATGAAATGATTGAAACATTAAATAGAAAACATAAAAACAAGAAAAATTTGCGAACCCTAACAACGTTGAAGTATGAAGAAAACTTAGCAGGTAAAAAATACGTAGGCGTAACATACAATAGAACAACATTCAAAATAATGCAAAAAACTTTAAAAAAATATGGATATATTGCGGCTTACAAAAACAAAAGTAAAATAGAAAACTACCTAAAAACTAAAAAAAACCAAAGTTTAGACACAGGTGTTTATAAGCTTACCTGTGACGACTGTAGTAAATTTTACATCGGCCAGACGGGGAGGTCCTTCAAAAAAAGATTTATCGAGCACACCAATGAAATTAACAGAAGCGATCCAAAATCCAGATATGCCCAACATTTGAAAATAGAAAAACACAAATACACCAATATCAACACAAATTTAACCATATTACATAAAAAAAGAAAAGGACAAAATCTAGATAGATTGGAAGAAATAGAAATATATAAACATAAAAACAATAACAATATTTTAAATGATAAAATCAACACTAAAACTAACAAAATAAATGACATAATAATAAAAAACAGCGGTTGAAATAGTATATAAGTAATAGTTTAAGCAAAAATTGTCATAACAATTTAAGAACTGAGGATGACGTAAGTCGAAATCGATATTCTTTAAAATAAAAAAATAAAAATCAAATTGTTACTATAAGGAAGTTTTTATTATTATAAATAAATTTAAAAATAAACAGTAAAAGTATATTTTTAAATATTGCATTTTAGTTTTAATATGATTTAGCTACTATAATTACAAACATAGTGGTAGGTCAACGACCTTGATAGTACTATTTATTCTCATGATATTTGTAAGAGAGAATTTTCAGTTTTTTGGAATCTACTAAAAAACAAAATAACCGATTAGAGTAGAAAAAGACTAGGCTTTAAGTTGCGCCAAGATACATCAATTGTTATCATTTTCGTTGAAATCTGGCAATCCGTTGATAAGATAGCATAGAACAACAATGGCAAAAAAATTCCGATTTCTAAAATAGACCCAAAATCAATAAATGGGAAGTTATCGGGCAGCAAAAACAAAATTAGAAGTGTAAAAGGGTAAAACATTGAATAGAGAAAAACGATTCGATTCGCCAAGAAACATTACCTGACTGAGGTTTCGAAACAGAAGGTCAACATGTCCATTAGATTGCGTGGATGACAACTGCCACTTTTTTTAATATGAGCGATTATACGATTATGACAACGCACAATCATAATATGGAGCACATCTATTGAATCAACTTTTGAAACTTACTATGTAAAGTAGGTATTTCAATATATTTAAGATAAATTATTGAAAAATATTCTATTAGGAGTAATGTGTATTGTGTACTCTTTTTAAAGGTTTAAATATAGAATTAATAAAATCCCAACGCGCAACGCCCCCAATAAGTTAAACGAGGACCAACAAAAATTCACTAAGGGGGGTAACCGAAATTTGGTTGATGTTAATTTCACCGAAACATAGTTGTTGATTGTTTTCAGATCAATGATCAAGGTCCCAACGATATCTCAATTAGTGTATGTGGAAAACAAATAGGCGAACATGAAAGGATTTGTTCATAAGTTGTGACACATATTGTAATGTGTGTATTACACCACACTTTTTATTAATATTCAGTTCACAATTAAAACTTACTATAAAAATTTCAAAAACTTTTTAAAAAAACATCTATTCTCAATCAACAAATTTGAAATAAATTAAATTTTACAACTATCTATGCATATCGATCATGAACAATTAATTTTGTAGCCAACTCTTTCAACCTATGAACTACAAATTACCATTGCAAAATTTTTTCTTGTTTTGACATAAACGTTTATCTAGAAAACTGCTATCTAATCTTAAAAACTAAACTCGATGAGCCAAATAATATTCTACATCTGTTGTATATTTTCGTTTTCTTTTATTCACAAGACGAGAAAATTTAAAGTCACGACAGTATCAAAGTCGAATCAGAAATTCATCAAAATAACAATTTTGTTCTAAGCTTTTCTGTTTTAAAATCTGTTCAGAGCACAAGATCTGGCAATAAAAAAAACAACAATAAGAATTATAGATTATAAATAAAATTGGAAGTCAAAGGTTTTCCGTACATTTTATGAAAAGTTTTTGTTTTTGTAATAAAATAAATTAAATGGAAATAAAGGGAATTATTATATAACAACTACAATATAACAACAAAAACATAAATCTATATTCAATAGCTGCGTGGTTATGGAATTATTTTACTTTATTAAATCGAATATCATGACAAAGCAATCATAATATTTTATGATTAGTTCAAGTAGGAAACATATATATGGGTAATAAATTAATGGACTTTATTACTTCATTAAACGATTGTGAGAAGAGGATTTGAGATCAAAACTTATTTGAAAGTGCATCTTACCATTAAATCGATTTCGCTCGACCAAACTATGGAAATAGGTTAAACCTAAAAATAATCGATTGTCACGCGTAATCATCATTTAAAAAGAAAGTTTTTTTTCTAATGATAATTTAATAACAAATTCTTTAAGTAATTGATGAGATGAACGGATTCTCATATCTTTAATTTTCCATGATTAACCAGTAACTAACATTATAGCTGTTGTTTTTGTGAAACTATTATTTATGAATCATTTTTGAAAAAAATTCGTTTACGCTTTGTCACACGTTGAAACTGAAAAACAACGTAAGCTAATTAGAAATAGTCAAAACCATCGAAATGGAATCAACATTTTATTAACCGCAACATTATGTCTTTACTCATATGATTGTACCAAAGTTATAAGAAGCAAATAAAAAATAAAATATTTCCACTCAATAAGTTTTATGTTTTCGATTTTACATGACACGCATGAATGATTCTTTAAAACTTTTATTAAATGTATTCTGTTTATTAATATTATAATAAAAAAAACGGACGATCGTGTGCGCTGGAACAATATGATTAAGTGTTTGTGTTTTTATTTTATGATTGAACTATATCATATTGATATGATATGAAAAGCAGGCAAACAATATTTGTAATATTTTTTTTAAAACTATTGATTTCATATGAATCGTTTTGTTATTTGATACTTTGTCGATGTTATAATTAACGTAAGGATGATTTATTTTTGTATTTGTAATTGATCACGTGAAACACCTCAGTCTTAGAATTTTTGAAGATGGTGTTGTTGGTTCTTGTATATGTGTAAGTGTATCGATTATCGAAGTATCAACTAACGGAAGATACGATATTAGAATAACAAGTTAAGGAAATATTTTTGGGTGAAGATAAATACAAAACGTTTATCGTGTAGAACATCATTTTAAAAGTTTTCCGTTAAAAAAATTCGCAAAAGCCGAAATTGCAACACTACAGAAAAAATTGGGTATAACGATGCGGTTTGAATTGAAGTGTAAAATATATGTTAATTTGTAAGCCAAATATTATATCATATCATATTTTAATTTGATCTTTTTCAGTCTTTTGTTATACAATATCAGAAATATGCAGTTTTGGTTTTCTTAAAAAAAGACTCTTTAATGCACGATACAGATGATTCTTGTACCTCTCCACACCCCCTCACACTTTTGGAATCCAGATGGACACCCAAATCTATATTTTTAACTGTGATGTCTGGAAAATATTCAGAGCACCTAATACTGTGAAACCTGGAACCTGAAAGATTCGTTCAACGATTATACATTGACATAATCGGGCCCCTCCGAACAAAGTCCAGACGCATAGCAATTTTGATTGTGATAAACCATTTTAAGAAAACTTATTAGTTATTTGCGAATTTATTTGTAGACTGCTAGAAAACAATCTGTTACATGTTTTTGGTTGTTCAATAATGATTGTCTCAGCCATGAATCAAAATTTAATCAAAATTATTTGAAACTTTCCTTACAAGTTATGTGGCATTTTATACCTATACGGCTCCAACGCGTAAATGCTACCGCGTCCGAACTAGTAAACAGAAGTTTCATCTCTAGACTCTGTGGGACGTGCATCTTAGCGAGATCGATTGTGCTCTTTGATTCTCTGTGCATAAAACTCTAGGTTGTTCTGACTGTTATGCATCATTTGGTTTACCCATGATTACTCATGGTACGTCCTACTCTTTGCGCCCGTACTTGAATTGTCTGGACGCTAGCGGGGAATCTTTGATCGTCCAAGTACGCAAGCTTTGATTCTGAATTAAGGAACTAACTGCAGAAGATTTTGAGAAAAACGCGGCCCGCTTCAATTTGCGTGCTCGGAAACGTTCTCCTGTTCCCGGTGACGTCGTTTTTCAGAGAAACTTCGTCTTAAGTGACGCCGGAAAGCAGCCAAGTGTAAAAATAAACTTCAAAACTAGTGAAAGCTAAAACGAGTGTCAACAGACATATGTTTTCTTTAAGTTCGTCCTTCCTTCTCTATTGTCACTGTCAGTTTATAACCTAAAATTTTGTTAACATATTATTTCACACTGAATTTCCCACCCTCTTTCTTTATTAGGTTCTTGACTTTGTTATTTTTTGTTTAATCCGACTAGTTTATTTGGTAGAGCCTGAGAGTCTTTAAAAAAATGTAGTCAACCAGATCTCCTTCTTTCGTCCTGTTCTGTAATTGCAGGGAAACATTGTGGCAAATATACTGTAAGTTTCCATCATCTTCGTAGATAGTACTATACAATTATTCGAAAATATACATTTTCAAAAACTCCTCATCCCATATGCTTCAAAAACTTCTCATCCCACTACCTTCTCATCCCATTTTTCAAAAATTTACATTAACAAAAAAATTCTCATCCCATGTACATTTCTGGTTTAAAACCTCCATATATGTTTATAGTTTTGTTAACAAAAGTGTCTCGTGTTTTGACTTTTGCATTCCATAATTCCACACAAAAAATGCACACACATAGGTTGCACCATGGGAATGTAGTTTTCTTTGGAAACAATCAACAACAACAACAAAAAATAACAAAGCCAAGAACCTAATAAAGAAAGAGGGTGGAAAAATCAGTTGGAAATAATATGTTAACAAAATTTTAGGTAATATACTGACAGTGATAATAGAGAAGGAAGGACGAACTTAAAGAAAACATATGTCTGTTGACACTCGTTTTTGGAATGATATTTATCGCGCCGTTTTGGAACCATGTCCCTCATCCTGCCAAAAAATTGGCAAAACGATGCAATCTGTGTATTAACATGATTATCGAAATTTAAACATACATAATTTCTATATCATTTTAGTAATGGTTTGCGGAATAGATGGGATATGAAAAGTTTTATAAATGAGATCCAGCAGAAATAGGTGTTAATGGTCGCCAAGAAGTCAAGTTATGGCAGGTAAATTATTAAAGTAAAACAAAAGAAATGGTGGACAATAAACAGAACATCAACATTCAGGCAAGGGTTACTTGTTTTAATAAATTTAATGAATTTTATTAGTATTAACATAACGCAGAGCTAAATAAAATAAAATGGGCAGAGTTATGATAGGGTAGCTTGTATCCCTTGATAGCTCGGTTACGTTTGAGGAACGCCAATCAATTCGTTCAGTTTTTTTCTATTTTATTGTAAGGGGTTGGTCGAAAATATTCGTGGCCGCAAAAGCTAAGGGTGAAAGAAGTGTTGCGTGAACGATCAACTGGTGGACCTTCAAGAACCACCAGTCCTTACTACAACATGGCACCCAACGTTGGATTCGAACCAACGACCCTGAGATTAATAGTCTCATGTGTTCTAAGGTTTTGATTGAAGCAAATCTTTTTTGTTTGTTTTTTATATTATTTTAAGAATGGATCTAAACAATAAATCTTATCAGATATCAAATAAATAAAAACTAATGAAAGGATAGAGAAACTTTGTTTTAAGCAAATTTGCAGGAACAAAACTGAAATGGGTGTGCCAATAATCCAGCTGATGGCATATTCCTTAATCATGTGACACACTGTCTTTCTCAATAATTACGGCCCACACATTGACATAGATTTATATATTATAATTGCTATTGGTTTAGTTAAAACACACTTTTTTGATATCTATATGTTTATTACAACCGATCGATTTTGAAAGCTAAGCTTTCATTTTCAAGGATCGTTCTAAACATAGATTATATAAATATTATATTATTAGCATTTACATTAAGGCTTATTTCTTCGAGCAGACAATAACAAGCAATTGATGGTGCTACCTCGTTGACTGGATTTAATCCACCAGCACTCCTAAGATATTACCTTGGCAAGTGATATCTCACTGCTACAACCAGTTGTATGTGATACCTATATATTTAAGCTGTTTGAAATTTACAACCATCACTTTATTAACTTTATTAATTTATTAATATACGTCTGTATATTATCTTTCTTACACCAGAAAAAATGGTTATTTTTGCAACCAATTAGGAACCGATAAACTTTTTGATCAAACTATGCGATCAGGTTTAAAAATCAAACACTAAATCAATTAACTGTCGAAAGTGAGGGCCACATGCTTAAAAAAACGTATTGGACAGTAGTTTATTTCAAAACCAAGCTTTGGTTTTACTGCTCACAATAGTCCACAATCAGATTATATTTGACGCCAAACTTGACAACACTTTAAATCGCGGCGACAATTTTTTTTATACAGGCCATTGACTATGTAGTCATAGCCTGACATGTAAGCTAAAATTTGTTTTAATTTTGAAAATGTAAGCTAAAATAAAGTCCTTTACGCCATCCACAGGTTAATATAGCTGAAAATTTTTTGGAAAAAATCCAATAGCCAATTATAATGATCTGTTGTACAGAAATATTCTATCATTAGATAGCTTGATTCTAACATATGGCGTTGGGGCCCTGAGACAGCCAAACATTCTACTAAAATGCGAACTCTTTCCTCCTTTTCAAGACAAAAACGGCATGTCAGATCATTTAATAGTCCAAGCCGTACCATGTATTTATTGATATGATGATGAACTGTTAGTAGTCCCATCATTAGCCTGACGTCTGACAAGGGTCAGATTTAAAAAAAATTCTGTGGTTCCCCGGCTCATATTTGGAGTGAACATCTTGAAGATTTGAAGCCTGCTGTGTTTCTCCATTGGGAGTTACTTAATCAAAGGAGAACCTGTTTGACTAAAGCAAACTTCTCCTAGCTTGCGATTGTTGCAACTGGAGTTATAAGCCACCCTGCAGATATCTTTGCTAACTCTTTAGCTTTATCGTGCCCGAGATTCCCACTGTGCCATAATATTGCACTGGTGTCAATACCAGGAATATGCTGTTCTAAGCCCGTGATAATTTAGGGACTTAGAGCATTGTTGTTCAAAGAACAATTGAACTGCCAAGTTCCAGTTTAAGCAGGTTACAATTTTAAATAAACAGATTATTGTAAAAACATAGTAGCAGGTTATTAAAATTAAATTTGATCTCTTTACACAGTTGGTCAAATTGGAATGTATTTAAAATATGGATGAGGCAAATATAAATAAAAGTGCAAGAGGGACGTGCTCTGCTGGGGAAGAGAGTTTGCAGGCTTGAGATAATGTTCGATACAACAATTTCATTTTATATTTCTTAGGTCGGAGGCAGTGGTGTGGCTCAGTTAATATTTTAGAGCAGCAACATTTTTTTGAAGTGATTCGATCAAGAATTTTCGAATAATTTTTTTTTCTCTATCAAATTATGAGATATTGACGTCATATTTTAGTGATATGAATAATGGTTAGTTATCCATTCCTTAAAAAATGGCGAGGCAAACAACACTTCTGAACGCAAGTTATTGTGGGACCTGGGTCTTAAAATGTTTTTATACGTTATTGTGACACATATTGTAATTCCTACTACACAGCATCTTTAAAAAAAAAACAAAAAAATCTTATAGTTCTTTTTGTACTGTAACAAAACAAATGTTTATCAAAGGAGTAGAATATAAAAAAAAGAAGGAAGAATTAAGAGACAGATACAATTTCGATGGTAAAATAAATGACGAAAAAAATGTAGACGAGAAGAACAATTTGGCGACGAGGAGAGTGATTATGATGACATTACTCATTTTGTTATGAGTAATGTCATTATAATGACCTTCCTTGTCGCCAAATTGTAAAACAGTAAAACATTCTCTCAAAAAGCAGTGGCTCGAATACTGCTGAAAAAATTGAGCAATTAATTGACAAACTAAAAATAAATATTTACTAACATGTCCAAAAACGGAAATAAATTTGACCCAAAATTAGTTTAAACCAATCGCAACTCTATCTGTTGCTCAAATACTTAAAAAATGTTTCCAATAAAACCTAACATATATTTTAAAGGTGTCACGACCAATCGATGGAAACTACAAAAAGAAACTCATCAACATTTGTGGAACACATGCTTAAGGAATCATGTTAAATTCTTTAGTATTTTTTTTACACTTCCAAACGATTTGATAAAATGTGTCACAGAAATAGATGTTCTTATTCCTCTCCAAAAATATATCTCTGAACCAAAGGACGTTTTGTCACGAAATCACAAACTTCGATTTAAATCTTTCGTTATTGCAAAAACAACATAGCTAAAATAACTCAAACAAGATCTCAATCAAAATATTTTATTTTTCTTTAACCTTTAATAGAAATCAAAACAATAACAAACCATTACCGTAAAGAACATAGCCATAAACTCCATAATGATTCTCTTAAAAAAACAAACAAAATATTATAACAGATTGACACTCGTTGACATTTCCGCAGAAGAAAAAAAACTCATAAATTTACATAAATTTTTTCACAATACCTTAACTAAATTACTTACTGAGAGATTCTGGTTAACGATTTTGTTATAAATTTTTTTTTTCTAAAAATAAAACACAAAATTCGAATAATTTCAAACTCAATTTTGTATGATATAAAGATGTGACACATGAACAAGTAAGGATTATTATTATTTATTTACTATTTCGTTTATTTCTTCATAAACGTTAAAATCTTAAAAAGGCGTTAAATTGCAAACTCATCGTTTGAATATAAAAAAATAAATATATACAAAAGCACAGTGGAAAACATAACTGAAATAAATTTACATATTTACGCCCTCAAACTTTATTTTTTATAACCACGTATTGATAGTTTGAAAGGAAAATAATGATTTTTATTGAAAATTGTAATGAAAATTGAATGAATAATATAGAAATTTTCATAAAAAATTTTAAAAGGAAAATCAATTAATGGTTAGAATATGATTGGTTACTGAAAAGATATATAAAATTTTATTGCAGAATTCTATGTAGTTATAATCAATTAACCTTTTACGATATATCTGATTAAGTTATCATATAAGTTTACATGACATGGTAACTAAATAAATTACATTCTGTTTGGGTCACTTACATTACAAATTATATTTTGATATTTTCTGTATCGGGAACCATATATTCCAACTAAAAAAAATTTTTTAAACAACTCATTTTTACTGAAAAAGTACTAACAAATCTAAAACAAGTCTTGAGTTTAAATCCAAATCGAATAGTAAATTGATGCTAAAATATTCAATGATTCAAAAATAATCAAATTAAAGGCAAGCAATTAAATATACTCACTTCTATTAAAAAGGTAATCAAAACATCAAAATAAATTTAGTTAGAAGAAAGTTTTTTAATTAAAATAAAAATTTTAATACGTCATTTTTAATAATAAACAAAAGTGGGTGAAATAAAATCGGTCTATAAGAATTTCAAGAAAAAAATTTTCATTGGAGATATTGATTACCAACTTTTGTTTTATTTTAAAAACGATATAGGCAGATTTGAATAAAATACAAATCTGCTGTGTGAATTTAATTTAGGAAAATAAGTTTTCCCATAAAAAAATCTGTTATTTAGTCAGTCTTGTGTTTATTAAAATTTTGTTTAATATTTTTTATTTTATTGTTTTTAATCTCTGAATATTTAGGGGTCAGTTTACTATTCGACCGTCATTTTAATTTTTTAAACAACTATAAAGAAAGAAATTATAACAACACATAAAAGCATTTTAAGACCTAGGTCCCACAAAAACATGCGTTTTGAGGTAGCCTTTGATTCTAACTTTTTTATGTTTTTTATCACATACATATTACAATATGACATAGGCCAATATTTCATGATAGAATTGAGGAAATAAAAATAAAGTAAAAAGTAAAAGCAGATTTTTTTCGCAAATTTTAAGAAAGTGTCATAATCCTTGATTAAAGTAACGTCCTCTCTTCCCCAATGATTAAAGCTCACACATGGATTTATACGTATCATCCTCTGGGAACATTTCATAACTAAGATTGAGGGCGCTACCGTTTATTGAATACAGTTTATCCACTAGTACCTATGAGATGTCCCTTGGTTAGTAAAACCTCACGGCTATCGTAAGTGGTATGTGGTATCTCATGTTAGCTTTTATGTATGTCCATAGTTGAGACTATACCCGCAGATTAAAAATAAAACCAGGCCCTCGCCTGTTTTATTTCAACCGGTCCTCGCCAGTTTTAACCCAAACATGCCAATATGTCAATTTTCGGACTCTACAATAGCTGACAATTTTTGTCGTACAAGGCTACCCTCGTTTTCTAAAACGAATTTCTACCCCTATTAATAAAAAAAAAAATTTTATGGTAGTAAATTTATAAGCCCTGGGCAATCGCCATATTTCGAATTTGTGAGGAAGGGTGAAAAAAAAAGGTTTTTTGACCCGGTCAAGTGGGATGTCATTTGAAAGAGCACCAAAATTAAGAAACATTACAATTTTTTTTAGAACTTTGCGATGCACCGTTTTTGAATTATTCTCAAAAAAGTGCAACAAAAAGTTGGTCCTCCCCCTATACGTTTCTTGGTTGATTGACAGAAAAATTTGAAAAAAATCATAGAGATAGGAAATTTGATAAACCCTTAACGAAAAATATAGCGAAGCTTCAAGTGATTTTATTTCTATGTGTTTAGGGGATGGGAGTGGGGAAGGGTGAAAAAAAGGTTTTTTGACCCGGTCAAGTGGGGTGTCATTTGAAAGAGCACCAAAATTAAGAAACATTACAATTTATTTTAGAATTTTGCGATGCACCGTTTTTGAATTATTGTCAAAAAAAGTCCTATTTTTAGTGTTAACACCACACAAACCCTAAACTTCGTCGTTGATTAACAAAATTGGGTCGTTCCTTAGCTACCATAAACAGCTATGGATAACATTTAACCTAAAGTAATATTTTTTATATCATTTAGATCAATTTAGATGAGATTGACATTTACTGTTGATATTTACGATGAACCATTTATTTTTATGTGTCTATCTATCGATGGTCTAGCGCACAGATGTGGTAAGTGACATTTAGCAAATTGTTCATTCAGTACAGGCGTTTGAAAGTTTACACTTCAATAATAATTGAAAATGTAAAATATTATGTGGTGGAATTCGATAGAGTTTTATAGTAGTTATCTAGTCTCTATTGTAATTATGTCTTTCTACATGATAGAACTTAAGAGATACATGCATAATATTTAGTTTTATACAAACCATAAGTACTTACCACAGTACATGTGCAATACAGTACAGTACAACAATGCCATCTACTGGATAAAATATTAAACATACACATACAATATTTTTACATTATATGAAAAATGAAATGGAGAATTTTATAGAGTAATTAACTCATTTTCTCAAAAAATGTCACTTACCACATCTGTGCGCTAGACTATCGCTATGGTCTGGCAATATAAACGCTCTTTACATTCACGGAACCCTTGACGAGCGAATTTTATTCGCACTTGTCTGACTTTTTTTACTTTTTATAAATGTTTTAAGAAATTAAAATCATAATAAAATAAGCAATAATTTTTGTAACCAAAACATGGCTGAATAATTATTATTTTGATAATCCGAGGGTGAAACAAAGTGTTCAACTGAATAAAGTGGACCAATTTTTTTAAATTATTTTTTGTGCTGAGCTTTTGAAAGTACCTTTTGTTTCTTTTTTGTAAAATTATTTTTCCTTTAGCAAAATCAGATGGGTTTTGGCAGGGAAGTCCAGTGGTGTTGTTGAATTGCGTTGTGACGAAATAAACTTGCCTAATAAAAGTGATTGGACTTTCACGGTCCACCAAACTTCCTAGTTCCCACTACATCATGTCTTAAATATGGTCACTATATAACCAAATTTTTAATCTAGTATTTTTACGGCTATTTTCTATTCCATAATATGATTTAATTTTAAGCATTTAAGAAAGATAAACACCTTCTCTAGAGTTCTTTATTCCGTTTTTTATGAAAATTTTTGCTTCTTTTACACAAATACCCTAGTTATTGCTATTATCTGCATAGAAAAATCAAAACATCAATTTGAACTACGTACTTGTCACCGAAGAATTTTAATTTGTCAACGGAAGAACTTTTTATCTAGTAGGTATTCTTTGGTGATGCAACGTATGTGCTTGTTCAAAGAAAACCTTCTTCATTTATCTTTATGTGTAAGGGGGAGGGGCGGGGGTCTAATCATTGATTAATTAAGTTCGTCACATATTTGAGGAAATCTAGTTACAAAACTAGATTAATGCTCCTTTTTGTGCTTTTAACTTGTTATTTTAATTTTATTTTTATATCTTATCATAATATCTTAATATATGCCATATTTGCTTACATGTTAAAATTTATTGCTTAGTAATATACTTTTAAAACATAAGTGTTGTTGTGACACATATTGTAATTATTACTGTACGACACTTTTTATAAAAAAAATATTATATATAATTATATATAATACTGAATAATTGAAGACGCTGTAGGCACTTGGCGAAACATTTTAATATTATTTTAAATTTTTTATTACTTGTTTTAAGTTTCGCAAATTAATCAATTAATTTGCGAAACTTAAAACAAGTAAATAAAAAATTTAAAATAATATATAATACTGGATTAACTAATTTCCTTTCATCTAAACATATTTCCTTAATATATGGGAACAATTCCAACTATTGACATTAGCACAAAAAAAAATAGATTTCATTTATGTCTTATATTTATACCTAAACGATGAACAATCAATTTGATGATGTTATTTCTTTTCTTATAGCATTTGTGAATTCTGTTTTTTTTTTTTCAGAAATTCATCATTGACTTTACCATAACAGACCTCATACAGGCAATAATAATGTTTTTTACAATAAAATTTAAATGTGTATCTCTCGAAAATTAAAATTCGAACAGAAACATTTTGGTTTGATTTTAATTAACGATTTTTTTCTTATTTATTTCAGTTTTGTCCATGCATGATAGGTCAAGGAAATATGTAAAATGAATTACATGTGTCATGAAATTAAAATAGAAAACGGATATATATGTATGGATTTTACTTTTAATTTATAATGAAATGTTATAGTAAATTAACAGAATTATATTGTGGGTTTCAAAGATGTACCGAAAGATCCTGATCCAAGAAGGCATTAAAATCGTTTCTTAATGGATCCTTCCGAAATAATAATCCATCAAAGAACTAATTCAAACTCAACCATTAATTTCAAAAAAATTCAGTGTTAAAACTATTCTTTATAATTCGATTAGAAACACAAATATATGTCACATTCACGCTACGCTTATATTTTATCGATCTATCATTCTAACCATTAATCTATTTTGGTCATCGAACTTTTCAAAATTTAATTTTAATGAATAATTTTACAATATTAGAAACAAGTTTTATTTGAATCTTATGTTTTATCTGATTATTTACAGTTTTTAACCCGAAAATCTTATAGATAATTCTAATATTTGATCTTTGAAATTTGAACTTTTTTTATATTTGTAAGAAATAACACAAAATCTTTGAAATCGCTTTTACCTTTTGTGCACGATGGTTTTTCTTAATCAACGAAATTTATTAATTGTAAATTTTTGCTTAAATATATTTTTTGTTTTCTCAGATTTCTTGTGTTTCGTGAAGTTGTTTGTTTTTATTTATTGCAACTGGTTAGACCTTTTGTGACATTGACCATCATTGTGTTTCACCTCGATTTCGGTGCAGAATTTTAAAATTCTTTGTTTTCGAAATGACGTTTATTCTCACCATGCATTTATTAATCACGTTGGTGAAGTGGTTTCAATCTGATCCTTTACGATTCACGAGTTGTGGTGTCTCGTGTTACACCTCTTTGAGTTCCGTTGTTTAAAAATTTTGTCCTTAAAAATTCAATATAACAATTTGAAGTTGCACTGTATTTAGAACGAAATTTAAAATAGCTTGTTTTTCTTGAAGAAGATTGCCTTTGGATAAAAGTAAAACAAACTTCTTTTGAAATATTTTAATTAAAATTAAATGCTAAATTATCGTATTTTTGAACAATTCATTTGGGGATTGAATTTGTATATGAAGCGTCCGTTTTTACCTCATTTTAAAATTTTACAAATCAAATGAAAAAAATTCAGAAATCAAAAATGTAAGTACATATTTGACTTACATATGGAAAATAACATTAATTTCCTATTTTCTTAGTATTAAAAAAAACTAAATTTTAAAATCGGTAAACCGACATGCAACAAACCAAACGAAAATATTAAAGAAATATGCTAGTTATAATATATCAGTAAAATTTATTATTCAAAGTGTCCGTTTGTTTTTTGTGTTTGTTTTCATTACATTCGCTAAAATATCTCTTCTACCCATTAGCCCTCTCAAACTCATTTTTTGCTTATTATTATCTTAAATAAATTTCGTTTGGCTTCGTTTTTTATTAGTCGTAAAAAACCGAAAGAAAAGATAAAGGCCAAAATTTTAATGAACATGGTTACGCGTTTCGTTTAATATGAATATAATTAAAATATAAAATTAAAAAAAATAATCAATAAATTGTCAAATATCTACGACTTCAATCATTTAAATAAAATTAAATGGCTAAATTTAATATCAATAAATGTTTAGATGAATTTGCAAATATATATTTTCTGTGTAGATACGAATACCAAACCAACGATTAATGCATATCCATGTAGTCTGAAAATTTGCACCTTTTAGTTGTAATCTCGACAACGCTAAAAACACCGTGACAAAATATCAACTTAGATTGTTAAAAAAAATCATTGGTTAACCAGGTTTTAATCAGACTCGTTTCTATTACTTCGGTCTGAAAGAATTAAATTCATGAGCCAAAAGTGAAATTCTTACCCCCACTTTTTTGGCATTTTCGACGTTCTAGGACCTACTGATTCTAGATCCAAAAGGACGCTGTGTTCAATACCTGTACCGGAAGGGTGTCGAAAAAATCATCAACTGTGTTAAAAAAAGCAAATTTTCATATTTTTGGTTTAAAAAACGTTCACTTTAAGTGATTACGAGTAAGAACATTCAATTTGGAGAAATTTTGATGGTAGGGATTGGTATGTGAGATCGAAAACCAGATTATTGCATTAGAAGTTTGTCAAAAAAATGTTGTCAACTGTTTCCAAAGAAAGATTTTTATTTATTTTTTACCCAATTTTTTGGAAAAAATGAAATCACTTATTTGTATGACATGAAATTTTATTATTATTAAAGAAAATTATGGCATTATAAGTTTGTCAAAACAATAATGTCAAGTTTGTGAAAAAATGATTTCATTTATTGTTTTAGCCAATTTTTTGGAAAAAAAAATTAGTTGTTTTTATGACGTAAATGTAATTGAACATGAAATTGGACATGGCAATTTTTGAATTTGTTATAGCTTTTGAAATATTTTTGGAATTTTGAAAATAGTTTGTATTTTTGATTTTGTATAAATTTTAGCAATATTTTTAGAATTTTGGAAAAAGTTTTAATTTTTGATTTTGTTATAATTTTTGCAATATTTTTAGAATTTTGAAAAAAAATAGAATTTTTGAATCTAGTATATTTTTTAGAATTTTGAAAAAGTTTCAATTTTTGATTTTGTAAGAATTTTTGGAATATTTTAAGAATTTTGAAAAATTTAAAATTTTTAATTTTATTATAATTTTTGTAATATTGAAAAAAGTTTCAATTTTTGATTTTGTAATAATTTTTGCAATATATTTAGAATTTTGGAAAAAGTTTGAATTTTTAAGAATTTTTGGAATATTATTGGAATTTAGAAAAAGTTTAAATATTTGATTTTATTCTAGTTTTTGGAATATTTTTGGAATTTTGAAAAAAGTTTCAATATTTGATTTTGTTATAATTTTTGCAATATATTTAGAATTCTTGAAAAAAATTTTAATCTTTGATTTTGTAATAATTTTTAATATTTTTAGAATTTTAAAAAAAGTTTGATTTTATTTAATTTTTACAATATTTTTGGAATTTTGAAAGAAATATGAATTTGTGATTTTGTAATATTTTCTCGAAACGCTAAATGGAGAGGTTTTTGAGTAGTTTGCTGAGTGTATCATCTTTTCACTAAATTATGTTAATTTTCCGGCAACCTATTCATGTTTCGTGTTAGTTTTGTAATAAATTTCTAAACAGAGATAAAAAATACTTGTACTTTAACAAAGAGTTATGTTTGATATTTATCGCTGCCCAAAACTAAAAACCATGTCCTCATAAAAGTTTTTTGCCGAAAACTATATCAAAATCCTTAACCCAGACCCAAGTCTTGATATCTCAGAGCTGTGAGATTTCAGCCCCTCCATATATTTTAATCTGAGATTATTTCTCGCTTGAAAAATTGCATCACAACAACGTAGGTGCTATTGAGGATAGTAAATATATGTCAAAGTTCATTATAAACCAAAAATTCTTTTAATTTTACCAAAACAATACAAACTATTTATTTCAAATATCTTTTATACAATTTACCCAATCGAACAATTTTAAATCTCTATTCAAACCAATGAGAAAAAATTGTAAATAAAACAAAGAATTTCTTTTGTGAATAAATTGAATTAATTAAAATCACGCAATTAATTAACAAAACACCAAACATCCAATCGTGTTTTTAAATCTATTTCTTTTTACAGTTTTTATTTTTTTTATTTATTTTTAAATTTTTAGCAAAGAAAACAATTTATTTTAAGTTCTTTAATTTTCATTCGACTGTCTTTTGTCATTTTTTTGTTGTTGTCGTTGTTTAGGTTCAGATCTGATTGGTTTTAGGAAATTTGTGCTGTTTTATTGTGCGGTGATTTTTATGTGAGAATTTTATTGTGAAACTTTCTAAAATATTTCATTGCTAAATTTTTGTTGCAAATTTTCTTGCCAAACGTCATCAAAGGTTCCAATATTAAACAATAATATACGGTGTACCCAACACAACTGTGTTCTCATTAAATCGGTACCACTTTTCAATTTACTCTTCCTACAACTATAAACCTCCACCATATAAAAAAAATCTTCTTCTGTAATCGGATGCATTTACATTTTTTTTGTTTTAAATAAATTACATAATTTCGAAATAGAAGTACTATAATTTTTTTTCTTATTGACTTCGAAAACAAAAAAAACACACATAAAGTAGAATAAGAAACAGATTACGTTGAATCAAAGAATGATCAATTCATCGATCACGTATTTTATGTATTTTGTGGTGTTCTTTATCAAAACAATTTTATTATAATTTATATCAAAGTACAAAAAAATAAATAAAATAAAATATAAAAAAAAATTCAACTTATTTCTTATTATACCAATCGAAAGAAAATTAATATTGAATATAATAATAATAAAAATAAAAAAAATTCAAAGTGATTAAAATCTCTATTTGGATGCTGGAAAAATATTATTGTAATTTTTTGTGTACTATAAAAAAAAATAAAACATAAGAAGAAGAAGTTTTTAAATGAAAATGAAAAACATGAAATTGAAAATGAAAAGATTATATTAAAATAAAGTTAGAAATTTTGTGGTTTTCAGATAACATTAAATAACACAAAAAACAATTCTTTTGTGAAATACCTATCACAATAATAAATATTAAATTAATTGTGGTTTTTTCTCATATTAATCGGTAAAATAAAATCAATATTTGTATGAAGTTTATTTGTTTGAAGTAAATGGAATCAATTTAGATTATGGAAAATTGATTTATTGACGTTTAAATATAATTTGTTTTACTTTCTATTTTCTAACGTAAGGTAATTGCTTTGAATTAAATGTAATCATTGAAGATTAATATGCAGATGGGTTTTTCAATAGAAATTTTAAAGTGACAGAATGAAAACAATTTTGATTAATTATTCAGCTTATACTTGTAAATAGATTGACGCCACTTAATCCTGCATGCTAATTTATCAATTCGTATCAAATTTAAAATCTTTTTGAGTGCTTGGTTTATAGTTATTCCTCATATGTTCACAGGATGTTTCGATAAACGACCAACAGCATGGCATGGTGTGGTCGATACTACAAAAACTCGGAAGATTAACGATATGCATCGAAATTTTTAGCCAATTTGTTGCTTCATCAAAAAATTTAAATTGGATGAACGAAACGTGAGATATTTTGAAAACCGCCAATTTATATATAAACTAACGGTTTCTTGAATTTTTCAAAATTGGAGGCCCGACTAGCAATTTGTTCAGGCATACTCTCTTATGATCCAGGCCAGATCAGGGTGTAATAATGTAAGTTCTAGTAAGGTATTTGCATCCGGACCCTATCAGAAATCATAGCTGATTTCACTATTAGGGCATACCCTATTTGTCCTGATCCAGCCTGGACTGCGAACACCTATCTCATCCCTTGTAGTAAATGCTGGAACAGAATCATATCTGATTTTCTAATTAAGGTATGCCCTATTTGTCCTGATCTGAGTCCTATTTCATTTGAATAATTTTCATTTGGTTAAAATTCACTAGAGTAATATCCATTTTAGATATACATAGCTTGCGAAATTTCACATTTCGTAATTTAGTTATTGCTTTTCTGCGTTACATATAGGTAAGTCTAAAGTTAAAATATTTTTATAAAAATAATTACAAAAATTAGAAATTTTGTAATGTATGTAGGAGTTAATTCAATATTTTAATTGATCCGGTTCTGGTTCGGTTCTAGTAGGGCTGTCTGATCCAGATTAAGGCGTTACATTACTGATCAGGACCTGTCCAGAGTGCCTGATCCGGTCCTTGTCAGTGGTAGAGAAAGCCATATCCGGTCCAGATCTCAGTCGTTACATATTGTTAATTGGGGAGGACTACAAATTTTTTGATGACGCAACCAATTGGCTACAATTTGGCTACAAATTATGATGCATTAAAAATTAAAATTAGATGAATAGAAAGTGAGATATTTTGAATACCGCTAGCTTAAATTTAAGGTAACGGATTTTGGAATTTATCAAAATTGGTTAAAGCTACAAATTTTTTAAAGGTGCAAAAAAATTGAATTCAAGTTGGCTACAAATTTTGACACATTAGAAATTCAAATTGGAATTATAGAACGTGAGATATTTTGCAAACCGCTAGCTTAAATTTAAGCCAACGTATTCTTGAATTTATCAAAATTGGCTAGCTCTTCAAATTATTTAATGGCACAAAAAAATTGGCTACAAATGACTAGGTTCTGGTTGTAGCCTACAATTTTAGTCTGCTATCTAAATAGGGCTTTTTTTTCTTCTGAATATAAATTAATTTAACGTTTCGTTGATTTCGTTATTGTATGACGAAATAATTTTTCTTGTTAGAAATGAAGCATATAAAAGGTATATTATGAAAACTTTTTCTCTTAGTATTAAAAGAGTTTCATTTATAAAAGAAAATGGATGTTAGTAGTATTAATTAAAATATAAAATAAAAGTAACAGAAAGTGGTACTTGGAAAGAAATATTGGAATACAAATATTGGAAAAATGTTAAACACGATAATTTAACATATGTTTACGTACAACCAACTTTATAAAATAATATACTAGACTAAAACCTCAACGAAAGAAAAAATCTTGGTTGATTCAAACATGTTGCATTGTTTATCGAGCATTAAGTGAAAATTGGGGATTTAAATACGTTTGTGTTTGAATCAAACAACGCTCCGTATTTAAATTAACAATTTAACCGTTGTTGATATATTTTTTGATAAGTATCACAAACATATTTGATTTAACCATTTTTGTAGTTGATTTAACTATGATTTCATTTTCGAGCAACAATGGCGTGGTTGATTTAATTTTCAATTGACTACAAACGTGGTAAATTAAAAATTAGACTAAAAATAGTGATACGTTGTGATAGAATCAAGCAATACTCCGTATTAAATCTATTGGTTTGGTACATTTTTGTTTTGTTTTTGCTCTATCGGTGTTTGTACGGGTTCGTTTTTTTCGTATATATATTATTTGAAATTTTTTATAATAGAAGTATGTATTTTTATGCATAAAGATAGCGTTCGTATATTTATGTTCTAAATAGGAAATGTATGAGTGTGATTTTGTTTGTAAAGGATGCGTCCATTTTTTCGCCATTTTTTTAATGATATAATTTGAAAGATCAAAATTCAGAAATCAAAAAATTTTAATATTTGAGTTATGTGTAGAAAATAATACTAATTTTCCATAATTTTTTCATTATTATGAAAAATTTAATTAAAATATCGATATATCGACATGAAACAAGACAAATAAAAATATTAAAATAATATAATAATTTTTTTAAATCACTAAAATTAATTATGGAAAGGGCCTATTAATTAACAAGATTGTTGATATTATAAACACAAAAAAATTTCTTTCGCACATATTTTTATGTGCAGATAATAATAAAATTATTCAATTTAATTAAACACATGTAAATTATTTCCTTAAATGTTAAATAAAACCAGCCATGTTAGAATATATAAAAAACTTTTTATTTTTCTATTCTTTTGTTTATTATTATTATCATTAAACGAATTTTGTTTCTCCTCGTTTTTTATTTTAACAAACACAATAATTCTCAAACAAAAACATGAACAAACTGCTTAATTCAACTATGATTTGTGATTGTTTGAACCAGGAAATTGATCACGCCGTTGTTGATTTAAATAATGAAAATTGTTATTTTTTTTAAAATAAATTCACATTTCTACATTGGTTAAAATAACCACGTTCATATTAGACGCAAAATCAAACAAGCTTTGTAGTTGATCCTACCAACGTTTTTTTTTTCGGTGCTTTTGTCTCCCTTTCGTGCACAGTTATGGTAACAGTTTAACATGAAATGTCGTTTTTCGACAAAACTATTTTTGTTTCTGTATGATTTTACTCAAAATTGAGATTTTTTTCAAATGTTTTTACATGATCTAGCTTTTCTCACCTAGCTCCTCCCACGCCATTTCTTATAAGCATACGCATTTTTTTTTTATTCAAAGTTAGGCATGTTTAGTGTTAATTATAATAAATTATAAATTAACGTCTCTGAATATCCGAAGATACTATGCCAACTAGGGATAAGAATGGAATGCAAATTAAGATTCTCTGAGAAATTTATGAACGTTAACTTTAAAGCCTTGAGGATTAAGTTCATCAGGGAAAACCCAGGAAGGTAAGGCATTCCAAAGATGAGAGACTCTGTTGAAAAAGTCAAGTTGGAAGGCTACAGTTCTACACCTAATTATTTGAACTGTAAAGGGATGCGCTGCTACGTTTGCTCTGGTGTGACGCGAAAGGTTTGCTGATTTAGGTAAAATCGATTTGATCTCTTCAGAAGCTCGTTCATCCATAATATATTTATAAAATATAGTCAAATCAGCAACATTTCTTCTGTGCTGCAAGGAATCAAGACCGTTAGTAAGACTTGGGTTACCAATGAGCTTAATAGCTCTACGCTGTACAGAATCAAGGCAGTTGAGACTACTCAAGTAAGCTCCACCCCATATGTGAGAACAGTATTCCATGCAGGGACGTATAAAAGATTTATAAACTAAAAGAAGTTGTTCGCTATCGAAAAACTTACGACATCGCCCCAAAAATCCTAACTTTTGAACAGCATTCTTAGCCAGATTAAAAATATGAGAATTCCACTTCATATTATTTTCAATCTCAACTCCTAGAAGTCTGACAGACTCATTCTCTAAAAGATTTTTGGGGCCAAACGTTAATGGAAAAGGATTGGGTGTCGTTATCCTAGAAAAATGACAAACCTGTGTTTTGCTTGTATTGAATTCAACACTGTTAGCAATACCCCAATCCATAATTGTTTTAAGATCAGTGTTAAGGGAATCTATCAATTTTGACCTACACTCACTAAGCGCTAAGGGTGTATATAATTTAAGTGCTTCATGAGACGCATGAAGCGTGCTATCATCAGCAAAACTATGTATAGGATGAACCGTTGAGTTCAACAAATCATTAATATAGATAAGAAAAAGAGTTGGTGACAAAGCGGAACCCTGAGGAACTCCTGCATTAGTTGAAAAAGTATTCGATGATACACCGTCAACATTGACCCGAAATTTTCGATCAGATATAAAGCTCTGTGTCCAAGATATAAGCTGCTCGTCTAAACCATAGGATCTCAATTTGAATATAAAGTTGTTGTGCCAAACTTTGACAAATGCCTTGGAAATATCAAGAGCAACACCGAATGTTTCTCCAAAGTTTTCAAGCGACTTTTTCCAGATATGAGTGACAAAAGACAGCAAATCTCCCGTCGCTCTTCCTTTTCGAAATCCACATTGTCTCTCATTAATTAATTTGGAAGACTCTAAGAAGCTCATTAAATTAAAATTGACATATTTCTCAAAAATTTTAGCAACTACCGATAAAATTGAAATGGGTCTGTAATTCGTAGGATCAGTCTTGCATCAGTCTTGCTGCCCTTTTTCGAAACTGGCTGTACACTAGCCATTTTCCAAATTTCAGGAAAAATTCCTGTCTTATATGACAAATAGAAGATTTTAGTGGGGATTGGTGCTAGCTCTCTAGCAAATGTTTTAAGTATAATCGGAGGAATAAAATCAGGGCCTGTTGCCTTGTTAATATTGATTTTTAAAAGCATTTTTCGAACAATGTTTTTCCGAAAAATTATCCGCCTCATTTTATAAGAAACTTTAGAAATAGGTTTAGGCTGGAAATTAGGTTCTTTTAAAGTAGAATTTAAAGAGAAATAATGCCCAAGCAAATTAGCTTTCTCTTTTGGATCAATGATAGGGACATCTCTATTAACAAGAGGCGGTAGGGAAGATTTACAAAAGTTGCTTTGGATAGCCTTTGCGGCTTTATAGAAATTGCGTGAACCAGTCGGATGTTCTGCGAATTTAGATGCTTTTTTCCTATTAAATAGATGTTTCTCTTCATCTATTAACTTACGACATAAATTTCTCTCTTTACGGTACTGTCTAAGGTTTTCATCGGCAGTACCGTAAAGAGAGAAATTTATGTCGTAAGTTAATACAACTATTTTCAATTTTTTTAAAATGTTCTTCTTCAATTAATGAACCGAATAAAATATTAATTGCAGCGATCGGGCTCTGGAGACTCAATAAAAATATTTTTTGACGCACATTATTTTTCGTTATAAAAGTTATGAACTTTTTTATAACTTCTAATTCAAAGCTCTTGATTCTTTCATCAAAACGTCACACCATTTATTCAGTGATGACATTGATTTAAAAACGAATTTTTCCTATTAAAACTGCCATGAGCTGCTATTTTATTGAAACGGAGAGCTCTGCAGCAGTCGTTAAACCGGGGAGGTTTATTGTAGACTATATGATTATTTTTTTAAATCACTACAAGCAATGGTTTTAATATTTTTGCTCATATAAGCTTTGATTGGAAACAGAGAAAAAAAATTAAAAAGTTAAGACATGACTAATAACAGCATACAAAAACATCAAACGGTAAAAAGGAAACAGTATGTTTTCAATACAGTTCATAACTATTATTAACAAAAAATATTTCAACTCAAATTGTAAGCTTTACTTCTAACTTTAGAAATTGTACATCTAGATTAAATAAGAAAAATAAGAAAAGGCGCTTTTAGCTAGTTATACACGCTAGTCATAGGGTTTTTTGGAGATTTTGATCGCGGAAAGACCCGTAGCTAAGACATTCTTTAGAAAAGCCGAAAGTTTAGGGATACCTGATCAGATCTGTGAACTTTTTTAGGGGATCAGGCCCGTCGAATCTCCCCATAAACAATCGAACCAACAATTGGTCCCACCAGATCAGTGATAATTTTTTGTCTCTCTCCCAATGTCTCCCTTTTTCATGGTTAAATAATTCCAAACATAATCATTTTGTAGTCTATTTCCAGAAAATAAAATTAATAAAAAGCAAAGCATTACACATTTCAAAGGTTTTAACAGATCGGTGGATTGGAAACCAGAAACTGAGTTCAATTTTATTTACGCCGGGCCTAGTCCGCTGACCAAAAATCCATCCATTTAAGATGGATTTTATACCAATAACACAAAGATATGGTCCAATGCTGGGTTTGGTTTGCGGATCGTTACCGTGAACAATTTTACCCTAGTGGAGAATGGAGGCTGACCCAAATTCGGCAGATCGATCTGACAAACCAAGTTCTCGGCTTAGTCTTATCGTGTTTGACTTTCACTTTTATAACTGATTATTAAAATATTCTTTGGTGACATAACAAAGGAAACGATTTCTAGATATATTTCATATAATATTTCATCTCAATTTTATGGGATACATGTATCTTTCCCTGAACGCTAAATTTCTTATTATTCTTTTTATTTATTTAATAGTTTTTATTTTGATTTGATTATAACAGATAAAAACTGTAGTAAAAGAGATCGGAGTGATCGATACTGACCGAAGACTAAAAGATGTTTAGATATGAGATAAGTTTTTAAATTTAACGCACTTTTTCACCTGAAGCAAACGAATATTCAAAAAACCCAAGAACCCAAGAAATGCAATTGAGACTAAATTATATTTTAGTATGTTTTAGTTTTAGTGGCCACTAGATCTAAACCTCTCTAGGTTTTGATTCCATGCAGAATTTTTTTGGAGTATTCGAAAAGATATTGTTCAAATTTAAATGCCATTCTTTAATCTTCTTCTAATTTGATCTCTATATAATAAGTGGAGGCTTGGAAGAATTAAGTTCTAAAAGTGCACACACACAAACACATATAAAATATTTTGTTTTAAATGTAAAAAAAATTTTATTTAAAGATTAACTTAAATATTGTTTTATCGTTTCCAACTATATCGCGTTCCACATAAAACTATTTCCTCACCCTATGCAATTTTAAAATATTAACGTTGTTGTTGTTTTTGCATGAAATTTTGAATCGGATTTAATATTAGTTAATACACAAAAAATCAAATGAAAAACATCATCCAGAAAACAGCAACCACATGAAGAAAGTTAGCTCAGGAAAGTTAGCTCCTCCTCAACATAATAGGAGGTTTCACAATAAACGAAAGAATGAGCTTGTTTTTTTTAATAAAATATGTTGTGTAGTGAAAAGTCCAATATGTGTCACAACAACACATAAAAACCTTTTAAGTTCTAAGGTTTTGATGGACGAAAATTTGTTTTTTTTGTTTTTTTTTATAGAAAGGATAACTAAACAATAAATCCTATTACATACATAAATATGAGATAGTCATATAATCAAAATAATCACAAGATTACAAAAACTTTCAGAATCTTTTTCTTTTATATAAATTTACACAAGCTTTTTGTTTTATTAAACTTAACATGATAACCTTTTTATTTTGATATAAATTTACACAATAACCCATGTTCGATTGGATTATTGTGTAATTTTATAATCGAGTATAAATAATAAGATTCTCCATTTCTTGTTTTATTAATTTTTTATTGCACACAAATTTAAAATTAATCTCATCTCAATATAAAATGCAAGTCAACCCATTTCCATACATAATCTCAATATACAATTTCTCTAAAACAACAGACAATAATTCTAACCTCCATAAGTTTAAACAACCGTATTATATCTACATGTAATACTATGACTAAGCTTCACAAAAAAAATGTTTGTCATTTATGTAAAAGTAACATGTATTATTAATTGATATTGTGTGACGCAACAAAGCAATTGACTAAAAAAAATGTTTTATGTTTGTTGAAATTTAAAGGCCAAAACCGAAATAAATTAGCAAATCATTAGAGAACTTTTTAAATATGAATATTCTTATTTTAGAGTTAAACTCGAAATAGGCCTTTGTTACAGTAAAAATATCAAACTTTGGTCAAAGTTTGGATTTTCAATATCTCTACTAAAGCAATATGGGTTAGATGCAAATACGCGTTGTTTCAAGTCTATTCACAAAAAGTAGTAGGATCTGGAAGAGTTAAGATTATTGATGTTTTCATCTAGAGTTTTATTACCTCATGAAATTGTTCGATAAATAATTTGATTATTTTCCGAATAACATAACATAAGTTTTTTTTTATTTATTCATAACAAATTTTATTTTCAAGGTTGCTTAGAATTACAATAAACCGTTTTATTCGCTTTCTCCCAAGTTTTCAAAGATGTTATTACACGTAAATGCTTTGTAGTCAATATTGCGCATTAACCACAGGTGCGTGAAGATTTGTGGGCTGCATTATGAAATCGTTATTTAATGAAAGTGTTATTTGCTTTATTCTTAGGATAAATATACATTCTTTAGAGGGTTTACGAATTGAATAAGAGTTTTAACATTCTGCTTCTTTTGTAGCTCTGTAAATCACTAAACACAATGCGGTCTGATTGAATAAGGCACATAAACAACATTATCCAGACAATATTTAACTAATAAAAAAGCCGAGATTAAAAGATGGGAAAAACAATCAAGACGCCGATAAAATAAAAAAATTAAACCCGTATATTTCCGGTTTTCCTGAAACTTCGGTAGTCACTACTACATACTTATGTTTATTTTAATTTTTTCACTAGTTTTGATACTGGGTAGCTCTGTTTTGTAGTGAGGACGTAAAATATCAGAAATTAACTCAAGTTTTAAATTTTAAATTATAAAAATTGGGAAAATACAAACCTAGCATATTTTTCGTAAAAATATAATTTTTTCTCCGATAGACAGCAAATATAAATTTTGCAGACTTATTTCAGTCAGCAAAGTGGCACTTTTCCTGCCTAGGCAGCAAAGCAAGTGGGTCATTCCACATCAAATCAACACAGGGTCTGAACATCACCATCTCAGATTTTCTTGAAATTTGGCACAGGTGTACTATTGGTATAGACTTGGAAATATATAAAATTTTACTGAAATATGTCAACTCGTTTTTGATTTACAGAGCTGTAAAGTTCTCACAAATGGGCCCAAAAACCGGGAACGCCATTTTTTTAAATTGCTGTAGAACCTTTCCTAATTGCACTAGAGACCTGGGATTGGTGACATTTTACAGAATTTTTAATGCCCTTTAATATGATATGAAACACTTTATGGTTAAGATAAAAAAAAATTCTTAAAACTTAATTTAAAATTTAAATTTTAATTTTTTCAAAAAGTACATATTTAAAATTTATTATTATTATAGAGAATTATGGCATTATAAGTTTGTCAAAACAATAATGTCAAGCGTGTCAAAAAATGATTTCATTGATTTTCTTAGCCAATTTTTTGGGGAAAAAATGTAGCTGTTTTTATGACGTAAATGTAATTGAAAATGAAATTGGACATGGAAATTTTTGAATTTGTTACATTTTTGAAATATTTTTGGAATTTTGAAAAAAGTTTGTATTTTTGATTTTGTAATAATTTTTGCAATATTTTTAGAATTTTGGAAAAAGTTTTAATTTTTGATTTTGTAATAATTTTTGGAATATTTTTAGAATGTTGAAAAAAGTTTGATTTTATTATAATTTTTACAATATTTTTGAATTTTGAAAGAAATATGAATTTGTGATCTTGTAATATTTTCTCGAATCGCTAAATTGAAGGTTTTGGAATAGTTTGCTGAAAATGAAAATGAAATTGGACATGGACATTTTTGAATTTGTTATAGTCTTTGAATATTTTTGGAATTTTGAAAAAGTTTCAATTTTTGATTTTGTAAGAATTTTTGGAATAATTTAAGAATTTTAAAAAATTTTAAATTTTTGATTTTATTATAACTTTTGTAATTTTGGAAAAAGTTTCAATTTTTGATATTGTTATAATTTTTGCAATATTTTTAGTTTAGGAAAAAGTTTGAATTTTTGAATTTTTATGAAATTTTGGAATATTATTAGAATTTAGAAAAAGTTTAAATATTTGATTTTATTCCAATTTTTGGAATGTTTTTAGAATTTAAAAAAAAAAAATTTTTAATTTTATATATATTTTTAGAATTTTGAAATAAGGTTCAATTTTTAAATTTTTAAGAATTTTTGAAATATTATTAGAATTTAGAAAAAGTTTAAATATTTGATTTTATTCTAATTTTTGGAATATTTGGAATTTTGAAAAAAGTTTCAAGTTTTGATTTTGTATAATTTTTGCAATGTTTTCAGAATTTTTGAAAACGGTTTAATACTAATATTTGATTTTGTAATAATTTTTGGAATATTTTTAGGATTTTGGAAAAAGTTTGATTTTATTTATTTCTTACAAAATTTTTGGAATTTGAAAGAAATATGAATTTGTGATTTTGTAATATTTTCTCGAAACACTAAATGGAAAGGTTTTTGAGTAGTTTGCTGAGTTTAACTAAAAACCATGTCCGCATAAAAGTTTTTTGCCGAAAACTATATCAAAATCCTTAACCCAGACCGAAGTCTTGATATCTCAGAGCTGTGAGATTTCAGCCCCTCCATATTTTAAAATTAATTCCATGAATAGTTAGTATTGTTATAAATCACAGGGCAAAATATAAATTTGCGATGATAATGGCTTCATTGTTAAAAAAATTGAAGACTAAAGCTCCTTTTGATGAAAAAGTAATAAATTTACTAATAATAGTAATAGTGAATCTTAATTTTTTTTTTTTTTTAATAAAATGTGATGTGTAGTAGGCATTACAATATGTGTCACAACAACACATAAAAACCTTTTAAGACCAAGGTCCCACAACAACATGCGTTCTAAGGATGTTAATGGACGCAAATCTGTTTTTTTTTTGTTTATTTTAATATTTTTTGTTAAATAATGGACAACTAAACTATAAATCCTATCACATATAAAATATGACATAGGCCAATATTACGTGATAGGATAGGGAAAATAAAAATAAAATAAGACATAAAAGCAAATTTGTTTTAAAAATTTGCAGGATCAAAACTAAAATTGGTTTGCCAATAGTCCAGCTAATGGCATAATCCTTGATTATGGGACGCAGCATATTTGTGAATGATTAAAGCTCAGATATATAGTTATATGAAAGCTCGTTTCTTCGAGCAAGCTACAGCGTTCCAGCATCAAGAAATATTCATCAGCTAATGATTGAGAGTGCTACCGTTGACTGAATACAGTTCATCCGCCAGCACCCCTAAGATATCACCTTGGCTAGTGATATCTCACTGCTTTTGCCAGTGGTATGTGATATCTCACGTTAACTCATGTGCCAATAACAGGAACTGGAGTGCGCGGAGTTGTCAAACCCGTGGATCATAAAATAGAAAAAAATTAACAAATTAATAAAAACTGATCCTTCCATTCCTCCATGTTTTATACTATTGATACTGTAATTATTTTAGATTACAAATTATAATAATTTTTGTATTTATTATAACACAAAATTTAAATAATTATGTATTATATTTAATTATACTACATAATTTATAAAACATAAATTATTTTTATGAAATAATGCAATAAAAAAAATTATAATACAAAAACAATTCAATATAAAATCAAATTTGTTCAACTTAACAGTTTTCTATATCAGCATGTTTAAGTTGGTTTTAACAAATTCCTTCCCTGTTTGAACTTGTTACAACATGTAGGAAACATACTAGCCTCATTGGACAGAAGCTTGTTGCAGAATATCATACAGTGTCCATAGCCCTTCCCAAGTGGATGTATTTTGAGTTGGTTGTTCTATTAGAAACTGATATATACCGAACAAATGAAGCCTTTTCAAATAATTAGTAAACTTAAAATAGTTACAGATTTATTTAATAGTAAGTTTAGACTTTATTAAAGGAATTTTCATTCATGTCATAGTTTATGTTTATTTTCATGAAAATGTCAATATTTATTTACCTTGTTGTATTAATGAACATGAATACCAGAATTGAATTGATGGGAATGGTTTTAATCTTTAATTTTTTTACAATGAAGCCATTATCATCCCAAATTTATATTTTGCCCTGTTATTTATAACAATACTAACTATTCATGGAATTAATTTTAAAATTTTTAAATATGTACTTTTTGAAAAAATTAAAATTTAAATTTTAAATTAAGTTTTAAGAATTTTTTTTTTATCTTTACCATAAAGTGTTTCATATCATATTAACGGGCATTAAAAACGCTGTAAAATGTCACCAATCACCAATTTTAAAAAATGGTGTTTCCGGTTTTCTGTCCTATTTGTGAGAACTTTACAGCTCTGTAAATCAAAAACGAGTTGACATTTCTCTTTAAAATTTTATATTTTTCCAAGTCTATACCAATAGTACACCAATGCCAAATTTCAAGAAAATCCGAGATGGTGAAGATAAAAATGGTCCTTTTTTGTGTTGAATTGACATGGATGACCCAAGTACTTTGCTGCCTAGGCAGCAAAATAATTAGACTTCATAGAAATAAACAGATATTGCGATTAAAAAAAAAATTTTTTTAATCGATTTTTTTTTTCATTTTTAAAATTTTGCTTTATTTTTAAAGTAATAATTATTAAATTACATATCATTGTAATTAATCGGAGAAAAAAGTATATGTTCAACTCGGCAGCAAGGTAGATTGACTGCCTTGGCTGAATTCCTAGCCTCGCTCGCTTGGCTATGAACTATCAGCCGCGGCAGTCAATCTACTACTTTGCTGCCTAGTTAAACAAATAACTATTTTTATCAGTAGAATAATTTTAAGAAGCCTTACTTAGCAGCTTTCAAACAAAAATATTATTCAAATCGGTTAATCCGGTCGAAAAAATTAAACTTTAAAATTTCCTATCGTCACTGGTTTTATTGGTAGTAAAATTTTCACTACAAATGAAACACCAAGCTTCAGATCCTAAATGTCTTTTTTTTATTATAAATATTTCGGAGTATTAAGTTCAAAAGAGTGTTCATGATAACACATTATAAGAATTATAATGAAGAAGGTCCCAAAAAGGACCGAAATATTTATAATAAAAAAAAGACATTTATGATCTGAAGCTTGGTGTTTCATTTGTAGTGAAAATTTTACTACCAATAAAACCAGTGACGATACGAAATTTCATCGAGTAGATCAGATTCTGTGTATGTACCAAAGGTGTATACATTGAACATCAAAACTTATATTAAACTTTAAACTTTTCTGGTCTCTAAAATTCTTAGCAAACTTCAAGTCACGCTGTGTCAAAGGAAAAACTAAAAGCACGTATTAATATTTGAATTATACTAACGATTACCGAGTTGCAATGAAATCGGAATGGGTCTGATTCACCTCATCAGTGTATTGATTCGATTTTCCATCAATGGTAAGCAGGCAATAGGATCAAGTTTCCGTCATTAGTCTCCATTTTAGCTCAGTTGTTAAAGCACAAGCTTTGTAAATCAAGGCTGTCGGGTTCGATTCCCAAATAGAGCACTTTTCACATACATTATTTTCAGAATGTGTCTTCGGACCTGGTCGTTAATTAATCATTCTGAATATATAGTAAAATAAAACAGCCAACATGGTATTTATGATATTCAATGCTATTGAGGCAAGTTGTGGAATTCAATGCTAAATATGTTGATTCGATTAATAAAAAAAAATAAAAAAGTATAATCTCTAGAGCGGTCGTATCAAAATTTAGGGCAGAAGATTATGCGATCGCATCTCAAGATTGTTAAATTTCTATACTACTGCACTAAAATGCATCAACAGTGAAACATGAGATACATCAGATTCAATTTTAGAGGATACAATAGACGAGATCCTGAACGCTTGCAGTGAAGTGAAAAATATTAAGGGCTGGTCCTGATTTCCAGAGAGGTACAAACAAAAATTAACTATTTTGCCAAAAGAAGGAGCGGTCTTTGCAAGGCGTGTCCTATTGAAGCTGTCATTAAGCTTATAGTAGATTAGAATTTTCAGAGTAGACTCATAGGGTGGTGGCAAATAAAAGCTGAAAAAATGATTTTAGCTTCTGCATTAGATGTCAGGCATCCGTTCAATGCAGCAATGTTGAATCTGCAGGTATAGGATTCTATAGGTCAAAATGGGTATGTGTTTGTCTGTCTGTGGACACGATAGCTCAGAAACTATTTGGCCAATTGAACCATTTGGTAAACAGCGGTGTATGAGCTCAAGATATGGTATGGTATTGGTTTTCAGATCCACAGGTCTATCGCGATCATTCCCATATCGAGATATGGGAATCCAAAAATTGTTTGTGAGTGTGTCTGTTTGTCTGTGGGCAAATTTTTTTTCCCTTCTTTTTTTTGTTATTTTTTTTATATAAAGTGATAGTAGTTTTGGTAGATTTCGATAGTTTCGAACGTCGTCGATTTACACCCAAACATTATATGCGATACCATTATCTGAAGCCAAATAATGTCATCACATTATCTGGCTATTGAAGTGACAAGAAAAACTCATATTGTTGGTTTTGTAGACAATCTTCTGGATGATCATTGGAGCGAAAAAGGTGTCAAAATTAAAATAAAAACATATTACAGGTTTGCAACACTACAGAGAACTGTTAGTAAATTTGCCATTTTTTTTCCATGAGCTTTTACGGATAGTGATCTCGTTAAAAAAGAATCTGTCAGAGTTCTCAAAGTTAAAATTTAAAGAAAAAGAAAGTCATCACGGAACGGTCGGCAGATGTGAAACATAAAAGTTTATAGTAGACTTATTATCAATAGAAACCCACTAAGAAATATTGACTATAAAAATAAAAAACCAATAAAGTTTCTTTCGTTTATAAAATAAGTATGCTTTTAAGGTTCCGTCGTTTGAAAAAGTAAAAACGTACCCAATTGGTGAGTTTTTGAGTTATTACACAAAATGCTAGTTTGTTTTCCTGTCCTCATCCCTTAACTTCGAATATTACAAAAGGAAAAATTTGAAAAAATTCACGGTTAACGGAAATATTGTAGAGATAAAACACAAAATAAAGGTGTCGGTTTATCATTTAAGATATAATTTAGAGGGGGTTGGGAGTTGAATTTTTGAAAAAAAAAATTATTTTTGCTTTGACGAGTGGGGTCTCATATGAAAGGTGAATATTTTTCTAGTTCAAAACAATTATTTCGTAAGTTGCAAAACAACGTTTTTGATTTATTTCAAGTTCAAATTTTGGGAAGAACTATTCTCGTAGAATATTATATACACGAGACCCTCGGCGAGCGAGTTATATTAGCATCTGTTCGACTTTTTTTTCTTATTAATAAATACAAAAGAAGTCAAAAAACTCTGAATACAAACGAAGTCAATATTTTTGATCTTCTGCAGCACATTCAAATCTTGCGTTAGTTTTGAGACATCCTTTATTTCTGATAAATAGAACAAAATCCATATGGCCTTCTAAACTTATACTTGTATTGATTTTTTTAGGATTTGTGCAAAAACTATTTAAAAATCCTGATTTTTTGTTTACAATCGGTAAAGTCCAAAATAGTATACTATTAAGCACAGCTGATCACCATAACTAATTTTTAGCGAGCATCCATCTATCAAATCGTATTTTCGTTGTTTGTTGTACTCGTAGTTTTTTAAATTTACCAAAATAATAAACTTTAAAAATTATAAACAGTAGAAAAATATTTAAAAAAAATAAAAACAAAACATAAAAAAAAAAAATTAAAAATAAAATTAAAATAAAAAACAGAAAATTAAAAAAAATTAAAAAAAGATTAAATAAAAATTAACCATTTTAAAAAAATATTATAAACCAAAAAAAATTGTTTTTATTTTTTATTTTTCTTGAGGCGTCACGGCATGAAAATATTCTACCATTTTTCGTTACACCTTACAATTCGGTTTTACTACCTTGATCAGATGTTTCACATAAAATAGTATATTATTGAATTAGGAGCTAAAGTCGTACTTTTTGTGTTGAGTCTATAGTTTGGCGGCCGACCGTAGGGAGGCCGACAATTATAGACGAAACACAAAAAGTCACTTTAGCTCCGAATTCAATACACTATTTTTTCGGCAAACGTTTAAATTTGTTTAAAAATATGAAATTAATTTTTTTTTTTTTTTTTTAATAAAATGTGTTGTGTAATAGGGTTTAGAATATGTGTCACAACAACACATAAATACCTTTTAAGACCTAGGTCTAGACCTGGGTCCCACAACAACTGGCGTTCTGAGGTGTAGATTAACGCTTTTTTTAAACATCTGTGGGTTGAAGCCACCTGAGACTAAGTGTTCCGGCAAACTATTCCATTTGTACGCAGTTCGGACAAAGAAGTCTCTCTGCGATCTGCCAGTATGACAGCGCGGGATCTTTACCGTTTCACTGGTTGCGGCAGCCGATTGCCGAGTGGAACGGGGGTAAGAATAAGTTTGAGGCATGATGCCGCTGATTTCATCTGAGCACTGCTGATGACGATATTTGTAAAAAACAACGAGGTCAGCAACAGTGCGACGATGTTGTAGGGAATCAAGTTGTGATGTCAAAGTTCGATCACCTACAATTCGTATAGCTCGCTTTTGAACAGAGTCCAAGAGGGCCAAGATGGAAACAGAGGCAGCACCCCAAACTTGACAGCAGTACTCCATACAGGGACGAATATAGGACTTATAAACATGGAGCAATTGGTATGGAGTGAAAAATTTTTTGCATCTATTTAGGAGGCCGAGTTTTTTAGACGCGCTTTTTGCCATCGCCATTACATGATCGTTCCAGAGTAGGTCATTTGAAACTGTGACACCCAATAAACGAATGTTTTTACATTCACCTATTGGTTCATCACACATACTAAATAAAATATCTTTGGGGAACTCGGTCTTTAATGCATCAAATTTTTTAAAAATATGTTTTAGGTAGTAAATTTTCTGAAATTAATTTTTTTTTATTTTTATTCATTAAAATGAACTGATATACATGCTGTTTTGAACAAATTAATAATATCATTTTATTTTACTTTACTGCCGCCGTAAAAATATGAAAATTACTTTACAGCCGCCGTAAAAATATGAAAATTACTTTACAGCCGCCGTAAAAATATGGAAGTTACTTTACAGCCGCCGGCAGAAAAAGTAGAAATGACGTCACTTTTGCAGCCGCCGGCTAAAAAGTAAGACTTTAGCTACTCCCCAGCGGCAGTAAAGTTAAACTTTACAGCCGTTAGCCGAAAAAAATATTTACACTCATATTTTAAATGTGAATTTGGGATTTGGGACGGTTAAACCAACTCGATATGTCTGGATATGTCTGTTATAATGGAACGACATTGTCCAGCAATTAAAATACCAACTAGAGTAAATGCAGATTTTTACAAGAGCTTGTAACCTTATCTCGTAACAGCACGACTCAATGTGATTCTTCCACAATGTTTTCAAACTTATGGACTAAACCACTAGAGTGACGATCTTATAGAAAGAAAACTACGTTTATACTCTAGTTGTTGTGTAGTACGCAAAAATACTTCTTATTTAAGGAAGGAGAATTTGTTAAGGAGAGGTCACAGACTAATATGTCTGGCTTTTGCAGATATTTTCTATCCTTAGGTAGCTTGATCCTTACATGTCACTTGGAAGCCCTGAGAGAGTAAGCATTTTCTTTACAATGTGAGGGACTGTTTCATCTTCTTCAAAGCTGCATGTTGGATCATTACCTTCACCAAGCCTAACCATGTATTTGTCCACATTATGTGATGACCTGTTAGTGTTAATCCACGTTAATCCCACCATTAATCCACAGTCTAACTGGGTCAGATTTAATAGAAATCTGGTGGTTTGTCGGTTTTCCTCTAGAGTGAGTATCTTTGAGACCGTGCAGGATTCTATGTTCATCACTTAATCTATTGGAGGGGTAACAGTGCCGATGGATATATGGGCTGACGGTGATTTTCATTAGACGTTAATGGCTTGGGTCAAGGGTCAGGAACCCCGTATAACATTGTGACCTGGTCAAGTAATATGACTAAGCTTGAGTCATGTTGATGTTGATTACTGAGTCATAATGGCCGACCATTATTGTGGGACCAAAATGGAATAAATTAAGGAAAAAATGCCTTTACACTGGATTTAACCCTTTTAACATTTCGCATTAAATTAATGTTTCACAATTTTGCTCAAAACGTCTTAAACTATTTTTGATGCAACGTTCCTCTCTTGATTTTCTAGATTTTATTATTTTGTTTATTATTTTTATTATTTTTATTATAAAAAAAAAGCAATTTATGTCTTCATTATTATCTGTTTTATGTCATCATCCACTAATAAAAAAATAAATGGTTTTGCACATAGTAAATATAAAATTATATTAGAGTTGATATTTTTCTTAGTTTTGGATTGCTACTAATTTAGTAGTGCGTTTGTCTAGCTCATAAATGAATCGAAGATGTTTTTTTTATCAATAATCAGGTCGTAAATGCTTAAGTTACAGTTTAATTTATTAAAGTTTATTGAAATTTTCTAATTAAGTTATATTATCTAAAGCCAACTATCTTTAACAATAAACGCTGTTGAAAAAGACATATTCACATTTACTAAAAGCTCCAAGCACTTAAAGTCTTATTACAATTATTTATAATAGAAGTAACACTATTTTTAAAAAATTAAATAAATACTGTTTAATTGAATCAGATATAAAAGAATCTATGAATGTTGTAATCCCGCATGTAATGTCATCATTAGGAAAAAAATTTTTACCTACGTTGCTTTTCTGTTATAGATTCAGAATACAATAACAAAAAAAAACTTTTTGTGCAAGCTCTTTAGTTTTTGTTTGTTTCAATATTATTGTCATCACCATTATTGAGAAAATTTTTTAAATTTAAGAAAAACAAAACAAAAAACTTAAAAGATTTCTTGTATCACGAGTTTGATATTTTTTGTTGTTGTTTTAATTTTATTTTAGTTTAATTTCAAATATAAAAAAAAATATTTTATTTTATTTGAATTTAAAAATTTAGACGAAAAAACAAATAATGTTTAGAATTAAATATTATATGTTAATTAAAGTTAAATGTTTTGTGACTTACTCGCACTCCCCTGGATGATCACATTTTCCGTGAGCTGAATCACAACCAGGTTTGCAAATTGCTGAAATTAAATTTTAGAAAAAAAAATTAATTATTTAGAAATCGTTTCACGTTATATGAGTTTTGTTTAATTCTTAATTTAACTAATGTAATTTTATATTTTTGAGTTGTTATAGGTGACATTATTTGAACAAGGGTTAAAAAAAACTATTCCGATAAAACCATTCCTGAACCACATCATGAGATTTTTAAAATATTTTTAAATTAAATTACCCGTCACTGTTATAAAACAATCCATCAACAATAATCTATAATCGAATAATCAATAAAACAAAAGAAATATAATTCAAATATTTTATCGATTGAGTTTCGATCAAAATGCTTACTGTTTGTTTGCATGAAATAGATTGACAACAATTACATTCACTTTTTGCACTTTATGGAATCAAAACAAAACAATAAATATTGTTAAAAAAATTCGTAAATAAATTAACCATGGTAATTTCTCATGATTTAGAAAATTAAATTAATCATGAGTTGTGAGTTTCCTGTATAAATTGATTTGATTTTTTTTTTAAATTATTAGAATTAATTTTATTGTAAATTTGAAATTAATAAATGATGGGAAAAAATAAATCTGTACATATATTACATACACAAAAAAAAACAAATTTTGTTTTGGCTGGAGGAGGTATTTTAAAGAAATATTTTTTGTTATTCAATCAATTTTGTGTTATGGATATTTTGTACTAACTGGTAAATTAATTTCATGGTCATTTGTAATCAAATGATGTAATTATGGATTTATTTACCTTTTTCGCAATTTGTCGCCTGCCAACCGGGTAAACACACTTTACTTCCTTTATCACTACATGTATAATGACCAAATTGATCATTTCGTGGACGACAAAATGTCTGACACGTTATATTATAATAATTTGCTTGACATTGCACTCGTATTCTATAAGTAATTCGTGCATTTTTTCCTATATGATCTAATGTGTTCCATTCCAGTGAAGGTAATATTAATCCAGAATAAGATGTTTCTTCTATTAACTGTTCTGAAACTGATAAAAAAACGAATTAGATAAATAAATTATAAATAGCTTATAAATTGTAAGCGAAGTTTTTGCAATTTATAGATATATAATTAAAAAAATTAATATATTAAACAATTTAAAAAAATGGTATTTCGTTTTTAAGGAAGTTTTCATTTAAGAAACAAAGTCGCTGAAAAATCCTAGAACCACGATTAATTCAATAGGTTTTTTGTCACATTTTTTTCTCTTGAGTTTTCATTAATATTTTTTCTTTTATACTTGTACGAGTGTATACGTCTGTCAATTCTGATATAAAATGTGTGACAATTGAGTCACGAATTCAGGCCTAAGGACCAACATTTACAGAAAATTGTAATTATTTTAAAAGCATTTATTTTGTAATTTTTCCAATTATATTGACAGAGGAAAAATTGGATTATGATTGTTTCATGAAAAATAAAACATGGTTTGACTAGTGGTTAAACAGTAGTTAAATTTGAAGTGGGTATCAGAGGTTAATCCTAATCAGATTTAACAAATTTGTTGATAGTCGAATTTTAAGTGAAGGAATAGAGTTGAAGTTGGTCATCTTGTTATTGATTTTTATGATTCGTGTTTTGACAATAGAATAACGGAATAAACGAGAGTGACATATTGAGTGTTTTTGTTCCTATATTTGAATTTTTAATAACATTTAATAGAAGGAAAACTTTTGCATTAGTTTTGGAAATTTCTGTATGGAGTGAATGACATTTAGGACAACGATATTTACTGTCGTGTTTTATGATCGGCTCAACTATTGGCGCAATTATTACTTTTATTTTGGTTTATTATTCATATTCAGCGATCGTCTGTGGCCTTGATGCATCGAATTTTATTATATTACATTATTGATATTGTCCAACAATCGCCAGTGCCCTATGATAGGCGCAACGATTTGTATTATTTTGATTTACTACTCAAATTTAACATTCGTCTGTACCATTGGCGCAATGATTTTTGTTATATTAATTTACTAATTAAATTTAACATTTTTCTGTGACTTTCGCGCAACAATTTGTATTATATTGATTTACTATTAAAATTCATCATTCGCCTGTAACTTTAGCGAAACAATTTTTATTATATTGATTTATTATTCAAATTCAACATTCGTCGGTACCATTGCTGCAACAATTTTTTTATATTGATTAAATCATATTGATCGCCTGTACCATTTGTTGTTTTATTATAATAATTATTATATGTTTGGCAAGTATGTCACTATGTTTGGCTAGTATGAAACAAGCATGAAGAGTTGGATTAAGTACAAATTATGGGGTGAGTGAAACATTTAAATTTATTCTAAATGTAATAATTATATTTTATGTGGTATGTCTTGCTCTTGGTTCCATTGACTTTTGGGATCATCAGAGTCTATGTTCTTTGCTCATTTGAATCTGTCTTCTTGTGAAATTTTTGCGGGCAATTCACCATTTGTTCTGGGCTGAGGCATAATCGAACTCACAGACTATAGTCAGTCGGAATATTTAAATGTCGAGGCATACAATCTCTAATGAGATTTTACTACCAGGGATTTCACTGTCAGGATTTACTGATAGAGATTTAACTATTAGGATTGCACAGTGTTAATTAAAATATGATTTGAAGAATTACGACTCGGGTATAAATATAAATATACGTACAGAGTGTTCGCATCAACGCATTCATAATCGGTACTTATATTTGACAGTATTGCCTACAATATATTATTATTGTATCACCCTGTCTTTTTACAGACGAATTTTATTTCCTTAAAAAACTATAAATATAATAGTCACTGATAATTCTGAAGCCGGTGTTCAACTTAAACTTTCAACCTCCGAGAACAAATCTAGCTTGCTAACGACTACACCTCACAATATATTTGTGACTCCAACCGTAATTAATACAAACAAATAACAAATGTGTCTGCTTATACATGATCACATATTTTTGTTGATTTCATAAATTTGTAGCATTTGGTCTATTAGCTGATACTGCAATTGATAAAACTAATTTTGCTTAGCATAATTTTGGAACTATTTTATTTAAAACCACGCACAGTGGGATTTTTTGTGCAATAAGTAATTTTTTCGACACATAAAATTTAAAAATGTAATGATGTAGTTTTGTAGAAAATTGATTCAGTATGAAGAATCCATAAATTGTATCCCAAAAAAAAGTTTATTTGCCTTTGAAATAATGAAGTAAAGTCACATGTAAATTTTGGTCCAAAATATTGAATATTGTTTACGCACTTCTATAGTGTTTGTACGTAAGATAACTTTATTGCTCTAATTTAAATAGTGATTATTTTCAAATATAGCCTTTTCTGCGTATTTAAAAAAAAAATTATAAAGTTCGCTCATATGGTTTAAAAGATATGATAGAATAAAATTTGTTCTATAATTTTCCGTGATTGCAAACTTCCTTGGAAGAAAAAAAAGGTTGCTCGGTCGTGCTAGGTGCTCCCGCTATAATAAAATGAAAGGTAAGACTCCATACTATCAATTAAAAAAAAAAAAGTTTAAATAATTAATAATCTTTTATAAAATCATAAAATTTATAAAATCACAAAATCATAAAATTTTGGGTTCTATGGGCGGTGGGTAGTGGGCGTGGCCAATTTTGATGAAACTTTATATTTTTCTTAATTGAGCTAACCAAAGGCTCAGAGCAAAATTTCAACATTCTACGAGCACTCCTTATATTTTTTGCCAAACATTATATGAACAAATCCCACTGTGCCACGTACTGTTTGCTAAAATTCAATACAAAAACTATAGACAAACATTAAAACCAGTAATTAGTTGGTTTGTCTTGTCGGCTAGCGCAGATTAGAAAAAACAAACTATTTTAAAGTTGAAATTTTCAAATTTCTGCAAGATGTAGTACTTTGGGCTTTCGTATTGCCACAGCCACATGGGGTTACAGAATGTTAAACCATATATGAAGTTGCCCAAATATGTTTGACTTTATTTTCGCTTTAAAATAAATAAGCTAACTCAAAAATATGACGTTTGTGATAGGTCGAAAACTCTAATGATGCGACATAATACACCTAAATTACAAAAAACCAAAATAATTTCAATTTTGTCCATTTTATATAAAAAAGAAAAACGTTTAAGAAAAACTGGCACCATTTGAAATAGATCTGGCTTAGTTCTTTGACCTGCAATCCATTCCTTCAATCATATAGAAGAAATGCCTATGTCGAATAGAAATACTTGCAAATACGAAGCGGCACGGTGAAAAACACGTGAAATCAGAAAGGTCTGGAAATGAGGTTTTAATTTTGTAAATTTAGGTATTGGAATTCGTTGACATCAATAAAAAAAAATTTTCTGCGTTTTCATTTTTTTTTTTTAAACCTGTCTTAAGATACAGGGTGTTGAAAAATCAAAAAATTGCTCGACCCTGGTGTATTGAAATGGCTCTACAGTCAAAACTACTGGACTGATTTTAATGTTATATAGCTCAAAATGTAGGTATTGAACAGAGATAATCAAAATAATCATTCACATTATATGACCTTGAACACCTTCTTTTTGAAAAATAACGGTAAAAAGTTCAAATTCGATTTTCTAGAATTGCCTTTTTTTTGAATTTTTGATTTTTTAATATGTGAAAGATACATATGTTACTAACATTTTATAAAAAATTCAGGAGGGGAAAATTTTTAGTTTTTTTTTATTAATTTTATTGCAAAACGCCTTAAAACTTTTCATCATAAAAAAAGTGGAGTTAAAAAATTAAAAGTTTTTTTTGGATTTACATTTTTGAGTACCTGGTTACCTGGTTAGGGCAGTTCTGATGTGATGGAATTGGAGGAAAAGTAAAAAGAAAAGCAACTAGAGCGAGTTTTAAGAAAGAATACGACAAAGTTATATCAACACCTCTGGAGTTATATAACTGGGCAGCAGCTCCAGGCAATTTTCAAGATAACGTGCATTTTTCTCTATGTAACGGAGGCAGGTTACATTGCAAAACGAAATCAACTAGCTGATAGATACGCCAATTTAAAAACAATTCCTGGAACACGAGGATATCACTCATACAATCCTTCAAATGATGGATCAATCTTAGCTAGACGTTATTCTAACTCTACGAAATTTAGTAATGTAAAATTAAATAAATGATATAAAATGTGTAAAATATTTATTTTGAGTTAAAATTAAAAATTTATTATAAAAACATATATGTAAAACCAAAAAAAAACTGTTAATTTCTTAACTACATTTTTTTTATGATGAAAAATTTTAAGGCGTGTTACATTAAAATTAATAAAAAAAAACAAAAAGTTTTCCCCTTCTGAATTTTTTATAAAATGTTAGTAACATTATGTACCTTTCACATATTAAAAAATCAAATACGCATTTCTAGAAAATCGAATTTGAATTTTTTACCGTTATTTTTCTAAAAGAAAGTGTTCAAGGTCATATAATGTGAATGATTATTTTGATTATCTCTGTTCAATACCTACATTTTGAGCTATATAACATTAAAATCAGTCCAGTAGTTTTGACTGTAGAGCCATTTCAATACACCAGGGTCGAGCAATTTCTTGATTTTTCAACACCCTGTATCTTAAGACAGGGCAAAAAAAAAACTAAAAACGCAGAAAATTTTTTTTATTGATGTCAATGAATTCCAATACCTAAATTTACAAAATTAAAACCTCATTTCCAAAATTGCATGTTTTTGCTGATTTCACGTGTTTTTCACCGCACAGTTTTAACAGTATTCTTTACAAAATTTGTTCAGCAAAACGTTGATGATCACAAACATAATTTTTTAGCACACTAATCAACACTCACTTGCGACCACTGTTCTAAAGAATGTCGGTATGCCAATTAGTTGGTTGTTATTAAGAAAATGTTGAAGGTTAAGGTGGGAAAGCTTTCCATAAAAACTTTCAGCTATGCCACAGTAAAGCCTTCATTTTAGAATATTTTACAATGCATGGAGGAAAAGAATTTTTTTGATGCTTTCTTAGTAAAAGTACTTTTGAACTAGAACAATAGTTGAACATTTCAAAAAGCTGCAAATTAATTGTTAAGATGTTCACAGCTAAGATGTTAAGATGTTAAACAGCGTTTTACAAATTTACCACTATTTTGTAATAAGATGCTCAAAATGGTTGATTTCAAAATAATAATTTTTTGTAATTTAATTTAGTGTTTTCCACATTATTTATGTCGTATTTTGTTTATATTCAAAATGACTGACTGTGGATTTGGAACATACTTGTTGTGCACTATCAACTTTACCAATACTTCACAAACTCTGTAAATAGTTTTCTATGAAAGATTTATTTAATTCATACTTATCCGATGGCATCTTGCCAAGGTTGCCATGTTAAGCAAGTTGTTTCCTGGGACTACTTTGCAACAACTTGACAAACAACTTTAAAATCAAACAAACCAAATTTAAAAAACTCAAAGAATATCTATTTTAAATATTTTGTCGGTCTTCGGTGTGTACAACTCTGCCTTGGAGTTTACCAACCTGAAGAAAGTGAATGGTCTTAAATCCCAATATTGTACCAGTAATGACCAAATGATAACCCACACAATTTATCTATACTCACAAGCGTTTCAGCATTCATTCAAAAATAATTACAAATGAATTACAATAAATAAATCGATAATCGTTTCCATGCGTGACCTAAAGTGCGGGATAACGATATTGAACTCAACGTTTCAAACACAAATCGATTTAAATAGACAAAAGACGAAAATCAAAGAAATAAATTTTTCTAGTTAATTTGCAGTTAAAATGGTTTTCATGCATACACTTTTTTCCTCATCTTTTGGCGTCGCATCATATCAATTTCACACGATCGCTTAAAAATCGTTTTCATTGCACTTTTAAATTCAAACAAAATTAAATAAATAAAATTCAAATGATTTTCTTTATATATTTTACTTTATTTATTTTTTTTAGTATATTGAAATAAGAATGACAATAAAAAACGCGATTCGAACAAATAAATAAAATTATTTTACTTTACCATTTTGCATGAAATTATATCTTACATGCAATGTATTTCATAGAAAATTTTAAGTGAATTAGGTATACCGTTTTGGTACAGTATATCACCGGAAGACTAATACATATATAGAAAAACATTTTCTTTTTTCTAAATGTGGGCTTAATTTCGGCTCACAATCTTTTATGTTTTCAAATCGAATTAGTCAAGCGTGTGGCGCTGCATCGAGTTTTGCATTCTGGCTCTTTTAAACTGTGCTCAAAAGCGGGCTAAACAAATTGTGAGACAGCAAAATTTAGCTTCAAATCTTGATTCTCTACACCATCGTCACGCTGTTACTGATCTAGTTATTTTTACGAATATTGTCACCAGCGTATATATTGCCACCAGTGTAAACAGTCAAGCAATCGAGATTACTTATTGTCATAATAAAAAAATACAGACGAACGCATTTTCCTCCGTACATCATCCATATGGAATGTCCATATTGAACCCACCCGTAGAAACTTTAGAAATCAACAAGGAGTTAACAACTGTAGGATATAAAAACACGGTCAATGTCAATGATGTGCCGCATATTGGAAAATGCTCGACAGTGTTAACAAAACGAATACGGAGTTTTAAGACATAACTCGAATATGTCTGCATTTCACAGATTTTGCTATGATTCTAACGGAATCGCAACGAAATATAAAACAAAATTATATTCAACATCAAAGAAGCACCAACTGTTTGTTGTTTTCATTTTTCTAAGAAGTAACAGCAACAGCCAATAAAAATTATTGAAATTTTCTCGTGCGGAATAATCCGGATAAAAGAATTTTAAAATGAGATCGATTTTTCTAAAACGGAAGGAATACTATATACGAAGGTTGTTTTGTACAAAATTAGATTGTTGTAAACAGAACACTGCATCGTTTACATGAATTCGTGTAAATAAAGAGCAGTAAATTTTGAAGGTCAATAAATGTTATAAGTATTATTGAATTGAATTATAAATGTTTATATGTCAATAGTTTTGACAATTACTATAAATAAAGTTTATTGAAATAAAAGTTAGACCAACTTAAAGTTTAAAAACGTGACATTGGTGACAGCGGTGGGACTAGTAAGTTTGGGAAAAAAATTTTAATCATGTTAGTTAAAGGTTCTTTAAATAAAAAAGGAGCTAGAATAACGAGAATCAAGAGTGGGAAAAGGCTTTGAAAAGGTATCGAAATAAATGGAATAGTTGTGAATAGTTAAAAGTTTGAATTCGTTACAAAAAATAATGATTCAATAACATCTGATGAAAAGAAAAGTTTTGTTGTGGAAAAAACAACTGAATTTTTATCTATAATCTTAGCTTTGATATAACCCACTTGATGCAATTATGATGCAGGTAAATTTGAATATGCATAAAAATTAGATGCAAACAAAAAAGAAATTAGAGCAAAAATCAGCTAGCAATTTGTGTATCCTCAAATTTTCGATGAGAAATCTTCAAATCCAAACAGTGTTTGATGGATTAAATTGATGAAAGCTGAAGGAGCGATTTGCCAGTTTGTGACACTTAAATACTTTCACATATTTCACGAAAAAAATGAAGAACAAAGCGTTTACTCATGAGCCAGAAAACAGAATAATGGTAGTACCTAAAGCATGTTTTCATAAAAGATTAGCACTTGTTGAATGTAAGACGAAGAAGAATTCATTGATTTCCGTCTTTTCTGAAGAGTGGGAACAAAAGGTTAGGAGCACACAGAGCCCGGTAGCAGCACTAGAAAGCTTTTTTTTGATATTTTAGAAAAAATGAGAAGAGATTGAAGGTAAACCTTGCTTAGGGAGCAACTGCTACCAACAAGAGGTGCTAAAAGCTGACATTATGGATTGACTTCATGGAATCGTTGGCCTTCATCTTCGGTCTTAAAAGTGGGGTTCTAAATTAGAATAATGGGGAGGAGCTAGTTCTATTGAAAGAAGCTGGCTGAGAATATTTTGTCAGCAATATAAACAGAGTAGATCACAGAAAAATCCGGAACGGTTATTCACATCAATAAATGCAAGAGAACTGAAAAGGTCGTTCAAACAAATAGGTAAAATAACGCAACGACATATAAGGTGGCATAGTCAATGCATCAGTGTAAGCATACAAAGGAAATTGATCCAAAAGGCACCAAATAGAAACTAATTCTGAGCTAGAGAAAATGTAGAATCAGTTCGGGCCAACAGGTTGAGGATAATGCACCATGCTACCATACTAACAGAATTGCAATGAAATACAAGTGAACATTACATTCAACATTCATCATTACAAGACTTAATATGCAGGATCGTAGTGGGATTGGAGTTAGTGCGAGCAGACTAATCAAGTTGGTAAGCACCTTAAGAAACATGATAAACTATTCGTACATCATCGACTAAGATCATTGCGGGTATAATCCATATAGATTCTTTCCGTAAAATGCCAGCATTTACAACCAATTTCTCAGTTCAAGTAATGAAAATGAAAAAATAAATAAAATAGAGACCAAGAGACATTCTGGCAAGTATCAGATACAGCAAGGCAAAAGTTTCTCTACTCTAGCGAAGCAAGATTAGAGAATACATAAAGTTGACCTGGAACAGTCAATATGGAACGTGTATCACAAGGATGAAACAAAATATTATGTTTTTCAGGAATGTTCTGCCTTTAACTATCTAAGTAATACCTTGTAACACACCGAGTTAAAGCAAGCGGATATGGCTTCGCGAAGCTTGATGAAATCAAATTATTAGCAACATGCTTTGGAATTATGGCCCAACTTTCTTAACAAATAATGACGTTCTATGGCCTAAGATACACAACTCATTCAATATTGGAAACGACAAAGATTTTAAAACCAGAGGCCCTATTCCCGAACACATAAATGTGAATTTTGACAATATTGTGAAGTTTGTATTGCATAACATTAAACGTTAACGGTAACGATTTTGCGAAAAACGAGTTTTACAATATTGTCTAAATTCAATTTTGTTGAATCAACGCTTTCAATATAGGCACTTATGTTTCAGAGCTTTAGCAACGAAAAAGTTGAACAAAATAATTCGATAAAATTAATCTTTTGATCTTGAAATTTCGATATTTTACGTAATTTTTATTTTATACATTTATTTTGAAATGAATGATTTCAAGGCTATGTTTAATTTATATTTAACTTATTTTTTAATTTTTATACCCGCCATACCATATAATATTTATAACCGCCAATAAGTCAAATCACATTAGGGTAAAAGAGACGACAAATTTCATGTTATATATTCTCATTTATTGTAAACGTTTTGAAAAATTGAGTATTCTTTTGTTTTTTCATACGAAATTACAAGTTTTATTCTTCTATAAGAAGCAAAATCTTTTGGTCCTTCGAGCCGGATAATTGGAACTTTTTCAAAACAGGAAAAACAAACAATAATTTTACCACATAACAAAATATGACATATAGACTATTATTTTATCATAGAATAAAGGAAATATAAAACAAAGAGCAAATTTTTTAGAAAAATTTACTGGGACAAAACAAAAAGTGGGTTGCTAATAATCCAAGTAGTGGCATATTCCTTGACCTTGTGACTAAAAGTCTTTCTTAACGATTAAAGCCCGGATATTGAGTTATGTAAAGAGTCGTTTCTTCGAGCAAGTTATAACGTCCCGTCATCAAGAAATATTCCTTTACTATGATCGAGGGTGCTACCGTTGACAGAAAACAGTTGCTTCTCCAGAACCCCTAAGACATCACCATGGCTCACCAATAATAATAACAAACCAATGTTTAAGTTATGTTCAAACCCTCTTTAGAAAAGTAATACTATCAATTGATACTTTCTTGAGGTAACTTTATTATTACTCTCACACAAACACAGCAGGTGGAATAAAGCGAGAAAATACAAAACCGTTTCAATTATGTTAAAATTCTATAGAATAATGTAACAGTTACATTTACGTAAATATCTTATGTCCTAAATTTATCAAATCACATAAGTATCAATTCAAGTTTTATGATGTAAATGTCAGCTGCAAAATTAATAACTAAATAAATATGTTTCGAAATAAAGAACCACTTAATGCATAACATTTCTTAATAACTGTCAACAACCATATTTAAAAACATTTAACTCTATTACAAGAGTGTTAAAAGAAATTTAATCACAGTATTTCAATATATCAAAATGATTGATAACCTCAAAATACCGTTTAAAATAAAAAAAATAATAGCTTACTATACAATTAATATCGATCAAATTTCAATTATTTATATCAAATTTCACAGTCAAATTAAATAATAGAAAAATCATTTAATAATAATAATAAAAATGCCTTTCATTTAACATAAAAAAAAAGAAATAAAATTACAAAGTGAATTCAATTAAAAATTCAACTAAGACACAAAAAAGCACAAAAATTACTTATAAAAACATAACATAACATAGCTTCACTTACTTGGATAAGTAGCATTATAAAAATCAAGTGCCTGAAGGATTAATGTAAATGATTTCTGAAAAGAAACGAAAACAAAAAAAGAACAATATAATAAAATTCAAATTTTATATTAAAAAAAAAATATATATATATATATAAGTTAATATAAACTTTATAAACTAAAAGTTTTAGTTAATCGTTTGAGAAGCAACACACAACTTGATGTTATTGTTTAAACGAATTGACGTGTGCCTTGTAAAATCGATCATTCGAACTATTTTTTTTTAAATATCGATCAATTAACTATTTTCGCTTCAATAACATTTTCTTATGCTTCTTTCTGTCCATTATTGTGAGCTAAGTTGAGATAATGTTTTTGTTACAAGAAAATTAAAAGATATTCAATACACTTTGTTTGTTACTTAATTGTTGGGTACCACGGATGATTTATTTATTTATTTTGAAGTGTATAATATTTAACCGTTTTTCGGAAACATTTTGAAATTTCAATCTCGACATGTAAGGTATGTAACAGGAATTAAAGTCATAACTCACCAACAAAACTTTGATTGAAAGACCATGCCAAAATGAATAATACTAAACCGAACAATTTACTTTTTATTCTTTTAATTCAATCGAATAAATATTTTTTTTCTAATATAATTATCTTTCAAAGTTTCATCAAGTAATAAAAAAAAAAATCTTCAATCCAATAATCAATTGATCATGACAAAAGCCTTCACTTTACCCATCTACAATTTTTTTTTGGTAAAATCGAATCAAAAATATTTTAATGAATTAAAATAAAACCATCAGGTGTTTTCAAGATACAAAAACTCTTAACAAAATGATTCAGCAAAATATAAAAACGAAACAACTTAAGATGGAAAAGAAAATTAAAAAAAAAAATCGGTAGGATTTCTGAGCACATACGTTAACATAAGTAATCACCTGATTTTCATCAGCGGTCAATAGATGACACGATAAACATTTGTGGAAAATTGCAAAAAAAAAATGTTTATTGCAAACAAGAACCAATTGTTTTGCTTGAGTATGTTATTAATTTTTTAAAGTTTTTAATCATCGGTTCTAACTAACAATGAATTCAATTTTTTTGTTCTTTAAAAATTCATTGATGACCCATCATAATTTAAAAAAAATTTTTTTTTTCTGACATCAGAATAGAGGGTCGTTTGATCGTTTGAAATTTAAATTTTAACAAAAAAAATTAGGTGATAACTGTATAGTTTAAAAGTGTTGTTATTATGATGGGTACTTATAATGGAGTAAGGAGAAATATTGCAAGTAACTGTCCTATCCAGTGAAATGTTGCGTGAGAACACATTATATCTATGATATAGACTATAGGCAAAATATATGAAATTAATTAGTTCAATGCATATTAAAACTAAAATACATAGGACAGACTGATCGTACTTGTCATATCAGAAAAAAAGAACGTTTTATTTCTAACATAATTTATAGTTGCAAAGTCACTAAACCATTGTTGAAATATTTTTGAAAAAGACGGATTTACATTATTAATATTAATCTAAAAATTAGTGCAATTTTGAGTAATTGATTCAATGTTTCATTTTTCGGTTTAATGAATTGACAGTATCTTAATTCTTGTTCGTGTCAATCGTGTCAGAGCATCATGTCTGATTTGATTTTATTATTTTTAGAATAAAATAGATTGGAAATATTAAGCCATATTATCATAAGCTGGAAGAAAGGAAGAGAAAAAACGGCAAACCAGAAAAAATCGAAAGTAACCTAAACAGGGAATGGATGAATGAGAAAAATTTTTAGGTATTAGGTGAACAAACTTCACTGAGAAAAATTTGATCAGTGAAATGGATAATTTTGTATTATCAAATGCTCTTACTAAATTTGTCTGTTGATTATAATATTCTGGTGAATTTAATGATAATCCTTTCAAAAAAAAGTAAACATTATCATTTCCAAAATAAATTAATTATCTAATTGAAAATTTTAAAATCAATAGTTTGAGAGCAATTACAATCAATTAGAGTCTTAATTATTAGACAATATATTATTAGACAGTTAAATTGACAAATATTATTATTAAAAGGAAAACACACATTTTCAACATAAAAAATCTGTTTGTTTCTAAATAGTTTTTGCTAAATTGATAATATTTTCAAATCAATATAAGAAAAAAATTTAAACTCAAAATCTTTGTTAATAAAATGAATTACTAAGGAATGATATTTTAAAATCCAAATTTATAATGAATATTATAAATTCGCATATTTTTAATTTGACAATTGTTCTTAGATAATAATATTATCAGCTTCGAATATGGTTTTTTGAGTTGATAATATTACTTTTCTTTAAATAATATTTTGTTGTCGAATTATTCACGATGATGAAGTTATTTTCCATTAGGTAGCAATATTGTAAACTCAAAAGCTAAATTTTCAAATTGATAATCGCACTATACATTTTATAATGCTATTTTAAATTCTACTATACGTATTATTGAATCGTCGTGGGATTTACAAGGGAATGATTCAAATGATCTGAAAATACAGAACGGTCACATCATGTCCTAATGGCAAAACCGACACAGTAATTGCAGAGTTATGGTAGCACTACTACAATGCATCGAGAAAATATACTAACCAAATACAATTCTTGTTTGATAGCTGTAGCGAATTCGCGAAACAATTTATTGTTTTGTATGTACATTTTGTTAAATATGCTTTTAAATTTTGTTTGAATGTAAAATAATTTTTTATTTATTTTTATGATTACAGAAAACATTTTTGCTACATCGCTAATTATATACATCGCATTTTGCCCATTTTTGTTATAACTTTGCAGCAATATTTAAAAAAAAATTGCATTTAAAGAGTTAACCAAGTTTTTAAGGATGTTAGAGATTCTGAACTTCAAATCAAATTTAGAATGTGCAGTAGAATTACTGATGAACCTTCAGAAAAAAACTTGCTGATCAGAATTTCCAAAACTACCTTTCGAGAAATCAACACTCGCAATATCTTGCACTGTGGTAAGATAGAGATCTAAAAGAAAACTATTATCACTGCCATTACGGTGAGCGAAATTTGGGTTTTAACAATTTGGGAAAGGCCCTGAGACGCGGAAAAAATTTCTGCTAGTTTTCCACTATTGTCAACATCGTCGGTCGATTTGGAGAATTCTAACCATGATTTGTTGTGGATGTTAAAGTCATCGGTAACGATAACCTCACAATTAGGGGACTTTGCTCTGAACTCGTCCACAATTTTTACCAGTAAATTAAAAAGTTTGGGTTACGTTTGTTGGAGGACTGGTATAAACCTATTGAAAAAAAGTAATTTCTAGAAGATAAATCTTTAAAACCATTGTATTAAGGCCATCACCAGTTGACATCTTCATCATAAAAGACTGATTTAAACATAGTTTAAGACTGCGGACAATTCTTCAAATTTATTTAAATTTATCGATAATGTAGTTTTTTAAGGTTATTGCTATTATCTCTTAGCACAGTGTGACGTCAATACGAAGTAAAATTAAAAATGCATTCAGAGGATTTTTATGACATCTTCAATATTTTCTCAAGTTTTTTAGAAATGTTTCGTGGTTATTATGTTTTTTATATTTTTTGTTGTTGTTTTTTTTCATTTTTTCCATTTTCTGTTGGTGATTGTTGTACTATTTGTTTCCATATTTTTTTAAGAAGGAATATCTTTTATCTCCATATTTTTGTTTGTTTTTAATGGAATTATATTTTTTTCAATAGGTAATTTATGTTCTAAATTGTTTTGATTTTCAATTAGTCACAAAATATGTAATATGTATTATGAAACAAAGTTAGAATTTCGAAAGTCTTATAGGTTATTAATTACAAGATTAAATCTTATTTACATTAAATTGGTCGAAAGTGAATAGGTTTAATTTTACTTTAATCAAGTTAAATTAATCAAAAACATTTTGCGGCAGGAATCAGAACCAGAAAATTGTTCTATAGAAGAAAGATAACAGCATATAAAAATAACGATTTTTGACATTTTTTGAAAAGAATGTACGTTGAAAACTTTTAATATTTTTGGTATAAAAAACAGATGGTGTTATAATAAACATTTTTATAAATTTAATAATTTAAAAATATTTAATAAAAAGAAGTTCAAAATACTAAGCACAAAATTTCGTTGTCATTATCGACGTAGAGGGTTGTGAGAAAGGTCCAGGGTTCAACACATACCCTATATTTATTTTTGTTTATTTTTTTTTATATAACATAAAAAGTATTCGTTTTTATTCATACAAATTCAATTTATTGCATTTAAATTTTAAATTTGTCGACAATGTAGTTTTTTAAAATTATTGCCATTGTCTTTCAACCATTTCGTACAAATTATATATAATTTCCATATTAATAAGAAAATTTATTATTTTTTTGAGAGGTAGTGATAGAAATCATATGCAATTTATTTTCCATCGTTGTTTTTGCATATTTCCATTTTCTGCAAATAAAATAGGGAAAAACAAAAGCTGCTATTTCAGTATTTTCTTTTATTATTTTTTCCATCCATTTGTGATTGAGCTTGCCTAACGAAATAATTTGAAATATATATCGTATAAAAATTTATAGTACATCGCACTGTTTTTTTTTTGTAAAATTAATTTGTGCATACAAAATATATTGCAAGAGGGATATACAAGCCGGATAAAAAGAGCAAGAGGGTGTTGAATTATTGGAATTATTCCACCGCTGTCACCAAATTTATGTCATATAAATTTTATGTTTGATGTGGTTTATAATCTAATTAACTATTTTAATTGTTCTATCATTTAGACATGACAAATTTGCTATGATTGTTTTTAATATATTGCTTTTTTATTAAATTTCTTTACTATAACAATAATGAAAGAGAATAATTAAAAAAAAAAAAAAACCTAATAAAATTGTTATGTTCATTTCAAAAAAAAATTGTTATGTTCATTTCGTAAATTTATATCATATATGGTTTTTTTTATAAATTTATAACGTATATCAAAGCTAAAAATTGAACATGTCATTAAAAACTTATTAAAAATTAATTCATCTTCAGAGAAAATTCTACGATTGTTACTATGTGGTTTTTATTTAAGGATCTTCCTGCTTATATGGTGTTAAATTTTATTATATTGTTATACTGTTAAGAATTGATACAGCTGAAATTCCAAATGCACATAATTTCTCATAAACATTTATTTACTTAATTTCAATATAAATTATGCAAAACCAGTTTTTTTGTTTCTATGCTATAATATTTTTTTTTGTTCGTTTATTGCGTTTTCTTAGTATTTACAATTTTTTAATCACCTTCTTAGTATTAAAGAAGATTACAACAACAACAATTTAAATTTTTATCTTATTTTGTAATAATAATAAAAAAACGGAAACAATATCATAACATATGAAAAATTATATTGCACGAGTAAAAAGAAAAATTCTGACCACTTGATATACATTATATTAACATTGTGTTAAGGAAAAATTCTTTAATATTATTTATTTTTTCTTGGATTTTTATTGTAATAAAAGAATAACAACACTTAAGAAATTAAAATTATTGAAGAATATGGCAATTATTTTTTATTTCTTAATATTTAAAACGATCTGTTATTTTTGTTTATGTTACTCCTAATTATACGGTTGTTAAAATTACTGTCGTAATGACTGATTTCAATATATAGCCAACTTCCTTTTTAAACGAATTGTTATGTTTAAATTTTGATCTTATTAATTAATGCTAATTTTTTAACATCTTAAAAGCAATATGTTTTAATTATTGTGTAAATTTTTTTCAGTCATAAAATTATATTATCACATTATCCAATTACAGAAAAACAATAACAGTTTTTCGCACAGCATAAAAAAGTTTTTCAATTTCATATATGATAAAATTTCAATTTTCATTTAGTATAACGAATTTTCAAATAAATTATGATTTTTGTACGAAATTATAGCTATAAATAAATGTATTGACGAATGGAAAACTTTTCAAGTTAAATGATATAAAGTGATTGTAAATCAAGAGATATTGTAAGAGCGTAAAGGTTAAAGCCAAGACACTATTATTGTTATCTTATGGATATTTTGTTTTTGTTAAATTAACATGAAAGAATTATCCATCATTTAAATGGTGTAGATTTGTAAAAGATGGCACGTATTGTTTAGAGATTATAAATGAATGGGTGAATGAAGTCGTTTGGAAAATAACATAAATATGAAACTTAAACATTTATGTGTTTCGTTTTTGTTAAAATAAAAGAGGAATTTGATTGAGTTGGAAGTGTGAAAATTTTGAATTATTATAGTGGTTGGCTGGCAATACGTTTCGTTATATTATTCAATAATATTTCTCATGCAAGAAATGAAAATGGATTATGGAGAAGATTTACCATAAAATATATGTCAGTATTTTAACAATCTATCATTTTTATATGCTACTTAACTATTATTTTAACTAAGTACTAATTCTTTGTTTTAAATATGAAATAAAGAAAGAAAGTAGTCGTGGGTGGTAAGTAAAAGAATATTGGATGGATTACATCACCAATAGGAAAACTTCAACTGTGTGAAATAAAAATAATTTTACAAAATAGAGCAAAAAATCAATTAAATTAAAAAAGAACCTGACACAAAATAATAAAATGTTATCTGAATTTTGTTGTGTGAAATTGAATACCGCAAATTCCTAAACGTTAATCCCGAAGGTAATCAACCGTAAAATAAGACTTTTTTATTGTTATTTATTCTTATTTATTTATGTTCTGTTATCGATATGTATTTGTCTGTATGTCATTTCTTACAAATTTATGCATTGAATATACATAATAATAGTAATAATAATAATCCTTTTGTATTTTGTACACTTATTCATTAGAAGTTTTGATTTTTTATACAGCATGTTTCCAGCTGAGCTCACACTGAATAACTTTTTGATTTTAATGTAAAACCAATTATTGATGATTGCGTATCGAATTTATTTTTAAATTTATTATTAATTTAAAAATTAACTTCGACTATAATTTTCGATTGATTTCAAGATTTTGGTATAGTTTTGCAGAGGTTGTAAGTAGATTGTAAACATTTATTTACTTAATACCTAGTCAATTTGACGCAAGTTGTAATTCGATTTTTAATTTTTAAAGATGTTCCAACGCATGATTATTAAGCGGAAATAATTTATTTAACCTTCATATAAGTTAATACATAGGCTTAAATCACTAAGGAAGACAGTGGTGACACAATAAAGGAATATGTTACAATCTAGATTATTGGTAACCCAATTTTAGTTTTGCTCGAGCTAATTTTTATTCATTCCTTAAAAATGCCTAAAAAAATTTGCGCCTACCAACACCTTAGAACGCATGCTGTTGCAAGACCCTGGTCTTTAAGTTTTTTTATGGGATGTTATGACACATATTGTAATTGCTATTAAGAACAAGAGCGAAGAACAAGAAATGGCCGATCAGCTTTAACAAAAAATACTCATAGAACTTCCAAAAACCCAAACAAATTTCTTTTCTGAATTTTTTGACTGATGAACATATAAGCCTATTTGTATATTTAAAGTTCTTATTAAATATATTAAATAATACTAAGTATTGAGTCAAAATTGGTTTAAAATTTTTATTTATCAAATGATTAGTGAATTTAGATATATTATTAATTTTATAAATATAATATAAACAATCACTTTTATTCATAAATATATGTATAACCTATTTTTTTGATAAATCGTTAAATCGTTTTTTAAAAATTCCCCCAGTTTGTCCAATATAAAGTTTAGTACATCTTAATAATAATTTATATTTGATTGCTCTTTTGAACTAAATTTGTATTGGAATAGTGTATGCGACATTTATGTTTTGTATGCGACAATTTATTGTGTTTATAGATAGAGTGATTTATTAGGCAGTTATTGGTTTTCTTGCTGATATAAATCAATTTTGACCATCGAGATGAGCAGTTGTTTTAATTTTTTTAATTTAATTTAATTAAGTAGTGTTTACCTTAACGGGTCTTATCAGCGAGGACAGCTTTATTTCGTTTACTGATCTTCTTATATAAATTACATTTACAAACAACAAAATTTTTCAATTTCTCGATCGGTTATTTTTAATTGTTTTTAATTTAATTGTGCTATTTGAAAATTTTTGCATAAACAGTACAACCATTGTTACATCACTGAAATAACCTGCTCCCGTAATAAAAAATAATTCAGAAATTAGCAAATTTAAATATTTATCCTATGTGTATTTCACTTAATATTATGAAAAAATAAATTTAAATATCGGTAAGCCGACATGAAACAGACCAAACAAAAAATATTAAATGGAATTCAATAATTTTTAAAATTACTGAAATTAATAATTTTAGATGAAAATAAATTAAAATTAAAATGAAAAATTTTATAATTAAATGAAACCTGCCATTTTAGAATATGTTAAAAAGCTTTTTTCCATTCTTTTATTCTTTTGTTTATTATTATTATCAAAACGCTCGATACACAAAGTCTTTTTTTTAGCACAGAAAAATTTTGAACCTTTAGCGCCTAACTTAGAATACGAAACATCAAATGCAATTTTTTATCAAGCACTAATAAATTTATTTGCATATGGCGTCAAATAATCAGGCTTTGAATAATAATAAGGGTTTGAATTACTATCATTGAAATAAATTTCGTTTTGTCTTGATTTTTATTATTCGTATTATTCGAGACCGAGAAAAATGTCAAAACTTCAATCATTTGAAATAAATTAAATGAAGTTTTAAATAAGATTAAATGGCTAAAATTCGTTCATTTACTTTTTGAACGTTTAGAAGAATTTGCAAATATTTTCTTTTCAGTATTTCATTCCTGGGCTGTGTGCGTGAAATGTCATTATTCTGTGCAGTTTGTAATAAAAACGATAATGCCGTACGAACTCCTGGATTCGCAGAATATGTAAAATACATAACATATTTTTATAATAAATATAAATATATAATATTTGGTAATTTATAATACCTGAACTACTTTAAGAAATTTGTAAGAATAATTGAAAAAATGACCTTGTAAAACTTGTAATAAAGCATTTTTTAGGTTGAATACTATATGAAGAATAGATAGATAGAAATATATCAATCATTAAGACCACTAGTTCTACTATTTGATCTTTTGCTCAACTTACGCCTAAAACCGAAATACTCATAAAAAGTTACTCTTGCCGCGGAATTCGCCGCAATAACTACTGCACTCAAACAACTTCACCATCTGAACTCATAACGCATAAGAAAGATTGTAACGCATATAATTTTAAACGGAAACGTTTTGGTTCGAAAAATAATCAATACAAAAATCGAAAGTATATCAATATCGGAAGTAAATCAAAATAAGGTAGGTGTGATATGAATCGCAAAAGGTATTAACCGCATTAGGCAAAGTACATTTGAAAGTGATCGATGTTATTAGAAACGGGAATATTTTTTTTTTTTTTTTTTTAATAAAATGTGTTGTGTAGTAGGAATTACAATATGTGTCACAATAACACATAAAAACCTTTTAAGACCAAGGTCCCATAACAACATACGTTCAAAGGTGTTGATGGACGTAAATCTTTCTTTTTTTTGTTTTTTTTTATATTTTTTGTTAAAGAATGGATAACTAAACAAAAAATCCTATCACTGACAAAATATGACATAGGCCAATATTTTATGATAGAATAGAGAAAATAAAAGTAAATTAAAAGGTAAAAAGCAATTTTTTACAAAAATTCGCTGAAACAAAACAAAAATGTAGTTGCCAATAATCCAGCGGGTTGCATATTCCTTGATCCTGTGACGCACAGTCTTTCTTAATGATTGAAGCCCACACATAGTTATATGAAGGCTCGTTTCTTCAAGCAATACCGTCTCATCATCAAGGACTATTTCACAGCTAAGATTGAGGGTGCTACCGTTGACTGAATACAGTTCATCCGCCACCACCCCTAAGATGTCACCTTGGCTAGTGATATCTCACTGCTATTGCCAGTGGTATGTGATATCTCACGTTAACTCGTATGTCAATAGCAGGAACTGGAGTACACGGGGTTGTCACACCCGTAGATCAAAAATAAAAAAAAAATTTCAAAACAATAAAAACTGGTCCCTCCATGCGGGAAATATATATAATTTTTTTCCAATATTCATTTTTTTCCAATATATATTATTTGCACTCCCATTACATGATTTCAATATACAATTTTATTCAAATTGAAAACCAAAAAAAAAAACAGATTATAATCATCCTGTCACAAAAACAATATTTTTAAGGTGCTTTCAGACAAAGGAACATATACGAGTCAATCAACAAATTTTTCAACATTTTCTCATACAATATTTTAAACATTTTTTTTTTATGAGCGCATACAGTATGTACAAAATGTACAAAAGTTGTATGGAGTATGTTGTATGTACAAAATTTGATGTATGCTAATGCCATTGCATTGACCTGTTGCCTCACATAAGTGGTAATACACTCTTCCAATTCTAAATATACCTTTATAGAATTACTTACATTCATATAACCCAAAAAAATACACATTACACATTACACAATTTGATTATATTATTGAGGTAGGTCTATGAATAAATTAATCTGTTTACTTTGATCGAGAGTAAGAATTGAAATAGGATAACAGTTGCTTTTATGAAGTTTTTTTTGTAATAGTTTTGATTCGCAATATAGAGTATAGTTGAAATAAAGCCGGTCGCTACAAGGCAACTATTGAGTTAAGCAATAAAAATACCAAGCTAATAAATGATATAAAAAGTTTGAACTACACTTAGACCTAATTTCATTTTAATCGTTACTCAAAACAACGAAACCAATTTTGAAAAAATGCATAAAATGCGCATTAATTTTGTATGTTTCAAAATAAACATGCACAAAACTGAGCATACCACATGTCATGCTTATGACGTGTTACAATTCAGATGTAAAACGAATAAAAAAATGGAGAGTGAAAAAGTTAAGCTTTGTTACATTTAATAAAATGACTAGTTTAATTTTAAACTTTGTGAGATAATATGACTTTCGTAATACAAACCTGATAAATTTTATCTGTTTTGTAAAGGTAATGAAAATAAACAGAAAAAACAAACGGGCTTTTTGAATAATTATTTTAGTAATTTAAAAAAATTATTATATTTTTTGTTGGCATTGTTTCATGTCGGTTTGCTGATATTTAACTGTATATAGTAAACTATAAGCCTACACTGAATCATTTAATAATTTAGCAAATCAAAAAACTTATGATGGCCATGGTCAGTAAAATTTCAACAATTTTTTTAAAGTACTGTTATAATTTTTTGCTTCTGCTTCTATTCAATTTATTTAATGTATCTCTTTTTCAGGATTATTTTCCTGATTGATGAAAAAGATTGTATGTAACTCCTACTCATAATCAAGCAAATATCAAGCAAAACTTCTTTTATTAAGAGAACTTTAATGTCTGATTGATTTTCTAAAATGTGTAATCAAAAAAAATCCAAAACATAAATTGAAAAATTTAAAAGAAATATATCGTTTAAGATAAATCTAAAAACAAAATTGAAACCAAAAGTTCAGTCAAATATAAATTTATGTTTTAGAATATGTTAAACTTGTAGAACACGAATAATGATAAAAAAATCCATATACATTTTCAATGTTTTCTTAAATATGGGTTGCAGGGCTTTGAATCTAGAATAAAAGTTAGAATGTTGTTGAAATAAGAAAATAGCAGAAAAATAGTTGATTATAGGTAGTAGATTCGAGTTGTAGGTTGTCGGTTGAAAATTTCAGTGTATAGAGTCTAGGTTGTGGGTTGCACGTTGGGGTTGTCAGAATATTCCTAAAAATACTACAGAACACACAATTTTCCAATAGAGTAATTTGCACAAAAATGTGTTCAGAATTTCACTGAACAAGATTCTTAATTACTTAAATTTTGTTATAAAACTTCTTGTCTTTTGATTGATTTTGTACCTGTACCGTACAGTTGTCTTCTTTGTTAACTACTAAATGCTATTCCACGTAAAGTTCGGAATTTAAATTAATTTTTTTAATTAAAATTTTCGTCTGATGAAAATGTATCATAAAATTATTTCAGGGTTATTTACATAAGACGCAGTATATTATAAGTAGATTAACCTATTGTAAAAATTCTTTTTGATTGACAATCAAAATTTGTTACTGCCGTAACATATTTAAAATTTATATATATTTATTTATTTCCAAGCAAGTTTACATATCACATCAATTAAAAACTTAGAAACAAAACTTTTTTACTGCTCATTATTTTTCTTTTAAGTTAATTGGTCACAATTTTACTGAATAACTTTTAAAAATTATCAAATCTAAAATTAACAAAGTTTTTCTACGGAAGCATTTTATAAACAAAATAACAGTTTCATTATCAACAATTAAAATTTGTGTTTATTGTTAACGCCAACATTTTAATTTGTTTTATTTAAATATTTTTTCCGTTTTGCTTTTAATTTTCTTATTATTAATGAAATACTATTTTAAATTTAATTAATGGATCTCTCTTCTTTGGCCCGAAAACCGCAAGTAAGTCATTAATTAAATTTATAGTAAAAATAAAATAATGAATAAATTTAATGATTCTTTTCGTTTTGCGTTTGTTTTTGATTGAAAAGTAAAATATATTATAATGAAATTTTTATGTAGGAGGTGTTACTTGGTAAATGCCAGTAATAAAAAAAACATATATTATGTGAGGTCCCTCTTAACCGAAATTTTTAAATAATAAATAAAATGGAGTAAATCAGAATTGATGTTTCTAGTTATTTACAAAATTTTAATTTCTATTTTATTATTAATGAAGATTTCCATGTAAATTTGGTAATATAGTTGTGTCTATTGTTAAATTCTTTGTCAATTGTAAAAGTTGTTAATTAAACTAACAAAAAAACCTACAGAATGCAGTAACGAAGAGAAATGATCGTCCACCTACATAACTCATAGTAAAAAATAAATCTAATTATGTCAACATTCTCCAATAATTATACGAAAAAACCGACAAAAAAATTCATTATTTTTCATTCTTAAAAATAATTTTAAAATAACCACACCAAAACTATTTCTTTTACAAAAATTTATTTGTTTAACGTTTACACACAAAAAATCATTAATTATTTGTCAACCATTGAAAGTCTGTAATAAAAAGATGTAAATAGAATTTAAAGATCTACGGTCGTTTGTTTCAATGTTTGAAAGTAATTACTAAAAATCATAAAATTTAAAAAAAAATTCGAGAGTTCAAACTTTAAAACTTGTTGACCAATTTTATTAACTTGACTTGAGTCTTAAAACAAACGATTGAATCTGCCCTTATATGTAATTGTTTTGCAAGTGTTTTTTTTTTCAATTTAATCAACTTCAAAATTTTAAATAATTTGAATTGAAATCAACAAACTTTCTTTCATAATCTCATTGATTTGTAAACATTTTCATACATAAAATAAAAAATTTATTTCGAACTTTTTAAAAGCATAACAGATCAAAAGTTCAATCAGACTCTTGAACAAAAAAAAAATATTTTGTTTTGTTTTAAAGTTTTATTATATTTTTTATTTTTGGTGATTGAAATTGTAATTTTATTTGTATTTAAGTTAAGTTAGTCTTTTTTTAAACATATTTAATCTTGATCAAATAAATAATGATGAAATATTTACTTTTCTATTTTCATCAAAATAAAATCAAAATTATTATTAATTATGAGGGTATTTGAAGAAATACTTTCAAAAAAATAAACAAATAAAATTACTGTAAAAATTATGATTTGTTGAAATGTTTGGAATTAATAATTTAAACAAAATCGAAAGTTCCTGATATACATCAAAATATTTATAGTTTATTTTAAATTTGGAAATTTTTCAATTTAATTGATGATTTTTAAAATATACGCATCTTGGATTATATTTTATAAATTAGCGGATTTATTTATACTTAATACAAATTGTTTTTAAGTATCCACTTTCACAGTATGAGGGAAAAATTATAAACTTCAAACTGAGAATTTAATTGGTTGTCTTACGAAATTAAATTATCAAATAGATCAGAAAAATAAACAATGGCATGAATATCAAACGCTTTATTTGCTACTAGTCAATATAAATTTCTGAAACCTTTAGTTTACTCAAAAATGGATGGGTGGCAATGGATGGATTTTTGAAGTCAAATTCAAGTTTTCTATTTTTCTACGACATTTTTTTTGTTCTCGCTCCTCTGTTCTCTGAGAATTTGAATCTATTAATTCATCTGTTCAGGTTCGAAACCTTACCAGTGCTTAATTTCTTCCTAACGACTGTTAGCAAAAATTTACTCTGCAGCAACTCATACAAGGTTGTGCAACTGGTCTAGTAATGGTCCATTACTGGCAACCAGTAACGCAGCAATGGCAGAGTACTGACAACCATGACTGGGCCATTAACATAATTTTACTGGATGATAACTTCGAACAATAAATGGCTGCTATTTATGAGCCAGAGGAAAAAGAACAGCAATGGCTCATACAAGGTTGGAAAGTTGGCCTAGTAACGGACCAATAATGATGACCAGTATTGTAGTAATAGTCAAGTACTGGCAACCATGACAGGGCCATTAAAAAACATTTTATATTATCATTTGTAAATTTAAATAAATTAAATACAAAATAATTTAAAATAAAATAAAAAAGACGAAAAAAAATTCAAAACTTCCCATACAAGATAGTACAACTAGTTCAGTAATGGTACATTACTGGCTACTAGTAATCCAAAAATAGGCCAAGTACTGGCAACCATGACTGCCAGTTACTCGGCCATTAAAACAAATGAAAATTTTCATATGAAAATTTAAAAAAATTATTTACAAAATAATTAAAATAAAATAGAAGCGAAAAAAATTTAAAATATTTACCAACCTTTTCAATATAAGCATAGTCTTTCAACCGAGAAGCGATAACTAAACTATATAAATATGTGAAACTTTTCAAACTTTATATTTTTTAAACGGATAATACTCTAGGAAATTTATAAAAAATGACAGATCGACAATCATGGCTAGCCCAATAACAATAGAAAATTAATGTTAAGCATTAACGGGCCATTGATTGGCCAATAAATGTAAAGTGTACTGGCTATTTTCTATAAACTTTAGATCGGCCGATTCAGTAATGGCTCAATAACAATTGCCAAGTACAGTGTACCTTACATGGGCCAATGCTTGATCATTCAAAGGTTACTATAAACTGCCTCTTTCTGTTAACAATAGAACGGCCGATGAATGGTTCTAGTACTGACCCAATAACAATAGCCAAGTGCTGTTAACCATTAATGTGCCAGTGTTTGGTCGTAAGAAAAACATTAACAAAATTTTGTTTAATTAAAGAAAAACGCATGAAGTTTTTGTTTAATTGAAAAGGGAAGAATTCGAAATAGCACCAAAACCATAGATAACTATTTTTGATTCCATAAAACGTGGATCTTTTTCATGTAAACTTTGTATTCAGGAATAAGGTACACTAATCTTACTCCAAAAATGAGGTTATTTTTAACAGTTTTTCAACAAGAAACTAACCCGGAATTATTATTAAATAATTAAAGAACGTTTAAGTAAAATAAATTCCTTACCGGGTTTGTGCCACCACAAAACTAAACTACAAAAAATGTATAAAATCCGTAGGGAGATTATTAAATAAATTAACTTTACCTTCATACTTGCACTCATATAAAATTGAGATATATAATTACATTTAAACCTAGCCTCAACCCTACAACCTTCGACTCAAAACATAAAATATCACACCTGTGGACTAACATACGAAACTTGAAGCCTTAAGCCTAAAATCCAAATTTTCACAAGAAAACACGTAAAAACCTTAATCTTAAACTCATAACCTAAAACCCAAAAATTACAACCTAAACCTTAGAACTATAAATTTAAAGCCTAGAATTTGAAACATAAACCTTTAACCGGAAATCTTAAACAAAAACTGGAAACTAAGAATATGTTTTAAAGCTAAAAACTGAAACGCCTCAAATCAAAGATATTAAAACTAAACCTAGATACTGCAACCTAAATTCTAAAACCTTAAACCAAAATTCAAAAACTTTAAACGTAAAACCTAAAATGTTAAATTTTACCTTAAACATAAAACCTGAAACTTTAAAGGATAAACTTCGAAACTTAAACCTGATACCTAAAACCTTAAACCTACACAAAAACATAAAACCAACAACTTAAAGCATTAAAATTAAAACCTATAATCTGAAATTTAAAATGTAAAACCTCAAAAACTAAAACATAAAATCCTGACTTTTGCCTAAAACCATACACCTAAGCCCTAAAACTTCAAATCATAAACAAAAACCAAAACCTCTAATACCATAATCTTAAAACTTTAAACCTAATGTCTATAACCTTAAATCTGAATCCTAAATAATATAACTTAACAATAAAACTTGAATTTCAAATCTAAAACATAGAACCTAGAACCTGAAACCATAAACCTAAAACCTAAATACTTAAAACTAAAACTTAAAACTTAAAACCAAAAACAAAAAACCAACTACCTAAAACTTATAACCTGAAACCTTAATCTTTAAACATAAATTAATAACCTTATACCTTAAACATTTAAACTAAATGTACTAAATACTAAATACTCAAAACCTAAAAATTAAAACCTGAAAGCCAAAACCTTTCTTAAGAAACTAAGAAACCTAACCTTTAGAATCTTAAAAATTAAACTAAAAACTTAAACTCAAAACCTAAATCCCAAAACAATTAATCTAAAGGATATAACATAAAATTTGACTTAAACCTTAAACCTGAAATCTAAAAGCTATAACGAAACCGAAATCCTAGAGCAAAAAACTAAGCCTAATCTTAGCTTAATTTTAAGCCCAAAATCTTAGACCTAGAACGTAAAATCAAAAATCTGCAATCTGAATCCTAGAACCTTGAATCAAACACCTAAACTCTGAACCTTAAACCTAAAACCAACCACCTAAAACTTTATGCCTGAAACGTTAAACATAAACTTTATAATGTTATTATAAGCCTTAAGCCTTAGAGTTTAGAACTGAACCCTAAAACCAGAATCCTAAAACAATAACCCTAAAACTACGAAAACGTAAAACAAAGAACTTTTAACCTTGACACAAATACCTAAAACCTGAACTTAAAACCTAACACAATCAACCTTAGATTTTAAACCTCAAACCTCAAATCTAAATACTTAAACCTAAAACTTGATATCTAAAACCTGAACCAAAAACATAAAAATCTTTAAAGCTGAAATCCTAATCCTAAAATATAAATAGAAAAATCCCTGAACCTTTAACAGTTAAACTCTAAATCTAAAATCAAAAACATTTAACAACCTTAACCTTAACCTGGAATCTTAAACTTCAAATTCAAAACCCAAATACCCAAATTTTAAAGCGTAATTCAAAACTTGAACGATTAATCTTAAGCTCATACCCTGAAATTTAAAATTTAAACCTCAAGCCATAAATCTAAAATCTATATTCAAAAACTGAAAACCCAAATACTTAGGCACATAAAATTTTAAACCTCTAATCTAAGACCTAAAACCTAAACCATAAAATCAGTAACCTGAATATAAACCTTGAACCAAAAATATAAAACCAAAATCCTGAACCTTAAACATAAATTCAACAACCTAAAACTTTATATCTGAAGCCTAAAATTTATAATATAACCATGAAAATTTAAACCTAAAATCTAAAACGTAACATCTTAAGCCTCAAATCTAAAACTTTAAACTAAGAACCAAAAACCTAAGACCCTAGCACCCTAATCTTAAAACATTAAACCTAAAATAGAATATTAAATCTTCATCTAACACCCTATAATTAAAACCCTAAACCTAGATCGTAAGAAATAAACCTCACACTTGAGCCTGAGCTATACTGAAACAAGATCTAAATCCTTAAACAATAAACTAAAAAGATTCACCGGCAACATCAAACATAGAACCTTAAACATTTAACTTTCAACCTAATACCCAAAAACTGAACCTAAAACGTAAGACAAACAATCTTAAACTTTACACCTGATTCCCAAAATTTTCAACTAAAAATGTAAAGCCTTAAATCTCACACCTACAAAAAACTTTAAGTCTAAACATAAAAACCAAAACATGAAACGACGATGTGTTCGATAACTGTACCGGAAGTGTGTCAAAAAAATCGGGTCTGTTCTTTTCGTTAGGTCTGATACAGTACCAACTAGTGATGGGAACAATCGAATGATTTCAACAATCGAATAAATAGTAGTCGACATGTTGTAACAATCGAATAATTATTCGAAGTGTTTTTTTTGTCATCAACAAAGTAGGACACACCACCCCTAGGGTCACAAAACTAAAAAAACTCGTTGGATTTCGGCCACTTCATTTTTCAGTTTAAAAAAAAAACTTAATAATAAAAAAATTATGTTTCTGTTTCGTTAACTAGGTAAGGATAAATACGTCTATATGCATATTTTCAGTATTGAGATAAACGATCTAGCTACATCTTTTAAAAATTAATATCACATGGGCTTCCAATATTTTATTCTAATTTGTTTGGTTAGCACTTTCAAAGTTCAAGTATAATGGATGATGCCATTTTATCAGTCCCCAATAGAGTTACACTAGACATTTTTAAATTTAAAGTTTTTAAGGACTCAGAAATATAGCAAAAAATACTATCTGCTGATTCATGGGCACTTTTGTAAAAATCAATAAAACTATGTTGTAAGCCAGTTACTCATAAAAAGTACTGTATTGTAATAAAACAAGTTTGGCTTCTTTTGCTTGACGAATCAATCATTACATTATTGAAAACAACAAATTTTGATCTTTTATTGCCACTACGATGTCTTCCAATATTTTAGGACCCAAAACATTCTCAACTAACGTTGAGACGTTTTGGATCCTAAAATACACGTTCTAATACTCTAAAAGATGGTCTAAGTGAGAATCCAGAAGATGGCCTAACAAGGTAAATACATAGAGTAACAGTAGAATTATATAAAAACTTTGTCTTCTTTATTTTTTCCATTAAACTTATCAAATCAGTTATCTGCGTAAAGTAACAACAGATTAACATTATGTGATTTGTCTATTTTATTCATTTGAAATACATTTATATTGATTACTTATTTACAGTGAAGACCTTGCCTGCTTATCTATTCGTAATATAATCAGCAGTTAATTCGTGTAAAATTACTTTAATCACAAACGGCTATAATTAATCTTTTGGTACAGCGAGGGTTTTTATCATATCTTAAACCTATAAGTCCTACAATCGTTATAGATAAATTTCATAAAACACTATTTTAAAAAAATCTTCAGCAAACACTTTGAGTTTCACCCTTTGATGTCTTGATACCTGTTACATCTAAAGTTTAATAAATCAACAGTCATAACTCAACAATAATCAATCAACGTCTCTTGCAAAACAATCATCAAACTACGCAAAACCAATAAATTTAGCAGACAAGTTTGTTTAATTTGTCCTACTTAATGAAATCCCAAAATGTTAAGATTTAACAATAAACTAAAAATTCAAATTAAAATCCTCGTTTTAATTCCGTATAATATTTTTGTCAAAATCAATAAATCCAATTTTTTCAATAAAAAATAAAGTAATTTATTTATAACGGAAAAATATATTTAAATATAAATAAATAGCGGATTCTTCTACTCCTTTATTCCAAAAGTAATTTATTTACTACGAAGAAAAAATACCTATTTATATATAAATAAACAACGCACATACACATACTTTTACAATATTCATTAAATTATTTTACTCCTTTATCTCAAAAAACGAAACAAAATGTTTTGCTACAATCTATTTATGACAAATTGAAGCATCCTAAAAAACAAAACACAAAATTAAATTTTTTTTCAAATACTTTTTCATTGATGTAATATTTTTTTTATTCGCCTACATATTAAAGTGTTACTTTATTACTGAGATTTGCGGCCTTAAAGTTTCACTTTTTGACTTTTTATTTTGTTGTCATAGTTACGTCCAAAAAAGTAAAACGCATTTGTATTTGTATAAATTCTATGAAAAATAGAATTGTTTAACAAAGCAACCCTTAAATTCAAAATTTCATTATCCAATTAAAATAGTTGTTATCATTTGTTGTCATGGTTATACAATAATGTGGAAAAAATAACAAATATTTTGTCAAAGGTTACTTGTTCCACATATTTTTATTTTAAAATTTATAAAAAATTTATAATTTTAAATTCGAATAAACAAATTTTTTTAAATTATTTTGCTTACGGCGAATAAAAAATAGTATATGATGCACGGACGTAAGCTATTTTGGACTTAATGTGGATCCAAATCTCGGCTAGCGCCTCGATTTGCAAACTCCACATCCGTCCAAAATCTTTAGCTTTACGTCATAGCATCATAATGTATTATTATTTCATTGTTTTTGTACTACATATAAATATATAAAGTCGATGTTTTAACAACTCGTAATTGGAACCTCTCGATTGATATTTAATTAATTGTTGAATCACTAATTTCCAAATGAATGATAAACAAAACAAAACTACTAAGTACCTACTCCAATTATAAAAAATAATGTAAAATTAAGGTCATTCTCCATTAGTTTTTTTTTCTCGTCTCTTTTATTTTGTGAAATAGAAGATATGAAAATCATATAAGTGCGAAAGGAAAAAAGATGAAGACTTTTTATTTATTCCATGTCTTCTTTTTACTTTCCATGACTTTTTTTTAAAACAGTAATATACTATAAAAAAGTCAAAATTCCAATCCTATAAAATATTTTTTCCATGAAAAATTGTGATATTCGTCTTACTCTCTCTTTAGAAAATTAATCATGGTTTCCCGTTCTATTTTGGCTAGAAAAAAAGATGAAAAAGACTAATGGAGAGTTAGCTTTATCATTCCTTGATATCATTAGGATATTGTTCTATTTATAATTTTTCCAAATAAGTACTCACATCAAATACCCATTTTTTCAGCAAAATATTTGTTTATAGTGAATAAAACTCAAAGATGCACAAACAAATATTTATCAATAATATATATAAAATAATTCTTCAATTATTCCATTTAAATTTTGATAAAATAACTATAGCTCAAAGCTTTTTTCTTTGTATAGTTGAACTATTTTCAGAAACATTTTGCAAATAATTTTTTCAATCAAGAAAAAAAACTACCTACCAGACCTAGTTCAATTATTTTTCAACCTCTCGATAACTATTTATTCGATTGTTCCATTCAACTAATAATTTTAAAACGAATGAATCTCTCGGTTCCAAATTCTCTCGGATAAAAAAATAGTTATTCGAATAAAAACACTTCGAATAAAAAACCTTTCGAATAAAAAAACTAGTAGTAAAAACACTTCAAATAAAAAACACTACGAATACAAAAAACCTTCCGAATAACAAAACTAGTAGTAAAAACACTTCGAATAACAAAACTAGTAATGAAAACACTTCGAATAAAAAAACTAGTAACTAGTTTTATTCGAATGAATTTTTTATTCGAATAGTTATTCGGACAATCGAATAATTCGAAATGTTTCAACAATCGAATAATTCAATTGTTCGATTGTTCCCATCACTAGTACCAACAGTGCAGCAAAATAGTAGCAACCATCACTTCGATTTTAGCTCTGCTGGCAGTTATTGTGAATGTTCAACTAGCTAAAGTTCAAATCCTGTTGGTATACTATACCAATCTCTCCAATGTTCAGTAGACAAATCACTCGACTGTATTAACAATGCACTCGTTGGCAATAATTTGATGACACTTTTCCATCCGTATTTTTCCGTTGGTTTTAATAAAAATCCGCCAAACTGGCTATCAAACTATTTTCTACAAAAAAATTTACAATTCATGAAACAAGAACAGTTGAAGCTACAATAATTGATAATAGGTATATTTTCCAATGAAAATAATTTATAAGCTGGCGTTATTGAAGTTTTCTTTAGCCACCATAAACAGCTTTGGGTAAAATGCAACCCAACGTAAAACTATTCAAACAAAAACTATTGTTTTCTCAAATATTTTATTCTATAATGCATACGTAATTATATAAGAAATAGTATATTTTCCTACAAGAGATGAAAACATTGTTTTTTTCGTGAGTAAACATTTGCTAACGAGACGCGCTAGCGTCGAGTGACACATGTTTACGAACGAAAAACGTTTTTATCTCGCGTGAAAAATGCAATTTTTTCTATGATAGTAATATATAATCGATATTTACTTTAAATTATAAAGTTAAAAATCGTCAAGAAAACATTCATAATTCATATTCTATTTTTTCATGGTTACGTTGTTTAAAATACTTTGTAAAATTATCTGAAAAACCATAGCAACTATAATTTGTTATACTTTTTCACTAGTGAATTGACTTTTCGCATAGAAAAATAATTTTTTCGGCAAACAGCAAAAGTAAATTCATATTTATAAAAAGTTTTATGTATTAATTTCATATTTAAAAAAAAATTTAAACGTTTGCCGAAAAAATAGTGTATTTAATTCGGAGCTAAAGTGACTTTTTGTGTTTCGTCTATAATTGTCGGCCTTCCTGCGGTCGGCCGTCAAACTATAAACTCAACACAAAAAGTATAACTTTAGCTCCTAATTAAATAATGTACTATTTTCTTCATCCCGCGTATTATAATTTTTGTTTTTCTTTTTGTCCGTTTCAAATAATTGCTACCAAATGAGAAATTTCCATATATCCAAAAAGGGACAGATAGAGGTATAACTAAAAAAGAAGTTCAATTATTCAATACTATAAAATCACCCAAAAGAGGCAGTTCCCAATACTATCAATATCAACAGAACAGAAGAAACTTTACATTTTACTCAACACAAACTAATACACTTATAACGTTATTATAAATTACGACAAATTCTTCCCTCTAAATTATCTGACATTATTTGATCCTAGTTTTTGGTATAATTCCAGGAGTCCAAACAATTTAAATTTTGTAAATTTTGACATTCATACTCAAATCATTTCAGTTTAAACAGTTGGTCGAATTAGCTTGTAGTTGCAGTCATTTTTCACAGTTTTAAGAATTATCCCTAACTACACAACTTTAAACCAAGCCAAATACTCTGAGGCAAAAGTCTAGAGCCCAAAACATAAAAGCCTGAACACTGCTACCAACGACCTAAAACTTAAAATCTTTAGCTTAAAACCCAAAACTTAAGCACAAAACCTAAATGCCCTAAAACCTAAGACCATAAATCTTAAACCTATTACCTGATATTTAAGGAGGTATTCTGGTTTAGAAATTTGAAAAAAATTGATTTTTCAAATATCTTTAAAGTTTGTAGACCTTTAAAAATATGTCATTAAATTTTATTTATGTTTTTAAACGTATTTTTCTCGAAACTACTTTTTTGAGTTGGTTGTCATGACATCTCAAATTCTACTTGCACGGTTCACTTGAAATTTGGTGGAAATCTTTTTTGTATAAAGACCGAATTATAGCCTAATATTATAATGAAGAGTTTTCAAAATTTTGTGGTTTCAAAACACCACAAGGGATAAAACCACGTGAACCAGGAACCATAAATCTTCAAAATTTTGATTTTGTTTTTGGTGATATTTTTTGTATTCTTGAAATGTCAATAAACAATAAAAAATGGAAACTAAAAATGTTTTTGAATTTTTTTTGTCCTACTCTAAAAAATGCCTAAAATTTAAGCTTCTAGACCAGAATGCCATGCCTCCTTAAAGTTTATTTCTAGAAATTGAAATATGAATGCTAAAACCAAACACCTACAACCTAAAACAAAAGACTTCACAACTTAAACCTCAAATCCAAAACCTAATACATAAAACCTAGATCCTGCAACCTGAATCGTAAAATCTTAAACCTAAAACTAAAAAACCAAAATCCTAAAACTTTGAACTTAAAACCTAAGCCTGAACCTTAAACTAAAAACTAACAGCCTTAGACTTATTACTAAAACCTAAAACTTATAATGTTAAACCCTTAAACTTAAAATCTAAAACCTAAAACCATCAACGTTAAATGTAAATCATAAAAACAAAGAACCAAAAATCTAACTTTTATTTTCGGATTGGTTTTTGTGAACAATTAAGCTTAAATACATATTGGAAATAACTTGAATTTTGCAATTCGAAATAACTTTTCATTTTCTCTAAAATTCCTTTAGAAAAAATTTTGTTGTGTTTCGTGTCAGGATTCGAACTACATTCATCAGAGACACATTGTTCAAATCCCGTGTGTCTTACACAACTTAGCCAAAGCGGCGATGACGAAACATATTTTAATTTTGATGTTCAGATAATTTCTAAATTGAATCTTCATCATTTTTCATATTTACTTAAGTTGAATTTTTCATCTATGATTACATATTGAAAATTGTATTTCTTTGGTATTTTTTGTATTAAATTTCTAGATATTACGATGTGTGAATTCATAGGCTGAGAGAATATTTCGTCAACATCTAAGTCAACATTCTAATCAACATCCTAAGTCACGAGTGTAAAGTCATTATTGATTGTCGCCAATCAATGCGAAACTTAATATCTGACGTAAAGTCAATATGCTGTTATATTTTTGGTTAGGAAATATAGACAACATTAAGGGAATTTTTAATTTCGGATTGGTTTTTGTGAACAATTAAGCTTAAATCCATATTGGAAATAACTTGAATTTTGCAATTCGAAATAACTTTTCATTTTCTCTAAAATTCCTTTAGAAAAAATTTTCTTGTGTTTCGTGTCAGGATTCGATCTACATTCATCAGAGACACATTGTTCAAATCCCGTGTGTCTTACACAACTTAGCCAAAGCGGCGATGACGAAACATATTTTAATTTTGATGTTCAGATAATTTCTAAATTGAAACTTCATCATTTTTCATATTTATCTAAGTTATCTAACTTTTATATTTTTACGGCGGCAGCAAAAGTAACATAGCATGAGATTATGAATTAATAAAAATATGTTCAACAAGACCGAAATATTTCTTTTTTTTTTTCAAAAAAATTGTATAACTTTGACAACAAATAATAACAAATATTTTGATTGGATTATGAAACTTTTAATTATTGTATAACTATGATAACAAAAAATAACAAAATTTTATTTTTTATATAATTTATATACAAATTTAAATGTTTTTTACTTTTTTGGACGTAATTATGACGATAATAAATCATTTATAAGACTTTTGATGTATTAATTTTATATTTATAAAAAAATTAAACGTTCGTCGAAAAAATTGTAAATTTAATTCGGTGCTAATGTGACTTTTTGTGTTTCGTCGATAATAGTCGCCCACCCAATGGTCGGCGGTTACACTTTACGACTCAACACAAAAAGTAGCACTTTAGTTTATAATTAAATAATATACTATTTCGTACATGTTATATACAAATTGAGGATATATTTTTTACATGTATCGATAATATGTATAACAAAACATTAAAATGTATAACCGAATACTACCCGTTTTGCATTAATGTCATAGATTATTTTCTAAATAAAATTTAGGATATTAAAAACGGAACAGTTTTCTAAAAACACGACACATACTCACTTTATTTATATTCCAGCAAAACATTTTCAAATTTTTTTGTCTATGTCATGCTTACATAATAATCCATATAGCTCTCTTAATACCACAAATAAAATCGGCTAGAGATCACAACAAAGCAAACACTTTTGTGATAAAATATCGAAACACATAAAATCGACAAATAAATTTAAATGTCAAAAAATCAGTATGTGGTCGATTAATTTTTGATAAAAAAAAAAGTTCATTTAAAAAATCAAAAGGAAATGATCAGTCTGATTACCTCTAAAAAAACCAAACGAAACCAATAAATTAAATTTATTCGTTTGATATTTTTTGTTTCTTAATTTTTTTTTTGGTTATGTTTCTTTTTAATCAAGAAATTAAAATTGATAAATAAAATATGATATTAATAAATTAACAAAAATATGTGTGTAGCATACAAAAATGTTTTCGCATTTTTAATTATACGTTTATTAATATAATGAAGAAGAAATTCTAATAATTTGTGGTATTTTAAATAAATTTTTTTTTTCAAACTCTACGTTGACGAAATAGGTAATCTTTATGTCGTAAATGTCTTGGAAATGAACAAATATAAAATTACTGTTTGCCATAAATGTCGCAAGATAAATATTTTAAATGTGAGAATAATTGTTTAGAATTTATTTATCCATTAAACGTGTATAAGAGTGATTAATACAACAACAACAAAAAATTATTTAAAGAACGAAAAATTTGTAGTTGAAGATGAATGAATACATTAAGATTTTACATAAAAAAATTTCAAACGGTGTAGAAGCACATTAATTTGCACATTAATTATTTAAGAATTTATTTCGAATTTGTATTTAATTAGCTGTAACTGTTTATGTTTGGATTATTGACAAATTACAGAACATCAAACAGAGAAATATAAATATAAAATTATTATTCCGATATAAAACAATATTGTGAATCCATATAACCTTAGGTTTTAATACCAGAAACCGAAACAATATTTTTTTCAATATATATTAAATGTTATTATTTATTTATTACTACTTCAAAACCAAAAGCTAGTTTAATAACAAAATTACAATTCAAAATAAAAAAAAAATAAATAAAATTAAAATAAAGGCTAATCGAAAAGATAAAAACCAACACAACACAGCATGGAATATTATTATTTCGAATATAATTAAACTGCACCGCACCTTGCGATTTTCATTTAAATTTTTTTGATCTGATTTTTTTTCTTTCAGTTATTTTGTTTTTCTTTGTGTATACTATAATATAATAACATCATCGAAAGTTTACAACATTTTCATTTTAAAATTATTAAATTCTTGTATCGTTCGTAAGAAATTGTTTACTAGTTATGTTCGATATGATAAAAATTGTTGTTAATGGTCACGAAAAAGAAAAATTAGTTTTATAATTAAAATGAAATGATTGAATTAGAAAAATGTGTATCCTATCTATTCAAACAACCTGTTATATATGCTGTGTTATGATTGTTCACCTAATTACTGCTATGATTTTGTATGCAATATTTTATCAATTTTTAACGAAAAACATTGACTAAAAATCAAAATCAATTATTATGTATTGAATACAGTAATTTAAAAGAAGAAAAATATTTACTGTTATTAATTAAAATAAAACTTTTATCCCAAAATTCAAATACAGATCACAAATTAAACTCCCTCACCAATAATTTTCGTAGAATTAAGCAAATTACGATATGATAATTGTTCGTAATAAAAAGCACACTTCTAATACCAAAAGCTTTAAGCCTTCCAAAATGGTATCATTTGAACACCACACTTCTACCGATTCAAGTCGGTTCTCTTTAAATTTTGTGGTTTCACAATTCATAAAATAAATTTACCAAAAATCACACCAAATCATAAAAACGTTTCAAAGTAATAAAATTATTTTTATTTAAAATTTTCATATATACAAAAAGTAATAAAACTTTCAATTTTACACTGTAGTAAAAATAGTCTCATAAAAATATGAACAACATCGTAAAAAATCATATCTCAGTTATTTTTTGACCAGACCAAAAATATAAAAAAAAATTAAAATAATTTTTAATTTAAATATAACCGTAAATACTAAAATCTTGATTTTGTTCCGTATACCTTACCTCCATGATGGTAAAATTTTTTCATATAGAATTAGAAAACTTAAAAGAATCTACCTGAATTTCGGATGACGGAATTTCTAGCTAGCAATATATTATTTTGTTTTTTGCATGAGTGTCAATTTATTTGTCATGGTCTATGACATCGTTTCATCCTCATAACTAAATTTACAAAACATTTGTAAATAGTTAGAGGAAAACTTTCACTTGTCCAAATTAATCATATCAAAACAACGAACCCAATCAAACACAAAACTGTTAAAGGTAATAACTAATAAGTATAAATTATGATGTATTTTAAGAACACAATTCGTGACTGTCTAAATCAAAATTGTAATTCTATATCAGACGTTATTGCGTTTAGTGATTGACATAAACTGTTGGTGTAAAATTAGTTGTCCGTTTTGATTGGTACTCAAAGGTTGGTTGAATTTTTGTTTTTGATTTAAATTAATCAGAAGCAACGTGTATTAAACGTACTTTTAATGATTTTACGTGTCTGGTTAGTGGAACCAATTAAAAAGCATATTTTCATTTATAATGTTATTGGACTGCATTGATGACAACAAATAAAAATAATGTGTTAGTCACGATCGAGTTGATCGCTGCATTTTAGAGTAAGATAATTCAGTTAGCTTATCTTACCCGGTTTTGTTTTTGTAATTTTGTAACAGTCAACTTATATTCTGAAAATTAAATTTTAATCTTCACAATAAATTCATTATACTAAAACTAATACCATATGCAAGATTGCTTTGTGTTTAATTGTAATGTGATTACATAAGAATTATAATTACATAATCATTTTTTTATGAAATTAATTGAATTGCATTTACTGTCTCTAAAACACAACTTATTAGTAAACTATAAAAATAGTTCCATACCATCCCTCTTCTCTTCTCTTGTAACATCCCTCTTATCTTGTCAGATAATTTTCCTGTTAATCCGCTTTTTCAGTAATACACTTTATTATTTTTACTAAACAATTTATTTTTATAATGTATAATGTTAAGATTTTAAATTTCTAAAATATTCACCAAAAGGTTTATGAAATTGTTCTAGAGATCCATTAGACTACGGGTGATAATCTGTGGTATTAAATTTTTTGATATCCAAGATTTTACAAACTTTTTTGAACATCTCGCTCACGAAATTGCTTCCTTGGTCAGTAAGAATTCTAACAAGTGAACCCAATTTACAAATGAAATTATCAACAAAAGCTCTTGCAACTGAATTGGTAGCTTGTAATTCAAGACATACGGCTACCGAAAATTTCGAAAAATCATCCATCATTGTTAGTATGTATCGATTTCCTGTATGTGTAATTGGCAAAGGCCCGAAAATATCAAGGAACACTTTCGCAAAAGCCAAATCAGAGGTAGTTGTGATTTTTAATGAACATTTTGTTAAACGAGAATATTTATTTTTTTGACAGCACTCGCACTTATTGATATATTTTTCAATTCGACTTACCATTTTTGATACATATTAATTATTCCTTTGTATGTTCTCATTACTCCCTGATGGACGCCAAGTGGACTAGTATGGAATTTTTTAAGAATTCTTATTATATCATTTTCATCTGAAATTTGAACATCGCCACCGTTATTTGAATCGTTAGTTTGTAACAACACATACACCCTTTTTTTCGCAAATATAAATTCATTTAAATGGTATGTGATTTGTGTGTGCAAGGATTGATATTAAATAAATATGACCCTTATATTTTCGGTTATATTATTATTATTATATATAAATTTATTACAACAAAACAATTAACAACAATGTAAATTGTATTGGTTTTATTTACTCATTAAATTATATAAGGCAAACATTATAAAAATAAATTTTATAAAAATATAGATTAGATTAATTTGATATTCAGACGAGGCAACAGTCTATTAATAAAACAAATTAAAAATTAAATTTTAATCCAAAATTAAAATTATGTATATGTAATTTTGAAGTTCAAAAATAAATAAATTTTTGTGAAATACAAGTGGAAGTTTTTTGGATATTTTTTATATTTTTAATGGAATGGTTTAACAATATTGAGACAGAATCCTGAAGCTATTCTGGAGATATAATTTGTATTTTATGTGGATTGTAGTTCTGGAACTATTATAATTTTGGAACACGCGTTTTCTGTCTTGTTATTGTGTTTGACAAAAGTAACTGTTATCGGGAAAAGTAATTATTATCGGGGAAGTAGCTGTATCAAGAAATAAATAACCTTTTAATCTACTAGACAACATGGCAGCATTACACAGCGGCAGTACAAAAACTAATAGTGGATTAACAACTTAACCACCTCTAGCAAGTTATGTATTTGTTTTAAACTTATTATTAAAAATTATTATTATTTTTATAGTTTATTCCATTTAATTTTTACGAGAATTTCGAAATTATTAGTTTTCTTTGAAATATATTTTTATGCAAAAAAGAAAATATATATAAAAAAACCTTTTAAGTATATATAAATCAACTGTACTTATATACATTTTTTTATTATTTTAATTTTAGCAATAAAAAAAAAATACAAATTACATTGTGGGATTTTTATCATTTATTATCATTATCAAATAATCTTAAAACGGTAATAAAAAAATTGAGAGGAATCATTTATGAAACATTAATATCGGTGTCATATTTATGTTATTTATTTATCTTTGCACACATACGATCAAGGTATATAATTAGATGAGTTTTTTTGAGCAATTTTTTTTAACCATTGAATAATTTTTTTTAACCTTTGGGTTTACCGTGTAAAACTAATTACGAACGAATCAATATTTGTTTATTCTCTTCCATTTAATTATATCAGCTTTATTTGTATGTTTTTTCGATAATAATAGTATGTATTATTGTATTGTTTTCTAACCTATAGCCTAATGAACTTAACCTATTGCCTAATGAATATTTTATTCAATTGGTATGATTCCAATTGGTCAAATTGTTTTGATTTCATTAAAATTATTTTCAAATTATAATCACAATTGCTTTGATATGTTTTGTTCAAAAATCAAATTTTGAGTAATTCTCTTATTTCGTTTAGTTGAACTTGGTTGATTGTATGAGAAGGGCGTTTTTTATCATCAGGGTTTTTTTATTAAGAAATTTGATTTATCAATTAAAACAATAAAGATTTATTGTTTTAATTGAAGAAAATGTTTTTATTTTTTATAATACACAATTCTTTTTTATAATAAAATCTTTGTCAGAGAATAAAGTATTGTAATCGATTCGTGAATAATGAATTTTATTCTCTCGCAAATTAAAATTCTCGCTCGTGCCTCGCTCAAATTTTAAACTTTTGCTTGAGAATAAACTACTTCATTATTCACTCATTGATTAAACTACTATTTATTTTCTGCTAATATTATAGTTTACATTTTTTTAAATCAAATGTGTGATTCAAATCCAAATGAAGAAAGCAAAACTGAAGTTGCGGGGACTGATACATCAGTTCCATTTCCATCTTATTGGGCTCATATGCCTGAGTTATGGTTTAATCAAATGAAGGCAGCTTTTGAAGTAAAAAAAATTGTTAACGACAATAAAAAATATTTCAATGCGATTGCGTGTTTACCGTTAGATGTTTTTATGTACTTTGGTTTCAGATATCATCGCACACCCTCCCGTTACTAACAAATATAATGCTTTTCTTGAATGTTTAATAAAACGCAAATCACTGTCGGAAGTCCTGTGCGTAGAAAAATTAATTGAACATACTCAAATTGGGGACAAGTCCCTATCTGAATTTTATCGTAATCTAGAACAGATTGCGGGATAATCTGGTGCACTTAACGCACAAATATTAAAAACCCTATGGCTTAAAAGAGTACCAGATTCTTTTAGAGCCGTGGTCATGGTTCGAAAAACTGATACAATTTTAGAATTATGTGAACTAGCTGACAAAATATGGCAAAACAACTCCTTCATCCACTTCTATCATAAGCGCAACCGAGTGCACGAACAATATTATTACAAAACTGACCAATTTTCAATTCAAGGTCTGATGCAGTCCATAAGCCAGTTTCGCTCCAGATATGAAAGGTGGGAGAAATAATATGAATCCTCGATTTAAAAATAATAATACTAGATTTCATCAGAGATCTAAATCACGTGATCGAAGAAATAGTCGTAGCCGATCACTAGGTAGAAATTCGGGTAACTATTTATGTTGGCATCATTTTAAATTTAGAAACAAGGCAAACCAAATGTCTAAAGAGAGGATGTACTTGGAAAAAAAATATCAACTCTGAAAATTCGGAAAACTAAAACGTCCCATAGTAGAATCGACAAGCGACGGGACTATTCCTCATCGTCGATTATTTGTTCAATGTCTGAAAATAAAATTAAAATTTTTAGTGGATACAGGTGTTGATGCATCAGTCATTCCACCTTCATATTTTAATGATTTGTATTTAGTTAAAGAGCCACTTCTCTTTGCAGGAAATGGGACCCCAATTAAAACTTATGGGAAGCGACTATAGTAGTAGATTTAGGCCTTCGGCGAAAATTTCAACATCCATTTGTACTCCTTATTCAAATCCTAGAAGGCTTGATTTTTACCGTCATAAAATAGAACGTTCTGATTTCGTACATATGTCTATGCTTGGTTTATGTAGACCATCTGATTCTAAACGCGAACAATACCAGACAGATACCCACTTCCCCATATCCATAGCTTTTCACTACATTTGCAAGGATGTACTGTTCTTATAAAAATAGATTTGGTGCGAGCTTACCGTCAAATTCCTTTCGCCAAAGAAAATATCTATAAAACTGCAATCACCGTCCCATTTGGACTTTTCGAGTTTACCAGAATGCCGTATGGTTAGGAAAATGCAGCGCAGACATTTCACCGATTCTTGAACGAGGTAACCAAAGGACTTGATTACATGTTTGGCTATATAGATGATATTTTAATAGCTAGTCACTCGCATGATGAACAAATCGAAAATTTGGAAATCGTTTTTGGACGGTTGTCAGAATGGGGTATTAATATAAAACCAGCGAAATGTGTATTTGGGGTAAGCAAGGTTGAATTTCTCAGTCATGAAATATCGGATAAAGGTATATTACCATCACCTATGAAAATTGGAGCTATTACAAATTTCCCACAGCCTACTTCAGTAAAACAGGTACAAAAATTTGTCGGTATGATAAATTTTTATCACCGGTTCATACCACATTTAGCAGAACTACTTGCTGCAATTCATGAACATATTAAAAACTTGAAACGTATAAAAAAATGTTATTTTTATCTGGAATACTGAATGCAAAGAGGCGTTTAATAAAGTTAAGTCAGTTCTTGCTCAGTGTACCATGCTCGCACATCCAATAGATAATGGTCGCATACGTTTAACAACAGATGCATCTAATGTAGTTTTAGGTGGTATTTTAGAACAATACAGAGACGGTCCTCGTGAACCAATGGGATTTTTATCAAAAAAAGCTTTATCTTGCAGAACGAAAATATTCTGCTTATGATCGAGGATTGCTGGCTATTTATTGTGGGATAAAACACTTTCGATATTTCGTACAAGGAAGGCAATTCACAATATTTACTGATCATAAACCACTTTGTACAGCTATGACATCGAAAATAGAATGAAGTTCACGCCAGGCCCGCCAGTTAGACTATATATCGCAATTTTCTACCGACATTCGATATATTAAGGGTGAGAGTAATATTGTCGCAGACAATCTTAGTAAACCAAACATAGACAATATTTATGGCATTAGACTTACTAATCTGGATCTGGAGAAATTAATATCTTGTCAAGAAACTGACAAGGAACTTACAATTAACTACAAATATACGTGTTCAACTGCAAAACGGTAGATCAGCTAAGATATTTACACATCAATTCCTGGTAATTGGAAACAGAAAAGAGTCGATTGATCTAACCTCATAAAACGCTAAACTATTTGAGAACTTCTGCAATTTGGTGGCGTTAAATGAAGAATTGCTGGCAAATTATTTTCCAGTATTTAAACTAATTATTAGAATCACGAATGGCTTAGTGAGCCTTATATTTTTGCGACCAAAACATCATCTACGAACATAAAAATATCAGTCTGACACTCAAAGCGAAGCAGTAATATAGTCCGTTGACACTAATGTGGCAGGAGATTGATTGGTACTTGATCTGACAGATTAAGTACCAAGTATTTCATGTTACGAAACATCAACCAGTAAAAACTTCTTTACAGATTAAAACTTCTCTAAATGCACTTCAACATATTAATGAGCAACATCAAAGAGTCAACAATCTAAATAGGACATTTCAAAGGTAAAAATATCTCTATTCGCAATTCGATTGGCATTTGCAATCACTATCAACAACAATCATCGCCAATTTTGAACGTTATTGGGGTTTTAAAAAGCGCAGGTTTACTAGCAATTTTACAATGGAAAGCTACATTGTTCGCGGAACGCTTTGCTTCAAATTCAACAGTTTTAGAAACTCCTAAAGAAACACCCCAAACCCAGTCTTCAGGAGTTAATATGAAACAATTACATTTCAAACCCAAAATTGTCGAAAAACTTTTAAGGGGGTTAAACAACAACAAAGCTTCTGGTCTGGACAACATTCCTCCTGTTATTCTAAAAACATTTTCAAAAGAACTTGCACCAACCCTCACCAAAATATTTTATCAATCCTATAAATCTGGTATTTATCCATCCTGCTGGAAGTTGGCCAATGTCCAGCCTGTCCCAAAAAAAGGAACGAAATGTAATATTTCAAATTATAGACCAATAGCCTTACTCCCAGTCATGTCTAAAATATACGAGCACTATATTAATTCACACATATCCAAATTTTTGGAAGACAACCATTTGATATCTGACAGCCAATACGGTTTTAGAAACAAAAGATCAACAACCGATCTATTGAACTATGTGGCACATATTTGGAATAGCATACTTGAGAAAGGTGGTGAAACGTACGTAATCGCATTAGACATCTCAAAAGCATTTGATCGAATTTGGCACGCCAACTTGATCAACAAGCTCGTTGCGTACGGTTTTCATCCCGCAGTCGTGAAGTTGATTCAAAATTTTCTGTCTAACCGATACATCTCGGTATCTATAGATGGTTTTTCTTCTGAGTCCAAATTAATAACCGCTGGTGTACCCCAAGGCTCAGTTTTGTCTCCCACTTTATTTTTAATTTATATCAACGAACTGTTGCAAATCACCAGTAACCCAATAAATAGTTTTGCAGATGATAGTACACTGCACAAGTCATTCGTCCCCCTATCTTCAACGGGTAAAATGCATGAACGAATTAATCCCGTCCGGAGAGACACTGCCAGAAATGTAAACGAGGACCTAAAAAAAGTCGCCGATTGGGGTGACAAAAATTTGGTCAATTTTAATTCCACCAAAACACAGCTATTGATTGTTTCCAGATCAAAGACCGAGTTTCCCAACGATATTTCAATTAATATGTGTGACGACCAAATACGCGAATGTGAAAGCATTCGCTTATTGGGAGTCACAATATCCAATGACTTACTCTGGAACGATCATATAATGGCCATGGCAAAGAGCGCGTCAAGAAAACTCGGCCTCCTCAATAGATGTAACAAATATTTTACTTCGCATCAATTACTCCACATTTATAAGTCCTATATTCGTCCCTGTATGGAGTATTGTTGTCAAGTTTGGGGCGCTGCATCTGTTACTATCCTGGCTCTTTTGGACTCTGTTCAAAAGCGAGCTATACGAATTGTTGGTGATCGAGATTTAACATTAAATCTTGATTCCCTGCAACATCGTCGCACTGTTGCTGATCTCGTTGTGTTTTATAAATATCGTCACCAGCAGTGCTCGGATGAAATCAGGTCCATAATGCCTCAGACATATGTTTTTCCCCGTCTTACTCGTCAATCGGTGTGTGCGGGCGGTCGTACTGTCGAGATAACTCACTGTCATAGTAATAGAATGCAACGAGATTTCTTTGTGCGTACATCGTACACATGGAATGCTTTGCCCGAATCAATAGTCTCGAGTGCCTTCAATCCACAAAGATTTAAAAAAAGCGTCCACCTATACCTCAAGACGCATGTTGTTGTGGGACCTACGTCTTAAAAGGTATCTATGGGTTGTTGTGACACATTTTGTAATTCCTACTACACAACACTTCTTATTAAAAAAAAAAAAAAAAAAAAAAATGGGTAATGGTAATATTACCTTTACCGCTGTAGTCATGATCACAATCAACAACTAGTTAACAGCAAGAGAACTCCAGCTTTCAACTGAGAAATCTACAGTAACCATTTGTACGACATGGAATCGTGAAACAAACGACACACTGAATGTTGAGATCACAAGAAACAAACAACCCACCAACAACAAATAAAATTTACACCCAGAAACAATTTTGGGTGTAACTTTTGACAATATATTGACGTTCATCACGCTTGCAATACGGATTTACAGCAAGCTCAAGAATCAAAACAACGTCCAGAAATCAAAATGTTCTACTAGTAAAACCACATAACTATCTGCTCGCACGTCAATACTAACTAAACTGCCATATGAGTGATCGATAAAACTTTGATATTCAGTCCTCTGTATATTGCCCATTCTTCTACTTAAACGCTTCGATATCCTCTCACCATCCTGGAATTCGAGAAATATGTGATTGAACCAAATAAAAATTCGATGCAATCTATTAGATGGAGATCTATCCACAATTTATTTTGGCTATTTTTCATGCTAATATGTGAACAGGACCTGGTTCAGAACCATTAGGTATTTGTTACCAGCTATTGCAATGTGTTAGATATGGAATATGATTCATCTGCCCGATTTTCTACTCAAAAGCTATCTGAGATGAGAAGATTAAGGCATTTATAAAATTTAGGTCAATCTGTTGGATATTTTGGATATTTCATGCTTTTCGTTTTATCAGTTCAAAAAGCAATTTTTAACATCCGGCTGTGTAATTGACGTTAGTTAAGTTTTGTAATTTTTCCCCCTTAAAAAACAATTTTAAATGGACCAACAATTGATAATTTAAAATTTAACGCAATCCGTTAGATTTGAATTTTTGTCCTTTATGTAGTGCAGTTATTCTAGTTTGTTACACACGATTATTTAAAGTTTAACTATATACACAATAAAACATTATGGCACTTTTAAGGGCGTCACAATGCAACCAACGATAATTTTTTTTATATTATTTATTGATATTTACTGATTGACTGTTAAATGTAAAAGGTAGTGAATATAACAAAAGACTAACAAATCTTAAATAAAGCTGATAATTGAGTTAACAGCATTTTAATATTTATTTATCGGAATCGTATACGAAATTACAAATGTTGCTAATAGGCGAACATCCTCGATTTCTTGATGTATTTAGTTTCAGAGTAACAGTTTTTAAATTTTTGTTTTAATAGATTTCGTTATTGGCTTTAACTACTTCTTAATCCCCGTGACCATCAATCTTCAGTAGAATATATATTTCATAAGTTGAGTTAAATTATACATGTCACAAATGGCAATATTTTAGGTTACAATACCTTCAATTTGGTTTTTAATTTGCTTCTAATAATTCTTTTTTTTTCTTTGCACTATCATAAAATTTAGTTCTAAACAATTTGTTTACTTAATTACTATTACTTCAGCGATTAATTTTTATTTCAACAATGCACGGCAATAGGTTGGAATGGTCAATCTATTTTATCCCTACCACCAAATTGATCAAACAGAATTGAATTTTTGTAGTGATGAACCTCAATATATATTCCTCAATATTGGCCCGAATCTATTTTTTTAAGTCTGTCTCCACCTCCGGAATTTTTTAATGAATTATTAATCAATAAATTTTAACCTTTAGATGGTTGACAGAATGTACTATAAATTACATTTCTCCAATATATGAGAAAATATATTGAGGTTCATCACTGCATAATTTTGACAAACATCAGTTTGTGTTGACGAAGTTTTGTTTGATTTAGTCATTAAATATTTTATTTATTTGTTGGTAAGTTTATATTTTTGTTTATAGTTATAAGAATTTTTTATATTAAATATATGTTCGGATCCGACTGAATTGCCAATCCCCTTGTTATTTCGGACAAATTAGGTAAATCGAAATAATAATATTATTTTTATTGTTTAGTTTGAGATTCGTTATTATTAAAAATTCTGACGTTTCGGATTTATTTGTTTGCTAACGCAAAGGCCGTTGAGAATGATGTTTCATGTAAACTAGTGATTAAATCAAATTAAAGTTTGTATAAGAGTTATTATTAGTTATTAGGAGTTATTATGAGTTATTATTTTATTTTTAATAGGTTTTGGATATTTTTTTATCAGAAATTCAGTGTCATCCGTTAGATGTGAGACACATAGCTTTTATAGTGGATATGCAAAATTTATTTTGCTCATCTAAATCGTGGATGAATACAAAATCATATTTTCAATTGTTAACTGTTTGCACATCTTATTGTAGACATGTGACAGCGTACACAACAAAAAGCAAATTTAAATGCAATACCTTATATCAGGGACGTGAATCAGATTAATCATGGTACTGCAAATAGGCATTAGTACCCGTTAATTTTGACAAGATTTGAATTGATGAAAAAATTTATCATTTATAAAGTTTTCTAACACCGATTCTTATACTGGCGAGATTTTCGATTTCAATACGGTAAAACCATACTTGCCGGTCCCTTTTGGACCTTAGCAGTAGGGTAACGTTTGGTTCGATTAAAAAGGCTTTACTTTTCTGTATCTATTTATTCTATATGGATAAACCATAAAACATAACTGTAAGTTTTTGAAAACAAAACTCAGCCCACTTAAGAAAACTATTATTAACATTTTACTCTGCCATCATTTATGAACCCAACATTGGATATAGTAGCTCAAATTGAATCAGATTTATTCAATTTTAAAGATCTCACAGAAGAAAATGATACAATCCGTCAGGAATGCTATGAGCAACTGAAAAGAAGCAAGTACTCTTTGAAGACAACAAAAAAAAACAAAAGACCAATATAACATCATTAAAAGTCTTCGAAAAAAAGATTGCCATTACACAAAAGCGGATAACGGAAACACTATTGTCATCTTAAATAAAAGCGATTACAATCAACGAATGTCTGACGTAATTATCGAAGGTCCATACAAGAAAGTAAAAAACCCACTCAACCTTCTTGTAAAGAAAACCAGGAACATAAGGAAACCAGGGACATATACCCTTAATACCAAGAATTCCAGTTCTTTATGGCTTCATAAACCCGGTACCAGAAAATTCATAAACCATGTACCAAAGCTTCAAATATTTCTAGTCCAACCTACAATCTTTCCAAATAGTTGTTAAAACAATTTTCTACTCTGGAACCACCAACTGGACTTTACGTCAAAAACTCAGTGGAATTCGCTGAAAAAACTCAAAATATGGAACTACAACAAGATGAGATTATGATGTCCTTTGGTGTGAAATCATTATTTCCATCAGTCTCTGTATAGGTGCTGTTCTAGAAATGCTTGAAAATTGGCTAAGAGCGTCCAATGTTTCTGTAGAAGAAACTTTTAAGTACATCTAGATGATATAGTTTTGTGTAAAACAAACCTATTTCCAGTTCCAGTCAAAATTTTATCAACAAACAGAGGGAATGGCTATGAGAAACGCACTTTCTTCTTTTTTACCAAATTTCTTTATGTCTCACTTCGAAATGAGCTTGAAAGAAAAATATAAACAATTTTCTACACAGATAGAAATCGAGGTTTTTTTTATGCCTAATAAGTTATAGTCCATGCTTAAATTACGTTAATTCTCAACCGTGAATAAGCCAGGTGTATTATATACTTATAAGGTATACTTTTTCAAAAAATCACTAAGAAGCTTATTATGAATATTATTCATAAAATTTTATAAGTATCGGGTACGTAGTATGATCAATTAGGAACAACGAAATAACTTTGTTGTAAAAATTTTATATACTTACTAGGGAACAAAATATAACTATTTTTAATAAAATAATATGCCTATAATTCATAAATTTATGGCGCTTAGTAATAAATAAATTACGAGCTAGGCATTTGCATTCCTAGTATTTGAATTTTGATAAAGTGTCGCGAGATATCGAAAACCTCATAGTCATATGATTTGTCATACTCGTAAGTTATATTATAATCCTATATGTACTAAACCTTATGTTCATATTACATATTTTTATATTTATCTATCATATTAAAATTTTACAAAGTTTGTATATATACAACTCACCTAACACAAAAATTTTTTAGTGAATTATAAAAAATATTTTTTTTTGTTTATTAATTTTTTAATTATATTTACTGTCGAAAAACTAATATTAAAATTTTGCACTAATAAAGAATACTCCATTCCTACAAAACATATAAAATAACTAGAAAATAAAAATTATTGTTTGGTGAAAATATATTTTATACCTTGCTATTCATAAAATTTCATACTTCCTAGTTCTGTTACATGCACATTTTTAAATATAAACTGATTATCAGGCATGAAAAACTATAATTTTTTTATTCATTGTTTATTTGTTTTGTTAATTGTTTTGTTTTTTTCAAAACTTTATGCCAACATTTTATATTCCACGACTAAATATTCATAAAAATTGATGCCTTAAAGTCATGAATATTACAATAATATTATAAAAAGTGGTTATCGGGAATATACATTTATAATTATGTTATACAAAACTTATGACGTGCAATCATAGCTTTATTTTTATCCGTGTAGAGTGTGGTATCGATATGTGGACGATATATTTGCTATAATCAAGAAGGATGCAATAAAGGAAACTTTGGACATCTTAAATAAACAATACAGCACAATAAAATTAACTTATGAATTAGACGTTAATTCAAAACTTTTTTTTCTGGATTTGACCTAATTCACAAACAACAACAAAATGGAATTTGAGATCTTCAGCTAACCAACCAACATAAACCAATACATTTCCAGCAATTCATACCATTGTCCTCAACACAAAGCAGCAGCTTTGAATTCGATGATTCATCGATTGTTTTCTATACCACTTTCCGCAGAAAATCATCCAAAAGATTAAGAATATGTCAAAACAATAGCACGGTAAAAGGGTTACCACAGTAGTTTCATCAACCAAATAAACAAAAAAAACGTTCTAAAGTTCGATTAAAAAGAATCACTACATTAACACCTACTACGAAAGAAAAATTAATAAGAGTAGCATTACCGTACAACCACATCTTAAACAACCAATTACCAACTAAAAAAGATATGTAAGAACTCCAACATCAGTCTAATAAACAATAGTTACCAGAAAAACAATAGTTACCAAAATTATTACCAGAAAAATGGATAAACCTGGCATATATAAAATTTCTTGCAATGATTGCGAAAAATTTTACATAGGGCTAACCCAACGTATAATCAAACAATGTCTAAAAGAGCATCTTGCAGAGTTCAAGTATAAGAGACTAGATAATTCTAGCGTAGCAGCACATATGTTGGAAAATGAACATAAAACTTCTTGACAAAATCTAGAGCTCATTAAACAAGTTAATAACCCAAATCACCTATAGAAGCATATGAATCATACTTCATTGAAAAGGAAAACAAGAGAAATCCAAAAATATTAATGAATACAAAAGGAGGCAATATAAAATCAAAAATTATTTAAAGTAATTAAGAATGTCCACCCATTTAAAATTTATTTTCCTTTTTTTTCTTTTTTGTTAATTCTGGATCGGTCCAGCATGCCAACTTAATCAACAAGCTCGATGCATATGGTTTTCATCCCAATGTTGTGAAGTTGATTCAAAATTATCTATCCAGCCGATACATTTCAGTTTCCTTAGATGGATTTTCTTCTGAGCCTAAACCAATTAACGCTGGTGTACCTCAAGGCTCCCCAACCCTATTTTTGATTTATATCAACGAATTGTTGAAAATCACCAGCAACCCAATAAATAGTTTTGCATATGATAGTGCTCTGCATAAGTCGTTTGAGCCCCTTCCTTCAAAAGGAAAAATGCACGAGCACGATTAATCCCACCTGGAGAGACGCTGCCATAAACGTTAATAAAGATCTAAAGCCGAAGATTGTAGTGACCAAAGCCTGGTCAATTTCAACTCTTCAATTCAATTCCAAACCATTAGGTGAATGTAAAAACATTCGTTTATTGGGTGTCACAGTTTCAAATGACCTACTCTGGAACGATCATGTAATGGCGGTCTCCTAAATAGAAAAACTCGGCCTCCTAAATAGATGCAAAAAATGTTTCACTTCATACCAATTGCTCCATTTTTATAAGTCCTATATTCGTCCCTACATGAAGTTCTGTTGCCAAGTTTGATGTGCTGCTTCTGTTTTTATCTTGGCCCTCTTGGATTCTGTTCAAAAGCGGTCTATACGAATTGTGGGTGATCGAGCTTTGACATCAAAACTTGATTCCCTACAACATAGTCGCACTGTGGCTAACCTCGTTGTTTTTTACAAATATCGTCATCAACAGTGGTCAGATGAAATCAGCGGCATCATGCCTCAAACTTATTCTTATTCTTAGTCAAACGGTCGAGATCCCGCGCTGTCATACTGGCAGATCGCAGAAAGACTTCTTTGTCCGAACTGCATACAAATGGAATGTTGTTGAGGGACCTAGGTCTGGACCTAGGTCTTACAAGGTATTTATGTGTTGTTGTGACACATATTCTAAACCCTATAACACAACACTTTTTATTTAAAAAAAAAAATCACTTATTAAGCAGAAAGAAATTTTCTTTTGTTTGTTTATTTATCAATAGCTTTCGAAATACATACTTAGTGAAATAAAACTCAATTTAACAAGAATAAGGTGTTTATTATTTTATTATAATTTGTTTACTACTCCTACCGCTGTCACCGAATTAACGCTCAACTCTCATTTTGATAAAGGCAATTCTTAAATTTGTTTCTGTATTCGATCATTAATTAGTAAGCACAAACCCTAAGTGTTATTACGTATTTCACACACCAGCAGGAAAAACTATACAGTAAACAGTATTGCCGAACTAGAATATTCCGTAAACAGCTTCAAAAATACCAACGGTTGATTGCAGAAATAACACTGCGTTCAAAATTAAGACACTAAATATTTCTATTAAATCACTAAATATTTCGTTTGAACTGTATTAAAACTACACAACTATAATTTAGTTCATCCCTTGTTGTTAACACTATCGCCTACCGACTTAACTGTTTACACTATTACAGTCTAATTTGAACTTTATTCAAACAACAAAAAAATATTAAAATCGGTTAACCGTTCAGTTTAACTTTAAACTTTTCTTGTATATAAAATTCTTAACAAATTTCGAGCCACCATGTGCCAAAACTAGGTGAAATAATTGTTTTTTTTCAAGTGGCATATGGTATAGATCAGTTTTATTTCTATGATGGTCGATGACTTTTTTCATAACGGTGATATTATTTCACAATAAAAATTTCTTGACTAATTTAAGGTTAAACCTTACTGAAGCAAAGTAAAGCCAAACCCTAAATAATATATTAATATATCATCAATTCTCTTCCAGTTCGATCACTAATTTTTAGTAAAAACCAGATTTGACTGTGTAACAATTTTAAAATTTCAAAGTAACTGGCCATTTTCCAACTAGAATATTTTTGATACACCTTCAGAAAAGGCAAATTCTAAAATTTTTCAGATTTTTAAATTTTCAGTAAATCATCTTAAATATTTTCCCACAAATTTCTAAAACAACTTAGGTGTTTCAAGTATATTATATTTAGCTCCTTCTTATTTATCCAGTTTGAATGATTTCCAAATCTATTTAGTTCACGTTTTAAATCCTAGATATTATAATATAGTTTCAGTATGCAAACCCTTTAAAACTGGATATCTAGTGCTTATATCAGATGTGTATTGATATTGCCTACCAATTTTCTTACATCTGCAATTACAAATCAATACTCTGATTCAGCGTTCACAAAATCAGCACATTTTTGAAATTTGATTAACTTAAATCCAGACCATGATAATTCAATTATATTTTATAATTTTCCAAGGGGCATCCAAGTTTAACACCATCATGAAAACCATTATTTAAATAATGTTGTTAAAGCGTTTTAACAAAATTGTATGATTTAATTCAGAAGCTATAAAAACAAATGAATGGCCGATGGCTTTTAAACATCTGTTTCTGAATTTCTGAATTTTTTTCTTTTAATTCATTCATTTTTTTTTTACTTCATCTTTGTTTTGTAGTTTATTGAATTGCCTCAAGATGAACATTTATATTATTTATATTGCTTCACTTTTAAACTAAAGAAGAATAAAAAAAAAATTGAATGATATTACATTTTAATGATACAAAAATATTGATTATTTATATAATTTCTTTAATTTTTAAATGCTGAAATTATAATGGAATTAAAATTGTTTAACTGCTGTTTTAGTTATTGGTAATTGGTTTGCATGAAAGTTATGTATATATCGATCAATAAGTTAAATTTTGTTATTGTAATAAACAGACTTTCATTAAGTGCAAGCAAAATAAAAATTTTTTCATGATAAAGATGAAAATAATTTAAATTAAAAGAGGATACAGCCTGAAGTTCGCAAAATTCAAAAAATGATAGAACTTTGGCTGTTTTATGTTAAAGTTTCAACAAAAACTTTGATCTTTTTGTTAAAAAAAAAACAATAACAAACAAAACATATAAAAATAAAAATAAATCTTTTTAATCATTGAATATTTTAGCATCAACTTAATATTTATTTTTCGAATCGATTAAATTCATTCATTTTATTCCTCTTAGCGTTATTATCGTTTGATAGAATTTTGACAACTTTATGTTATAGTAAAAATCTGATATTTTAGTAAAAAAAATCAACCACATATGAACAATTGGTAAAACTAACTTTTTTATTACGATTCAGTCCAGGCAATGATAAAACACAGAAAAATTTGTCTTATAGAAAAAACAAAAATAAAAATTAGATTTACTGAACGATGCTGAATGAATGAGAATACTTGTATTAAGTGTGGCTGAATTATTTGAGAATTCTTCTAAAATATTTGTAAGCAAACAGCAAGTTTTTGCAAACATTTAGTACATTGACTCTTGATAAATGCATTTGCTCATTTTCTCCAATAAAATTAAAAAAAAAATTATGTATAAATAAACAATTATATTGAATCTATTTGGTACAATTAAAAATAATTTTACATTGGTTTTTATAAAATAAATTCAAAACGGAGAATATGGTTTTGTGTTACAATTAAACTTAGAAAAATTAACTTTAACAAAGTTTCATGGTCCATCGACATGGTCCATCGAATAACGACATACGGTCGCGTATGAATATAAATTTACACAATATAAATAAATTAAATATACTAAATGTTTGCGAAAATTTGCTTACAAATATTGTAGAAGAATTCTCGAATTAATTCATATGCCATGCCAGCCATGCCAGCCAAGAGTCTGAATAATGAATATTTCATATTTAGTAAAAAAAGCTAAACATGTCTAACTAATTAATAAAAAAAAAATATTTTATACAGGTAATCTCATTCCTTCAGAATCGTTCATGTACCATGTGCTCCAAACAATTGTTACCATAAAATAGTCTACACATAGAAGAAGTACATAAAATATTTTATTTTTTTAGTTGACTCATTCGTTTTTTTTTCATTCTTCACCAATTATTTGATATTTACCCATTTTACTATTAAAAGTTATATGTCAGAATTTAACGAATAAAAATTGTTAAGATTATGTCCGCTAATTGAATCACAACAGCCGATATTAAAATTTTTAAATTGTTGCTTCCTGACACTGTTCGTTGTTGTAACAAAACAAAATCATACTATTATGTTTGATGATTGTAGTTTGATACAATAAGACAATTTTTTACCAAAAGTTAAAGAATAACATTCTTATGAGATAAACGCATTGATGATACTATGAGCAAATCATATAGTACATAATAGTAAAAATCATCACAATTTTTAGTTTATCACTTGTCCACGCGTTTACGTTATTGTCAAGCAAAGAATTTCTCACATGCAATCATCATATAAAAATATTTTGTTTCATTTCAAAATTATTTTTATTAAGTTTTTAATTTTTTATAATACTTCCTAAGCACACTATTACGAGTAATATAATAGCGGTGTGAAGATTGAGATTAATTTTTTTTTGCGCTACGGTTTTGTTTATCGTAAGCATGTCGTTGTGTTTGATCAGTTCCCAGAATAAACTGTAGTTAATTGTTTTCTGGTTCATGTCCACTAATACTTTTTATTATAACAATAAATGTAAAAAATCGATTTTATTTAGAGAAATAACTGTTCTAAGGTTTAAATTTTTAATGCATTTCAAACGAACATCATAAAATATATAAATAAGAAAATATCAATTAAATATAAATTGCTTGATTTCCGGTAAGAGCTTTTAAATTTTTGCCATTTTTCATTTAGTAAAATAATAATAATAATATTTATGTGTGTTTGGAAAACAAATTGATTCGATTCTTAAACTTTGAAATGTCCGCAATCGGAATTTTTTTAATCTACTAATTAGATTAGTTTCTATGATATATCTTTGACGTTCCATGTATGGTAACAATATATGCATAAAATATGTTCGATGTGTAATATTTGATTATGCAACAAGAAATAACAATGTTCCATAACCACAGAAGGATTCTAATTATTCAGTCATAAGAAACATTAGAGGACAACAACAACTTAATAAAATTATTTTAGACAGGCAAATTGTATGTGTGGGTATATTACATTTTCCTTGATTGATTCGATTTGTTCAATCGTTTTTTGTAATTTTTGTAATTGGACATAGCATTCTTTAATTTTATTTAAATTTTGCTTAACAAACAAAATTTTTAAAATAAAAATGATCACAATTTAAAAAATTATAAAAACTAATTATAAATTATAAAAACAACCAGTTTGTCCAATATAAAATTCATAACACTTACGCATGACTAGTTATTAGCTTTAGCAGATTTATTCAATTCAGCTTATGTTTTACAAGGACGGATAAAGAATTATGATTTCTGTAAAGTTATAATGAAAAACGATAATCTATTTGTAGATCTTGTACTGAAAAATAGTATAAAAAATCTAGAAAAAGAATTGGAAAATAAACTTGTCAAAACAAATATTCATTGTCTTTTAGTATAAACGCAAAAATTACCACGAAACATTACGAAGGTTGTATGTGCAGCTGTATGAATTGTTAGTAAAAAATATATGATTTTTGCTTATGATATAGACTGACTCATCACTTGACGTTACATATAGTACTATAACATCACATAATTACTTTCAAAAAGTCAACAAAAAACCAGCTATATTACTAATATTATTAACGCTATTAACTAATATACAATCCAAAAATATTTTCTATGTTAAAAATTGAAAAATATAATTATTATTCCAAGATAAAAAATGGTTCATTATAACAGTTAAGATCGTCAATGAACTTACACATCAATTGTATTTTTTTACAAATATCGTCATCAGCAGTGCTCAGATGAAATCAGCGGCATCATGCCTCAAACTTATTCTTACCCCCGTTCCACTCGGCAATTGGCTGCCGCAACCGGTGAAACGGTAAAGATCCCGCGCTGTCATACTGGCAGATCGCAGAGAGATTTCTTTGTCCGAACTGCGTACAAATGGAATAGTTTGCCGGAACACTTAGTCTCAGGTGGCTTCAACCCACAGATGTTTAAAAAAAGCGTTAATCTACACCTTGGAACGCCAGTTGTGGTGGGACCCAAGTCTAGACCTAGGTCTTAAAAGGTATTTATGTGTTGTTGTGACACATATTCTAAACCCTATTACACAACACATTTTATTAAAAAAAAAAAAAAATTAGTTCACCTAATTTACTATTTTTCTCAAACAACAAACATAATCAAGAAATTTTTAGATTTTTGAGATCAATTAAACTCAAGTAAGTAAAGAAGTAATTGGAATTTTTTCAATTCAAATTCAATTCAAATAATCAAGAAATATTTTTTATGTCGAGATCTCAAGAAAACAACGAAAGAATTCTAGTTACTAAGAACGAAACAGCCATTAAAATTAATAGCATTAAAATATTGCAAAGATAATCTAGAAAGAAAACTCGGCAACATACAGCTCTCATTTTTAAATTTTGGTTTTAATTAATTTTCTTCATTCCATAGTTGAATAATTTGGGGTTTTTAAAATTACATACTCCATAATAAAATAAACAACAAAACCTCTTATCATTAAAAATAATTGAATTAATACAAATTCATTCAAGTTAAAATTAAAAAATTTATCTCAACCTAAAGATGGTCAATTCTCCATTCTCAATGTGGACAAAAGAGAGACCACATTTCTATAATCTTCTTTTAATTAAATAAGAATAAATTCAAAGTAAAAATCCAAATCTTAAAACAAACTAATTAAAATTTAACCATAAATTAAAGGTGGTATTAATGACATATTTTTAAGGTAAGGAACAATTAGGTAAAAAATTGAATTATATAGAAACTGGGTTAAACACAAAAAAAAAATATTGCGACGTTGATGCATATAGGCTGACTTCACCACAGCTCTGGAAACATAGTGTTCTGGATATATAATGAGCTAATATCCATAAAATACTTTAATTAAAAGCTAACCCATATTACACTGAAAAAAATTTCTGGGTAATTGTAACCAAAAAACATACTTAACTTAACCAAGAATATCGGTTGTTTTTCAACCAGCTAAGCGCAAGTTCAATATAATTAATTTTGCATGGGTTACTTTAACACTTGCTTTTGCTTAGTAAATTAGAACTTTGCATCTGGTCAATTTTAACTATAAATGACATCAGTAATTGCTTAGTTATTTTGACCTTTGGTAATCATTTAACTTAACAAATTTTTTATTCAATTTCACTTATGTATAGTTAAAAAATGTTAGTTTGTATTGAACTATTTTTAACGAATTTTAAAAATGTGGCCTGTTTAAACTAACCATTCTTAAACTACGCGTTATAGTTCATTTAAACCAAATGTTGACCTATTTCTTAGTTAAGTTAACGCATGTTTGTTATATTTTAACACACATTTGAACTTTTTGCTAAGTTAAAATAACTTTATAATTAGTTATATACTAAACAAAGAAATACTTGATTTTTAGCTCATTTATTAGAAATTAATATAAGAATACATTAAATAAAAATTAAACACTAAATACAATAAAAACAAAATTAATTTAATCAAGTTTTAAAATCATGTAATGACTAATGCTATGTTTATACCGCCGATAGTTTAATAGAATAATATGTTTTTACTATTAAACTAACGATATCATGGGTGTTTATACCACAAAAAAGTATTATGTATTCACCGAAAATAAAATTCAACAAAATTGTCGTTATATAAAAAAAATTTACTGACAATTCAACTCACTAAATAAAGTTTCGATAAGGTCCAATAAAAACGCTTCATTTACTATTTTTTAACAAATCAAAACGAATTAGATCGATTATTTTTCTCTGATGGGAAGGAACAGCGAATTATAGTGACTATTTTCGGCCTACTTAATATATTAATTTAAAACTAGAGATATTGAGATAATTTTTTTTTCTTAATGAGATAATTTTTTTTTATTTATAATTTTGTTTAAAAGATAATTATTAGGTTCTATATAAAATTTTTTCTACAAATTATTCAATAATACAAAATTATGTAAAAATGCAATTTGTAAATAATAAAAATGTCCGTTTTCATTCATAAATGATTGCATGTTTATGTTTATTTGTCAAAAATAAATTACAAATTTATAACATTTATGCGCCTATACTAAGATAAAATAATATTTAATTTTGTTAAGGCTTGAAATCACATACAACAGAAACAGAAACAGAAACAGAATTCCATACAAATTTTACAGAAACCGAATTTTTATCTGTCAAATTTGTATGAAATTCTGTTTCTGTTTCTGTTTCTGTTGTATGTGAATGCCGGCTTTCGACGAAAAAATGACAACAAAGGATTATGTTGTATGAAATAATGTTACTATTTCTGTTCGTTTAGTTTTCTGCTAAATACAACTCGTCTCCAAATTATTAGTCGATTATTTTTCAACATTACCACTCATGCCATTTGAGGTTAAAAGTTCTCTCGTGCGCTACGCACACTCGGGACCTCAAATAACATTCGTAATAATGATTATGCAAAATAATCGACTATTATTTGATGACTCGTGATATTATATATGATTATTGAACTCCTTTCGTTGGCTCAATAAACAACATCATTGGTTCGATAAATAGTTTGTTAATATTACGAATGATTTCGATTAACGAATGATAAATTGTATATGGATCCAATGAAAAGTAGCCCATTAATTACTGTTTATTGATACAATGAACAATTTTATTGGAGCTTAGTAAATTTTTTTTCAGTGTTCTATCTGTGGTATAAACGCTCTTAATAATTTTGAGAGATAGAATGCGGTAGCCAAATTTCTAATTCGTCATGCTACCTGGGTAACGCTAACAGAATTAGGTTGGTGTAGTTGAGAGGGGCAGAGTAATACTGCTTATACTCAATATACTGTACCATGGCGAGTCGTTGGCGCCATAAAACCAATGTAACTCAAGCGTCTGTTCTCCATGTTAGGGACGGCTTGGATCAGGCGTCTTTCTTGGACCAAGCGCCTCGCTATATAAACGTGCAAAAAGCGTCTGTTCTCCATGTTATGGGCGTCTTGGAGAGGGCGTCTGTCTTGAATTAAGCGGCTCACTATATAAGCGTGTAAAAAGGTTGTTTCTGGTGACCCTAAGATGCAGAACGAACCCATTCACAAAAATTTGGGTTGGGCGATGGGTTAACACTCCATTTCCGTAAAAAATTATTGGTCATGAATTCTGTACACTGGCCTTGGATTATCTCGGATCCATCACAAGAACGCCCTCGGAAACAATACCCGAACTAGGATTTAAAAATCAGAACCTGGAACGTGCTAAGCCTTTGAAGACCAGGAGATCTACTAAGACTTACAAACCAAGGCGGTAGCTACACACTAGATATAGCGGAATTACAAGAACTAAGATAGCCATGTAGTAGAATCCATGAAACAGCCAAAGGATACACTCTGTACTATTGCGGTCATCAACAGGAGGAGAGTTTGGAGTTGGCTTTCTTATACAACTTCGCATCAACAGATTATCGACTTTTGCCCAATTAATATGCGAATATGCACAATGTGTAACGATCATCAATGTTCATGCACCTACTGAAGACAGAGCAGATGATATTAAGTACCTGTTCTTTCTAAAACTCGAAGAAGTCATTAGTAACATATCGCGGCATGATATAAATATCGTGGTAGGTGACTTGAATGCTCAAATTGGTAGAAGTACAGAGCTTAAAACACATATCGGTCCTAACAGCTTGCATCATACCAGTAACAATAACGGCTTTCGTGCAGCTAAACTGGCTATGGTGTATGATCTAGTAATATCTAGCACATTCCTTCCTCATAAGAGAATCCACAAAGCAACGTGGAAATCAAACGATGGAATAACTGACAATCAAATTGATCATGTCATCATTTCTAAGAGACACTCTACAAGTGTAACTGACGTTCAATCAATATCGAACCGGTGCTGATATGGACACCAATCAAATGCGTGCACTGAAAAAAACTGAAGTTCATGACAACCTCATCTCGAAGTTAACAGTTGATTATTCATGCAAAGAAAAGTTATTTGCAAACAATTTCACTGTGATTGAGACAACTACCCGATAACATTTTCCTAACAACAGAATGAGGTTTGTTTAAAATATAAATTGTTATATCCAATATAACAGTAGTTGAATAAAGATAATAACTATTTCCCTGAAAAAAAATTTCTTTGGCCTTATATCATGAATTTTTCATTTTAAAGTTTAAGTATTTGAGATTAATTGAACTATATTTTATTTTCACATAAATATTTCGTGTGATTGTCTCAACTTCATTGATTTATAATCGTAGAGTTGTTGAAGCAATTTCGTAGTTTGATTCGCCATATGCGACCACATGATGAGGTTGAGACAATTGCATTTCGATTGGAAATAGGACATGTTTTTTTCAGTGTGTCATCCTTAAGTACAAGCGCAAGTTGTCATCTACGTTTATTAGACAAGCAAAAACGACGGTACGCTGGAATGTCGAAGCATTTAAACATCCGAAAACGCTGGATAGAGATGTGAGGTGCCATTAATGTGAGATGCCGTCTGAGATACAATTAAACATACAAGAAGAATGGCAAACGCTTCAATCAAACATTATATCCGCAGCACAAACTACAATCGGAAAACGACCACCAAAATCACCTAATGAATGGTTTGATGACGAGTGCCCCGATAGCGTTGAGCACAAACAAAAAGAATTGACAGATTTATAAAATTGATCATAAACCCAAAATTAATATGAAATTAAACGTCAAACTCATAGTGTCTTGCGTTACCGAAAAATTTAAGGTAATGTTAAGGATAAGTTTAACGACAAGAAATCGGGCATTATAATATAGATCAAAATCAAAATATCAAATAACTATCTGTTATAGTAAAACAGTATTATTATATCAGTTAACGTCGTAATAGTTTAATAGCTATTTGCTATTATTGTATAAACTTAGTATAAGGCAATCAAAAAATATGAACTGTTTAATGAATAATTAAAGGCACTCTATCGAAAATACTAATTTCAAGAGTTGCTATCAATTTGTAGTTAAATTTTTTTAAATTTCTTCTCAAATAATGAGTTTTTGCACCTTAAAATTTTAAGACATAAACGTGTTAAGCCCGAAACCTGGATTTAAAAAAAAGAAGGCAGTCTTAAGGGCTGCCGACAGAATTTAAAACTTAAAACTGTGAAATAGCTGTGTTTTTATCGGTTAAATAGAACTAAATCCTTACTTACTTTACCACACTTACACACTGTTATTAACTGGGAAAACATCATAATATTTAATCAAAAGAGAGAACCAAAATATAAACCAAAAGAACGAGAATAAAATTATTTATAATATATTATCAGTAATATCAACAATACTTAGGTTATTCGTAGTATCATTTGCATTTTCTATATTAAAAAGTATAAAGAAAAACACACATATCAAATATGACAAAAACAATTTTTTTATTTTACTTAAAAATACAACAAAATCTTTGCTTAGTATACCACACGTACACACTGTTATAAACCGAAAAAATTAAATTCAATAAAATAGAAAAAGAAACAAATTATAAATCAAGAAAATGAGAATAAGAAATAAGAATATAACAAAAGAATACAATTTATTTTACTCTCTTTCAATATTTATTTAGTGTGACGATAACTCGAATATATAAATTTTTCCCCATACAAAACCGCACAACGCGCCTAAAGAAGTTTTTACTAAAAAAAATCAAAGATTGCTGCGATTCTAGGTACGACTGAAATGGTTGAAACTAGTTTTACAGCACTTTCCAAAATAATTGTTTTCATGAACGGATTTGCAAAATATTTGCAAATCTCCAAATAATTTTGTAATAAATATATTATATAATATTGTACTTAATTAAATTCAGTATATTTTGTCTGTTTAATATTGTTTTTAGAAATTCACTGTTTAGTTAAACGGAAAATTTGAAAAAATACTTAAAACAACAGAACTTTGAACTTGAAACAACAGAGCCTCCGAAACTTTTTTGTTTTTGAGTAAAAGATGTAAGTGTATACAACCAAATAAATTTTATACATATTGGAAAAAATATTATTATTATTTTGTCCGGCAACTTTTCGTTAATTAAATGTTAAATTAGCTCAAATTCTGAAAATTTGTACTATAAAAGTTAGGAAATCATAAAATAACGTGGGTACAAAACAACCTCCTAACTTTAAATATGAAAAATAAAAATAGCAAATAGTACATGTATTAAATTTTGAATAATTAAAATTTTTTATTTATTTCACAATAATTATAATAATTATTTTTTATTTTACATAATTAATAAGGTTATTAATTGTATGTTTTCTAAGATGAGTTTAATTAAATATTATACAATTTTGAAGGAATACAATTTACCTTTATAGACATCTTTTAAGACAAAATTGTAGATTCACTTTCATTAATTTTTTTTGTTCGACATTTTTAACTTTTTAAACTATTTAATTGGTAAAAACTATAATTTCACACATCTTACTCATTTTACTTGAAAAAAAAACACGAATATTTCACAAACCGCACTTTTACGGCATTTACATAAAGTCCACTAAATTTCAAACCATTCATCTTTAAATTTTTATTTTAATTTTAGTTTTCATTTATTTAATTTAACAACAGAAATCAACGAACAGCTTGTAAGCATTGTTAAAATAAACATGTTTGTTGAAGACAAACATTTTTGTTAATATAATCAAATTCACACCACAAATTCAAACCATTGACAAAATTAAACAGACAAGTGTTTGTTGAACTTTACATACAATTTTCAATGCATATCTTTATAATCAATGCATATCTTCCTCCCCGGGAGTTCCTATATGCCTTAATTCTTTTGTTTTTATTGTATATTTTTCCTAAAGTAAAGTAGTATAAGATATCACATAGAATACTATATCACATTTGTAGTAATATTAACTGTTTAAATTGTTAAATATATTTAATACTTTTAACTTAGCACCACACTACACCTTAACAATCAATTATTTATTATATAAAATAGCTTTAACAAAATCTCACTTAAACCATTTTATAAAGCAACAAAACACACGTTTATTATCAACTTATGTAAAATATACCACTGATTACTTTTAAATTTAAAGTTAAAATATCACTGAGTAGACAGAAGTTTGACATAAGTTTTGCTTTGCATTTGCAAAATCATTACTAAACTAAACTAACTAATAAAAAATAAATAATGCCGTGAAATGAACCTAAAAATTTAGTAGAACTAACTTTGGTGCATAAGTAGATTTTACTTTGCATCATTTAAATTAGCCAGTTAATTGCCAAGTCATTTACATTTAATAATACTCCATAGAATCATTTGCCTCACATATTCTAACAGTTTTCAGACTTGAGTTTTGAAATCACACTTCAGTTTTGCATTCAATGTTATCTTAAAAAATCACAACATTAATTAACTTAGCTAGTTTTGTAATATAAAACACGCATAGTTTAAATTAAACATAGCCTATTTTGAACAAATTAACCAAAAGCAGGGTAATCATAACTTAAACGCTTTAAACTAGCATAAGTTTAACTTAATTTTTTTCAGTGTATGGACTTCGTAGTTCTAATAATAAAAATATGAAAGCAGGCTGTAGTATCCCAACAAACATAAATTCTGTTGTACGAGAAAAAGTAAATTCGATTATCAAGCTACTTTTCCCTCTTATTTTAGTTGATAATAGCACGTTTTAACAGTTGCTATACAAAAATATTGCGACGCTGATGCATAGGCTGACTTCACCACAGCTCTGGAAACATAGTGTTCTGGATATATAATGAGCTAATATCCATAAAATACTTTAATTAAAAGCTAATCAATATTATGGACTTCGTAGTTCTAATAATAAAAATATTAAAGCAGGCAGTAGTATCCCAACAAACATAAATTCTGTTGTACGAGAAAAAGTAAAAAAACATTTTATCGGAAGTGACAAAGCGGAAGTTAGGATGCAGAACTGTTGTAAACCGTACTAAATATGTATGTACCAAATTTTATCCAATTCGATTATCAGGTACAGAAGTTATTGAGCTTCCAAAATAACAGGTGCTTGGAGGACCCCCCACCACTTTGTTCACTATCGTTAAAAAAAACTAATCAGTTCCTTGCCATACATATTTGCATCTTTTTGCAAAGTGTAATCAAAATTACTTAACGAACGAATGTTGTATGCATCCAACAAACATTGAAACAATAAACAGGTGTTCGGGAGGACCCCACCACTTATCCCAATATTGTCCAAAAACTAATCAATTCTTTGTCATTAAAGTCTTCATCTTCTTTTAAAGTGCCATTAGAATTGATTAATTAATGAAATCTGTATGCTCCCAACAAACTTTAAAAACAAAGTGTGAAAAGTCAGCATTTGTATGGTAGTCCCCCGCCACTTTGATCAATGTGTCCCAAAAGATGATAACTACCTTCTTACACTAATTGAAACCTTTCCATAAGTTTTATCATAATCACTTCATTATTTATTATTACGAACGAATGCTGTGCTCCCAACAAACGTTGAAAAAAGTGTGACACATTAAACAGGTGTTCGGGAGGACCCCGACCACTTATTCCAATATTATCCAAAAACTAATCAGTTCTTTGTTACTTAAGTCTCCATCTTTTTCCAAAGTGCCATTAAAATAAATTAATGAACGAAGTCTGTATGCTCCCAACAAACTTAAAAAACATAGTGTGAAAAGTCAGCATTTGTATGGTAGACCCGCCACCACTTTGATCAATGTGTACCAAAACATGATAATTATCTTTTCACACTAATTGGATCCCTATTTCATAAGTTTCATCATAATCACTTCATTATTGTAGGCTGTAGTGTGCATAAAGACACTGAGAAAACTTCAAAAAAGTACAAAAAAATTTTTTTACCGGAAGTGAAAAATCGGAAGTTGGGATGCAGAACTATTGTAAACCGTACTACATACTAATGTACCAAGTTTCATCCAATTCGCTTATCAGGTACAAATGTTATAGAGCTTTCAAGAAAACAGGTGCTCCAGGGACCCCCCACCACTTTGTTCACTATCGCTCAAAAACTAATCAGTTCTTTGTCATACATGTTTGCATCTTTTTCCAAAGTGTCATCAAAATTCATTCACGAATGCATGTTTTATGCTCCCAACAAACTTAAAAACTTTGTGGAAAAAACCACCTGTTGTATGGTGGACCCCCCAACCCTTTATCCAATGGCTCCAAAAGCTGATAAAATCTTTCTCATGTTATTTAAAAGCTTTGAGCAACGTTTCATGAAAATCGATCGGTAATTGTAGGTTACAGTAGGGATAAAAACCTAAAAAAAAAACTTTTTAACCGGAAGTGACAAACCGGAAGTTGGTATGCAGAAATATTGGAAACAATACTAAAAACCTTATATACTAAGTTTTAATAAGATCATAGCCCGGGATCAGAAGTTATTCAAGATTTAAACTTAGAGGTGTTCGGGAGACCCCGCCATTTTGTCCAAATTTGAAATGAATCCAGATCTTCCATTTTCAAGTGGTGTTCTATTTTCAAGAGGTGTGAGAGTGTGAGAGTATGTGAGTAAATGTAGGGTTGGACTGGTTGATTGCGGTTCTTTCGCCTAAGGGGTCGCCAGAGTCTCATTGTTTCACTTGCTCTTTTTTCATTTCCGTATATATCACGTTTTTGCGCGTACTATATGTTTATTTGTGCTGGAGTAGCAGGATTTCTTACTCGTTCCCATAGGCTGCCGCTGGTCAGGGGCAGAAAAATAATCTCGCTAGGTACGCGACCTGCTAGGCCACTTCTTAAGTTTCAACGAGGTAGCGCTTCATTACAAATTCCACGCTGTCATTACATTTTAGAAAATTTCCTTAAATTCAAATAAATATAAGGCAAAACATTTTCAGTAATAATTGCCTTAGGCCGATGATAATTCGAAATAATATTTTTTGAACATTTCAAAAGCAAGTGGTTTGGTAATGGCCGGAGAGCTTTTGTTATTGCCACCATGCTTGAGGAATTTTTAAAAATATTATGAAAATTTATCATCGATCGAAAAGTATCTTTTAAATAAAAATTAATAAAAATAAATTTAAAAGAAATAATTTAGTTTAAATCATTTTACAAATTATATTCAAATCCCTAGAACCACTTGATATATGCCTCCTGGTTGCCCTAGGAAAATTATCAGTTGAAATGTGATTGGTCAAATTAGAATTAAAATTGTCGAATCGTGATCAAATGTAAAATTTTCGAAACTATGATTACTGAATGTATAAACGCTCATGAAATTGTTTGAAATCTTTTTATTTTCCATCTGTAGGATAACACCGAAACTATTACAATGAAAAAAATATTGTGCACTGTTTTCACACTATAGTTTGAAAATGTGTTACTTTAAATCTTTTCATAGGCTATCGAAAAGGAAATTATTTCATAATTTTATAGAAATCAAATTAATTAATTTCTGAACCAACAATTTCGGTAGCACAAAATGTTTCATCAACACAAATCACTTAGAATATTTATATTTCCAAACATTTCGTTTATATTTTATAATGTTGATCAATGGAGTGAAACTATTTTGACAATCAAGAATCAAGTTATAGCGCGGTTTCGATATTTTTATTTTTAGCTTAGGAACGAAATCAAACAATACAAAATATTGTGGTCAGTTCTTTATATCTTGTTTTTTCTTTTAATCACGACATGATTTTTTTTATAATTTTGTAAATTTTTTTTATTCGGTTATTGTTATAAGGTGACCTATGCTGAAGTTTAAGTTATCGATCAATAAATCTATAAAAGAAATGTATAATAAAATTTTAAAAAATCCAAAATACGAAAACAACATTGAAAAAATATGAGTCGTTGACATGTAAACGTATAATAGAAAATAAAAAAAAATAAATTGTAATGTTGTGCAGTGAGAATAAAAACAAAACCTGGTTGGTACTGACTAGCTCTCTTGATTTCCGGAATGATAAGATCTAAACATTAGATGGTTTTGGATTGGTGTTGTTTTTGTATTAATTGATTTTTTTTTTTAAAAAATTCTCCCATTACTGTAAGAACTTTCTTTTCAAATTGTGGTTACGTTGTTTGAACTTTAACTCTGAGTTTTAATAGCTAAATATTTTGATTCATGGTTTAATTCAATTCTCATCAACCAACAAAATTAAAAATAATAATAATAATTGCTATGATTCGTCATCACGTTTGTCATATTTTTCATAGATCGTGGTTATACTTAGTAATTCTTACTCGACATAATTTTTAATCAGAATGACCTATTAACTAATTTCCAAAATTTATTTATGATTAATATATACAAAACATATGTTATTTAACACTAACGGTTCATTTAAATAAATTGACCACATACACTTTGTAAATATATAAATCAAATAAATCTTTTGTTATTATTTTCAATTGTTAAGAAAATTTAAGACTTTAATTTATTATCCATGCCATTAAATATTTATATATCTATTTATCATAGGTCTATTTCAGATATTAAAAATAAAGAAAACAATATTTAAAACTTCATCAATTTGATACACATTAGGTTATACCATTTCTAAATAAATATTGATATGATTTTACAAGAAAAAATTTACTAAGTTTCTTTTTGAATCTTAATCATCATCATCGATGAATATTAATTACAAAGCTAAATTCTTTTGAAAACTTTTTTATTTTATTTCCATCGTTTTTTTAAGCCACCACCAACCATCCAACTAACTATCGTGTGATTTTAATGGAAAGATTTATTTATGTTTTGTCGAATGTTACCTACCGTAATCTTTGTGTACTATGGTAAATTTGTTGTTTTTGTTTTGCATATTCTTGGGATGTGTCAATGTTCGTTTTAGTTGATGTTCTTAGCGATTTGTAATTTTGTGAGAACAGTTGTTTTGATGATGATTATTCAGTTTAAAATAATTAAATATTTTCAGGACGACATGGGGTTAAGTCTGGTTACAGATAATCAGCATTTTAAATTTTTAATATTTAAATAATTACATTTAACTATTAACCGAAATGGACTAGCTGGAAGGAAGAAAAACACAAGCAATCCTCTGCATTTAATTGACATAAAAGAAAAAATCAACTTTTATTCAAATTCGATTATTACAACAAAATTAAATAATATGATTTTCCAATTAACATAACCTTATAATGTTGTTTTGTTCTTATCAAACACACAAGTCCCCTTTTTATTTTTTTTAATCAATAAAAAAAAATTTATTATATCCATGACAATTTCAATTAAGAACTAAAATATGAAAATGTCAATCAAACTAAAGAAGAAAATCACAGAATTAAATTATATTTTATTATTTTATTATTACAATATATTAAAAACTTGCTTGTTTGCTTGATTGACAGATTTCTTTAAGATATTTTTGTACTTTTATGTTTGAAAAAGCTTGAAACAAAATTCTTAAACGATAAATTCGAATCAAGTTCAGTTTTATTTTTAACGAGATTTTATGTTGTTTTTTTATTTATTTTTGGTTTGTTGTAAATGCAAATTTATTTGTTAAAAAAAAGGAGCGAATAATTACAATTACAATTTAAATAAACCGAAAAAATTGTTTTATTATTAAATTTTATACTATAATTGAATCGATTGAAGAAGTTAAAATGAAAAGTTCCAGCAAGTTAAAGTTTAAATTTGAATTGGACATGGAAATATTTTTTTTTTCTTTTCTTGTTACACTGACAGTCCAGTGATGAGATACATTGATTGCTTCCAAATCAATTCAAAAAGAAATTAGAATTTCACGCACATGTTTTTAATGTTTATAAAATCATACAAATAATTTTAAAAACGAATAATATTAAAATTTAAATTTAAATTTTATAAGCATATATTTGCGCCCACAGACTTTTTTAAGTGACATTGTTTTATGTTTATTCGAATTTTTTTCTAATTTTCAATTTTCTTTATAGTGATTTTTATTTATTTTAAATTTTAATTAATAAAAATTAAAGAAATATCGATCTGTTTTATTTTTAATTTTCATAAAATATCGATAACTAATTAAGAAGCGTATTTTTTAATGAGAATACATCAATAGTAATCTATTCCTTTATAAATCAAATTGAGAAAGAGATTCTGTTAAGAATTAGAATACAAATTATTATTTTTGTGTTTAACAATTTACCGTTGATAATATTTTTAATAATAAGAAAATTTTAAGAAAAAAATGACGGCTATTATTTAGTGAGATTTACTGTAGAAAATGCAAATATTTTGCGAACCAAACTATATTTGGTCCAATACGTCAAAATTTGTAGGCAAACATTATATCTATTTAGTTTTAATTTTTTAAATCAGTTCTATGCAAAAATTTAATCATATATGGCTTTTTTTACTGACAGTATGAGCCTTCAGATTCCTTTCCAATTTATTGTTTATTTTTTCAAAACGACAAGAGGTGATTGAAGTGGACATCCTGCAGGGACATCCTGCAACATAACGTGGAAGTTAAGTAAAAACCAATCTACTAAAGAAGAATGGGAGACGAAGTAAAGATGTCAGAGCTTGCAGTTCTTCGACAAAAAAAGTTCGAGAACATGGAAGTTGTTGTTAAACAAACATTGGATTCATTGATAGGAGCTATGCGGGAAAAGTTTTAGGGAGCTGGGCGATACCATCAAAGCTGATTCACGGAGAGAGTTTAAACCTGTGGATGACCTTACGACTTTATTAACAAATTCATGGTCGTAGGAAGCCAAAGCATTGCAGAAAAAAGTAGAACAGCAAAATTTTGCAGCATTTGGTTTACGACCAGGTGAAGCAATTCATCGTTGTGTCCCTGTTCGTAGGAATTAAAAATCATTTCTGACTACTTTACCGACACGTCAAATTTTTCCAGTAATGAATATGAGCGCTTTAGCTCCAAAAACTGTAGTAAAAGCAGAACCATACCCGCATTATGGTACAAGTAGTTAGGCGACAGTCAGTAACCAGTGAGATTACGGCACGAAAGCAACACAATTGGTTTTGATGTTATGTCGTAAAGGGCTGGCAATTTTAAACATCCTACCCGAACTTGATGGATGGACTTATACCAAATTGTCAGACGCTCTTATACGACGATTTTCCGGTGAAGAAGCAAGTGAAATTCATCACGTTCGTTTACGTCATTGTTAACATAAATCACGAGAGGATCTAACTAAATTTGCAACAGACATTAAAAAGCTGGCTGGGTCAAAATTTACTGACTCTTCAACAGCTGCACAGGATATGATAGGGATGATGCAATACATATATAATATATCATTGCAGACATTGACGTTCAAGACCTCATACGTATTACAAGGCCTCAAAGCTTAACGGCAGCCAAAGCAGTTGCAAAATCTATTGAGTTTCAATCTGCTTGTATAGCAAACAGATTTAATCGCCAAACTATTCGATAGGTCGAACTTGTAGATGAAGAAGAAGGCAGGCCAGTTACAAAACAAAACTGGCTTAGAAGACTTTTCCGCCAACGGCAACGAAAGCTTTAAAGATTTGAAAGTAGCTAGAAAATAGCAGTTCACTGGTGGTTAAGAAACCATTTATGAAAACAATTTATCTTTTGATCCTTCGGGAAAATTTATTCAGTGAGCCTTGAAGGGCTAAACCTGATTCTGTTTACACTAACACATGCCAGTGAAGTCAATACCAATTCGCAACAGGAATTTTTCGGCGGTGTAACGATGATTGTAGAAGCAAAGGTAGCAAGTCAACAGTGTAGATTTGTTGCTGTAATATTGTGGTGTGATTGATTTGAGGTTATAGTGATTTTTAATAAACGGCGTTACAGTTTCAAAATGTACCACTACGAATTTTTTTAACCACCATTATTCAGCCACATAAAGAGGCAATTGTGTCTATGGATTGTAACCCATGGTTGGATGGAGAGGGTCACTAGTAAGCTACCAGGATTGCCACCAGTAAGAGTAATTCTCGTGGTTCTGGTCCTGGTTAGAATGCAAACGTCATGGATCATCCGATCACTTTCTTTTATAGTGACAGCATTTCAGCCATCTCAAATGTTAGATCGGTGAGTAGGTCACAAAACAATTTTCAGAATGATGATACAAAAACACACCAACAAATGCTACAGGAAAATCTCATTGGGCTACTAGATGAGGTTGAACACCATCTACATGAAACTCAAATGGAAATTCTTGCTAACCTTTTGATAGAATTTAAAGATGAATTTTTTAAAGGTTCTGATGATAGACAACGAATATCGATTGTAAAGCGTAAATAAACGTTGGTAATGCGCAGTCTATTACGTAACCACATAGATATTTTTCATTTAGCAAGCAAGAAAATGAGGATATATTAACTCAGGAAAGGCTTAAGTAAAGAATTATTGAGCCTTCCAAAAGTCCCTGATCTTCTCCAGTGGTACTTGTCTAGAAAAAAGATGCAAACCCAAGATTCTTTGGAGAATATCGCCAGCTTAATAATATTAAAATGCAATGTTTAAAAATTAATAATATTATAAAAAAGGATTATTTTCCGATGTTCATGATAAATGATTTTCTAGATGCTGTGGCTGGATCCCAATGGTGTCCTCTAATGAACCTTCAAAACAGAAATGGTGAACAACGAGTAGACCACTTTTGGTACGGAAATATGATTGTGGTAGTTTAACAAAATGTTTTTTAGCCTTTGTATTGCGCCCGTTATTTTTCAAAGGTTGATACACACAGTTTTCATGGCCCATCATTATTAGTCATGTGCTGTTGCATGCCACAACTTTTGAATTAGCACTAAAAAATTTGGAAACAGTGTTAAAACGCCTTTGGGCTGCCAATTTAAAACTCAACCCAAAGGAGGCCACGAACTTTCAAGGAAAGTGTTAGGAACAAAAAATCACGAAATAAAAACTGTACAGAACTTACTCCAAGCATCATCAACACGATGTAAGAAGTTTGGTCTCTGCACATATTACCGTATGTTTTTATAGGCCAGGTTTGCTAGGGCACTGCATCGTGCACCAAAGATAACTTGAAGTTTAAGTGGACCAGCCAATGTGAAGAAGCATTTAACAACCTAAAAACATAACTGATACTGATCCCATTATTAGAATTTCCGGAGCCGGACAAGAATATGATACACGGACATCAGCAATACTGGAATCGGGACCGTGTTTTCACAGAAACGTGTAGACAAAGAAGTGGCAATTGTTTATTTTAGAACATTGGGAAAAGCTGCTATTGTACGACCAATAATTAATTATTGGTTCTCATTAGAGCAGTAGAACAGTTTCATGAACTCATCAAGCAGCATAAACCGGATGCAACTGCAAAACAACTGCAGCAATACGATTGCCTAGTAAAACACATACCACACAAAGACGTTATTGTTCTGTGTCCAAGTGCTAACATTGTGACAGTAAAAAGATAGCATACTTGAACGAGCAGGAACGAGCTCATCAACACAATACAGATTGTTTCAGAAGAAGGCGAACTAGAAGATATTAGAATACAGCAAGATACCGATGATGATTTAGCAATCGAAAAAAAATGGTGTAAGCATCAAAGAAGACCTGTTTGGCAATAAATATCTGGTTCAAATAGAATTCAAAAGAGCTATTGGGCCATATTTAATTCGCTAAAACAAAATGAAAAATATATCTACTTTGATAACAATGGCAGAACCACGATGAAAAAACCTCAAAACTTTTGCCAATAATACCATCGTACTGCGTGCCAACTGCACCAACATTTCTTCAAAAATCACAATTTTCGGACACTTTGGTATTAGGAAAACCGCTAAAAGAGTAAGAAATCGCTAAACTACTACATAAACCACCGCGAAAACATCGTGAATTGGTTTAAAAATTATGATTTGTACCGCAAAAAGGGCAAAACAGAAGATATCGAGAGAAGCTGCAAAAATACATGAATAGATGGGGAAATATTGGGAATTAACATATTGGAACATGTATGGATAACATCAGGTTTTGACTGTCTTTTGGTTTTCATTGAATTTATGGTCTATGCGATGAGATATAAACATTACTGTTAATTTATCTTTCTTCTAATGAAGATGTATCATTATTTGATTTCAGGATTATTTAGGTATAGTGCAAGCTGTTGTTAAGAAACGTTATAAAGCAAGAAAATAAGATGTTTTTATACTGCTTAAACATTGTCAATGAAAATATTTTTTAAAATTCGATATTTTTTTTTAATTCAAACAAAGACAATATATTAATTGTCAACATATGTAAACAACAATTTAGGCCAAATAAAATCGGTAAAACTCGATATTTATAAGGGCTTGCTCTGCATGTAATGAAAAATACATTGATTAAATCTGTCGAAATTTTTGCCTATTTTAGTTGAGTCATAGTTGTCTATAATTTAGAATTATTTGATTTCTGATATTCATTATTTGTTTAAATAATAATGTCTTTAATGAACAAAAGGGATATATACTTCCCTATAAACTAAGCCTGGCTATTTCTACACGTATTTCTACACGTATTAATTGACAGTAAAAAAATATTACTTTCAATACCCTTATATATAAAATAATTGTGTTAAGTAAAAGTTATTTGTATTAAATAACGTAGAAGTTTAAAGTTTGAATAGCTGTCAATGAATCAATTATATCTTCTTTAACTTTGGGGAGGTTTTCAGCTCCTCCTTAAAATCGAGAATGAATGTTGGTTTCATTAATAAATAATAACTAATGTTAAATTTCAATATTGATGCAATATTTGTCAGTGTAAATGAATCTTAATTATTTTATAATTTGTCAAAGAGTTTGAATTATTTAAAAGTTTTATTTACTTCACATTTGAAGAAGTTAACTTTCTTGCATAGTAAAAATAAAAGGAATTACAACGTCAAAGAACAATTTCCTCAAAAAATGGAGAACAAGTTTGTCGTTTCACATAGAGTTACACAGTGCATGATAATTATCTCGATTGAAAAAATTTAACCAAAATTGGATCACTGATCAATAATGAAAAACAGTCTTTTATTACATCCGTATCTTATATATTAATCAAAACAATAAAACGAAAACGTTACACAAAAATCTTTTAGTATATTATTCTTAATAGTTTATTAATTGCTTTAAATTATGTGGTAATGATCGTACATTTGCTAGACGTATATGCTTTTAAATTTTTTTTATTTCACGTTGTCGCTGTGTACGTTTTAACGTTAAACATATAATTATTTTTAATAAATAAAAACTTTTGTTCGATTATAATTAAGATAAATACAAAATTTTATTAGATTTAGTGAAATAGAAGTGTCAATAGATTTTATGATTACTAAATGATTGGTTATATGATAATTGCTAATTGATATGATGAAATGTTAAATATATGATTGATTATTTAAAAAAAATTATATCATTTTCTTGCATCGATCTTTGTTTTTAAAAGTTTTGAGACAATCCGCCTAAATAATATTTAAAATCGAAAGCAAATTTGTGTTGTTATATTGATCACACTGTAGCTAAACATTAAGAAATAGTAGATGTGAGTATGTGAAAATTGGGTTAAATTATATAGATTTTTCAAAAAAATTAATTTTTGTTTTGCGTTATCATCAAATCAAAAGCATCATATGTAAAAAATACCCAAATAGCAAAATAAATGTTTTAGCTTCTTATAAATCTTATCTGCACTAACATAACATTGTCTTTACTATTATTTACATGATATTTTTTTATGCAAAAAAAACAACGATCCACATGAAATAAAAAAAATAATATATAAAGATTTAAAAAATATAAAAGCTAAGGTGGATTGGATGAAGTAGTCACGAACATCGAATATACTGAATAACACGTATTAAAGACGTGTATACCTTTGAACCGCAAGAGATAGAAATGGCTTTTCTTTTTCAATGGTTTTCTTTTTTTCTGTTGATTTCTGTGATATTGTTTTGTATTTTGCACAAATAATTCAAATATTATATATAAATATAAATATATATATATATATATATATATATATATATATATATATATATATATATATATATATATATATATATATATATATATATATATATATATATATATATATATATATATATATATATATATATATATATATATATATATATATATATATATATATATATATATATATATATATATATATATATATATATATATATATATATATATATATATATATATATATATATATATATATATATATATATATACATATATATATATATATATATATATATATATATATATATATATATATATATATATATATATATATATATATATATATATATATATATATATATATATATATATATATATATATATATATATATTTATATATATATAAAATATAATAATATATAAATATATATAAATATATATATATATATATATATATATATATATATATATATATATATATATATATATATATATATATATATATATATATATATATATATATATATATATATATATATATATATAAAGATAAAATTCGTTGTGCATATGACTGTTGGGAATCAGTTTTTTTTGTTTTGAAGGAAAATTATAAAAATGGCGTTATAAACTAAGAGATTTTTTTTATGTTAAATATCAAATATTTTATTATTAAATGAACTGTTTAATATATTATAAAAGTTATATATGTAGTACAATAAATAAAATAAATAAAATTTTTAAAAATGATTTACTTATTTTTCAAACAGAAGTTTCTTTTGAATAGAAAAACACTTCTGCAATTATTTTCTTTGTATTTGATGGCAGAAAAAATGAAATGTTAATTATCACTTTTAGTAATCACTTGTCACTTTTATAAAAAAAATAGTTTGACAGTCTCGACTGCAAACAAAAAAGCCGTATAAATAACTAAATCTATTTAGAAACTTTTGACTGGAGAAGCATTATGTTCGTATTATGTTATTATGGAATCATAAAGTAAAAGATTGTATTTTAACATTAAATTACAAATATTTTATTATTGAATAAACTTTTTAAAATACCATACAAATTATATATGTTGTTAATTATATATTGTTGTTATTATATATGGTTAAAGAAAATAAATATAGTTAATAAAAATTATAAACTTATTTTACATTCAAAAGTTTCTTTTGAGTTGGAAAACATTTTTGCAAATATTGTCTTAGTATTTAATGGTACAAAAGAATGAAATTTTTGAGTTCCACTTATAGTAATCGCATTTTTATATCGATTTTGTAATTTTTCTTTTGTTAATTGATATTTATTTTTATCAGCGTATCCAAAGTTCATGGTTCATGGATTCCCATTTTAAAGCCCATTCGAAAAGTTTTTTTGGCGTATCAATAATATCTCTGCTCCCCATACTATAACAGCGTGCAGCACGCTTCAGTGTACCACCAACCCCATCGCAAGGTCCCTTGCCATGGCTGGTAGCATGAAAATGACATTCTTCTTCAACCTTAAAGTCTTTTTTATGGTGGTTTATTTTTGTATTGAGAAGGTGCACCGTCGGTGTTAAAAATTATTTTCCTAATATTAGAATTTATATGCGTTCTGATGAATTCAATTAGTTTTGTAATGAAAAGATGGACTGTAGTACTGTTGTGATATCTGAAATGAGTATAACACTTCGTTGCTTGCGTCACTTGCAGCACTTTTAAAAGAAATGACAATTGGATGAATAGTAGCTTGTGAATTATTATATTGATAACCTTGAACCAAATCCTGAATTATGAAGGCGTAGTTTTCAGAAAAATCCTCTTGAACGAAGCACTCTCCTGGTTCTATTTTTTTTTCTTTCCTCAATGAATGTAGATTGCTGTTTCGCTATAAAGTTGTGTGGTATCAAAATTTGTAAACGGTAAACAAATTTTTTCATAAATTTTTCTACAGTTTCTATTAAAGTATCCAAATTGCATAGATCAGTGGTATTCCATTGTTTGACTTGAAGGATTCCTTTAACTTTAAAATCATTTAGTAATCTTTCTTCCAGTTTTTTAATATTCATTGCACTTCAAAGTATGACAATCTTCTGTTAATTCACCACATGAAACAAAGTCAATTAATGTTTTATAATTCTGGAAAGCAGCATCAGTAATCCAAGACATCTTAGAGTGTTGAATCATTAGATTCATGTTTTGATGTATCGTACACACGCACACATAATGAACTCCTTGGGATAATTTTATACATTCTTGTGGTCGAAGGGACGTCAATTTAGTAAATCCTATTTTCACATCAGGAAACTCATTTTTAAACTCCACATAAGCTTCATTTAATGTACATAGCAATAAGCGCTTTTGTGGATTTATGCTGAAATTGCTCATATTTTCTTTATTGTACATATATAATTTTTATGATATTTTAAAAAGTTCATTTAATAATCAAATATTTGATATTTAACATAAAAAAAAATCTCTTAGTTTATAACACCATTTTTATAATTTTCCTTCAGAACAAAAAAACTGATTCCCAACAGTCATATGCACAACGAATTTTATCTTTAAAATAAAAAATATCACTAGTCCTAAGCTTTCACAAGTTGTTAGATATTAGGGCTCGTAAAATACTCGAACATTAAGTATCCGGGTATCGAGTAGTTATTTTACTCAAATACCCGGGTACCCGAGTAACCCGGGTATTTGGATAATTAAAACAAAACAAATTTTCAATAGTTCATTTGTAGATATTTAATTCAATTAATATTTGTATTTATTTAATTCAATTAGTTTAATTCTTAAAAATATGTTAAACGTTAAATGAAATCAAATTTTATAGAGCAAGAGCCCGCGACGGCCAGACCTTCGTTACTTTATAAAAGCTGAAAGTTTTTCTGCGCATACCCGCTACTCAGGTAGGAACGATTAGTGACATATGAAGTTTGGATCATGGTGGCTTTGGCAGGGAGCAGGTAACAAAAGGGCCTCCAAAGTTTTGTGAAAGTATAAAAGGCATTATAAGTCCTATATTCGTCCCTGTATGGAGTACTGCTGTCAAGTTTGGGGTGCTGCCTCTGTTTCCATCTTGGCCCTCTTGGACTCTGTTCAAAAGCGAGCTATACGAATTGTAGGTGATCGAACTTTGACATCACAACTTGATTCCCTACAACATCGTCGCACTGTTGCTGACCTCGTTGTTTTTTACAAATATCGTCATCAGCAGTGCTCAGATGAAATCAGCGGCATCATGCCTCAAACTTATTCTTACCCCCGTTCCACTCGGCAATCGGCTGCCGCAACCAGTGAAACGGTAAAGATCCCGCGCTGTCATACTGGCAGATCGCAGAGAGACTTCTTTGTCCGAACTGCGTACAAATGGAATAGTTTGCCGGAACACTTAGTCTCAGGTGGCTTCAACCCACAGATGTTTAAAAAAAGCGTTAATCTACACCTCAGAACGCCAGTTGTTGTGGGACCCAGGTCTAGACCTAGGTCTTAAAAGGTATTTATGTGTTGTTGTGACACATATTCTAAACCCTATTACACAACACATTTTATTAAAAAAAAAAAAAAAAAAATATATTCATCGGGATAGTATTAGAAGTCACGTCACCCATTGCCAGGCACTTACTATCGTGGTAACCCCCAGCCAGACACCCTTAAATTTAAACAAATTGATGAAGTTTACGGGTGTCTGGCAGGGGGTTGCCAATATAGTAAGTGTCTGGCAATGGGTGACGTGACTTCTAATACTATCCCGAAGAATATATAAAATAATTACCTGTTATACTTTCACGAAACTTTGGAAACCCCTTTATTACCTGCTCCCTCCCAAACCATGATCCAAACTTCATATTTCGCTAATCGTTCCTACCTGAGTAGAGGGTATGCGAAGAGAAACTTTCAGCTTTTATAAAATAACGAAGGTCTGGCCGTCACGGGCTCTTAGTCTATTATAATAATATAACATTTACTAAAACTTTTTGTTTATGAAATAGTATTTTAAAAATATTAAGCCATTGTGTGTGGAAGGAGCTAACGAACTGCGAATTTTGGTTATTATATTGTCGGCTACTGAAAACACCCGTTCGTATGCCGTTGATGTAGGATTTATAGTAAGCAATGAAGCGTACAGATTATCTAACATTTGGTTTCGCTTACCTCCATTTGTCTCCATAAATCGAAGGGATTGCTCAACATTTAAATTTTCGCTTTTTTCTTTGGTTTTAGTTATATATGATGAAAGACAATGCAGTAGCTCATTATATACTGATGTTTGTTCCCACTCTCCATCAGAAGAACTTGAGCTTTGATCTGCAACTACGATGTTGTTTTCATTCGAGTATAGACGTAATAATAATTGATGAGCAAGCTGCTTTGTAGACATTTTTGTTGCTTAGCTTAAAAACTCATTGCCTTTTGGAAAAAAACCATGAAGCAAATATAACAATAATATTATTATATCCTTTTGTCGACGTCCATTAACTTCGTTTTTCAAATTTTTATACAGGGTGAGTTTTTTAAAAAATGCCAGGCTTTTATCTCGAGAACCATGCTAGATGGGACAAAATAACCCAAGGTCATATTTGTTAAGCGTCGAGGGGGACGTCCAATGGTAATATTGAATAACCTTGAAACTCATAAGTATTGGAGATATATGCCAAAATAGGTTTTTTTTAAATTAGAACCTATACATTTTATATATTTTTTTAATTAAGTAAATCAAACTACACACTTTTTGCCTACAAAATTTTTTTGTAAAGTGTACGATTTTGTAGATATGATGAAAATTGATTTGCACTAAAGCAAACGTGTCTTCGCTAAGTTCTTCAAAAAAAAAATAAAATTTCAATAAATCAAAAAAAACAACGAAAATCAATTTCACGCAGTAGACCACGATGCAATAATATTTAAATTAATGAATGATTTTCTTTGTTTTTTTTTAATTTATCGAAATTTTATTTTTTTTCTGAAGAACTTAGCGAAGACACGTTTGCTTTAGTGCAAATCAATTTTCATCATATCTACAAAATCGTACACTTTACAAAAAAATTTTGTAGGCAAAAAGTGTGTAGTTTGATTTACTTAATTAAAAAAAAATATAAAATGTATAGGTTCCAATTTAAAAAAACCTATTTTGGCATATATCTCCAATACTTATGAGTTTCAAGGTCATTCAATATTACCATTGGACGTCCCCCTCGACGCTTAAGAAATATCATCTTGGGTTATTTTGTCCCATCTAGCATGGTTCTCGAGATAAAAGCCTGGCATTTTTAAAAAACTCACCCTGTATAATTCACGAGAAAGAGGTGTACCAATTTCGTTTATTTTTTTTTAGTACGTAGTTATTTTAGTTAAATTAAGTTAAATTTAAGTTAGTTAAAACATTTTAATTATAAAAATAATGGAAATCAAACAATCGGAAAATAAATGTATTGTCGTTTGTGCGGGAGTACTCAGGAGTCTCTCAAGAATCTACATTTTAAAGTCATAGAAGTATTTCTAAAAGATCTAGGTTTCATTCATTTTCTGAAACATATATTTTTTGAAAGTATTTTTTGGACAAATCAGGAAAAGCGACAGTGAGCGTCATAAGAATTTTGTTTTTGTAATACCCGGGTACTCGAAGCTATTACCCGGATATTCGAGTAGTAAAATTTTTGGCCAAATACCCGGGTACCCGGTTATCCAATACCCGAGTATACGAGCCCTATTAGATATAAAATAAGCTTCAATTTAGTTAGAAAAAAAAGGTGTAGCGTCATCTTTTCTTCAATTACTCCGTTTTTTTCTTATGTTACACCATTAAAACTTATTTCAAAAAATCAACAGTGTACATTTTTAAAAACTTTGTTCAAATACCTATTCAACGACATATCATTTATGAAAATCGATTGACTAGTTTTTCTACAATCGCTCGTCAAAATGTACTCACATCACAAAATAACAAAAAATTGAGGGGCACCCTGTGAAGACCCCTGGTCTAAATACAAATTTCTAAGAGAACTTGTATTTTTATTTATGAAAGACTATCTATAAACAAAAAAAAATCAAAATTAAAAGGGGTCAAGTCAAAATTTCCCAAAAATTTGCTGAGCTTGCGTGAAATTGTTCATATGTAAATACCTACATTGTTTATATCAACAAACCACTTTCTAAGTCGCTCCTTTTCAAAATTTTACGAAAAGGAGAAAAAATTGAACGAGATTGGTTAGTTTTGAGCTCCGAACAAGATTTATTATATTGCCTGCCGTATCGATTACTTAGCACGAGTATTAAGTAAAATTGTTCTCCTCAAGCAACCATGAAAAAATAGAATATGAATTTTTAATGAGAGGTTGTCAAAAACTTATTTTATAATTTAAAGTAAATATCGATTATATACAGGGTGAACCATTTAACTTGGCACAACCCAATATCTTCCAAACAACGCAATTTTGAAAATTTTGGTATTTTTTTTTTTGGATAGGCATCATAATGTTATTATTTATTTTTTATTAAGATGAAGGTTCCAGATCTTCTAATGGACCACCACTTTTACTTAAATTGAGACCTATTTTTGTGCCAAGTTAAATGGTTCACCCTGTATATACTATCATAGAAAAAATTGCATTTCCTACGCGAGATAAAAACGTTTTTCGTTCGTAAACATGTCTCACTCGACGCTGGCGCGTCTCGTGATCAAATGTTTACCTGCGAAAAAACAATGTGTTCATCTCTTGTAGGAAAATATACTGTTTTACTTTTGAAGACAAAACAAGACTGAAAACTATTTTTGTTTTTATTAATTTGAACGAAAACGTCATGCCAAATGTGAAAACGGCATGCTAAATTTGAAAATCTATTAATTGAAATGTTCACCACAGACTTGCCATAGAAACAGACTTTAATCAACGATTTGTTCCTCTTTCGTAAGCTAATTAAAATAACTGGACATGCTAGAGAGCTGGTCTAAGGAAGTATCAGGTTCGTTTATACGAAATTAACTTACCTCCAAGGACCAATCAAAAGCGACATCCTTTTCTTATTGAAGATCTACTATCCTGCAGGATACATGTTTTTACAACACAAGGCTCAGAATTTATCACAGTCATCAGTAAGACTGATCATATATCCAAGGACTGCAACCTTACTACATCATGATGTAGTGCCATACAAAGTGGTAATGTTCATGATAAGCTTCCTATGCTAACTATCAAAAATTTGCAGTAAATGCAGTGAAAACTATTTTTTTTTTTTTAATAAAATGTGTTGTGTAGTAGGAATTACAATATGTATCACAATAACACATAAAAACCTTTTAAGACCAAGGTCGCACAGCAACATACGTTCAAAGGTGTTGATGGACGTAAATCTTTCTTTTTATTTTTTTATTAATTTTTTGTTAAGGAATAAATAACTAAACAAAAAATCCTATCACTGACAAAATATGACATAGGCCAATATTTTATGATAGAATAGATAAAATAAAAGTAAGTTAAAAAGTAAACAGCAAATTTTTACAAAAATTTCCTGAAACAAAACAAAAATGTAGTTGCCAATAATCCAGCCAGTTGCATATTCCTTGATCCTGTGACTCACTGTTTTTCTTATAGATTAAAGCCCACACTTAGTTATATGAAGGCTCGTTTCCCTAAGAAAGCAATAGCGTCTCATCATCAAGGATTATTTCACAGCTAAGATTGAGGGTGCTGCCGTTGACTGAATACGGTTCATCCGCCACCACCCGTCTATTTGGTCGTCACACATATTAATTGAAATATCGTTGGGAAACTCGGTCTTTGATTTGGAAACAATCAATAGCTGTGTTTTGGTGGAATTAAAATTGACCAAATTTTTGTCACCCCAATCGGCGACTTTTTTTAGGTCCTCGTTTACATTTATGGCAGCGTCTCTCCGGACGGGATTTATTCGTTCATGCATTTTACCCTTTGAAGATAGGGAGACAAATGACTTGTGCAGTGTACTATCATCTGCAAAACTATTTATTAGGTTACTGGTGATTTGCAACAGTTCGTTGATATAAATTAAAAATAAAGTGGGGGATAAAACTGAGCCTTTGGGTACACCAGCGGTTATTAATTTAGACTCAGAAGAAAAGCCATCTATAGATACCGAGATGTATCGGTTAGACAGAAAATTTTGAATCAACTTCACGACTGCGGGATGAAAACCGTACGCAACGAGCTTGTTGATCAAGTTGGCATGCCAAATTCGATCAAATGCTTTTGAGATGTCTAATGCGATCACGTACGTTTCACCACCTTTCTCAATTTTGCTATTTCAAAGATGTGCCACATAGTTCAATAGATCGGTTGTTGATCTTTTTTTTCTAAAACCGTATTGGCTGTCAGATATCAAATGGTTGTCTTCCAAAAATTTGGATATGTAGGAATTAATATAGTGCTCGTATATTTTAGACATGACTGGGAGTAAGGCTATTGGTCTGTAATTTAAAATATCACATTTCGTTCCTTTTTTTGGGACAAGCTGGACATTGGCCAGCTTCCAGCAGGATGGATAAATACCAGATGTATAGGATTTATAAAATATTTTGGTGAGGGTTGTTGCAAGTTCTTTTGAAAATCTTTTTAGAATAACAGGAGGAATGTTGTCCAGACCAGAAGCTTTGTTGTTGTTTAACCCCCTTAAAAGTTTTTCGACAATTTTGGGTTTGAAATGTAATTGTTTCATATTAACTCCTGAAGACTGGATTTGGGATATTTCTTTAGGAGTTTCTAAAACTGTTGAATTTGAAGCAAAGCGTTCCGCGAACAATGTAGCTTTCCTTGCAGGGTCAGTAACGATTGAATCACCATCAATGATAGGAGGGATAGAAGATTTAGTACCACAATTTAAAGAATTAATGGCACTGTAAAAACTTTTGTCAGAATTGACATACTCGAAAGTTTTGCCGCTTTCGCTCTGTCAATCTCAGCTTTTTCGTTTTCAATTATCTGGTTTGATATTTTATTAGCCTTTAAATATTGGGATCGATTAACAGAGTTTTTTTTATGAATCCAAATATTAAATAATCTACGTTTGTTTCTAAGAGCCAATTTGGCTGCTTTCGAAAACAAATATTTTTGTTGGGGTTTCATTATTGAAAAGGGAACGAATTTGGTAATACCGAATTGAATGGTTTCAGTAAAGTTTTGAGCAGAAACACTTACATCGTCAGTATAAAAACAATGACGATCAAAAGGGAAACCTTGAAAAAAAACTTGGGAGACCATTGGTGTCCATTTTTGAAAAGTGAAATATTTTACGGGACTTGGGAACTCTAGTTTGTAGCAAATCAGTTTTGATAACTAATGTGATTAGATAATGGTCAGAATTTCCAATACTACCCTTATCGACATCGACACTCGTAATATCTGGCATAGATGTGAGATAAAGGTTTAAGAGAAAACTTTTATCACCGCCATTACGAGGAGTGAAAGTTGGGCTTTTTACAATCTGCGTCAGGTCGTGCGATGCAGCAAATATTTCTGCCTGCCTTCCATTGTTGTCGTCGTCGGTCATTTTGGAAAATTCCAACCACGATTTGTTGTGGACGTTGAAGTCACCGGTAACGATAACCTCACAACTTTGAAATTGTGCTCTAATTTCGTCGACAACATTAGTCAAGTCATTGAAAAAATTGGGATTATGTTGGTTTGGGGACCGGTATAGAGCTATTGTAAAAAAAGAAATTTCAGGTAGACAAACCTTAAATACTACTGTACTGTAGCCATCACCATGTACTTCATAATTTGGAAAGCGTTTATATGCAACACTCTCATGAATGTATGCACATAAACCTTGATGGAGTTTAAAAGCTGATTCAAGCCTATATTTGGGATTTAGTGTTACGTCATAGGGATAGTTTTCAGAAACTTGTGTTTCTGTAAGAAAAAGAATATACGGTTGGTCGTGCTCGAGATGATGTTGCACGGCGTCCCGGTTGGCATTCATAATATGGCTTACATATTAGAACAGAAGCACTCAACGTAAGGAAAATAGAAAACGGATACTTAAACAAAACAGACTAGGAAGAATGAGAGTCATCGTCGTTTTAAAAATATCTTCAGACTATGCAACAATGGTTATAGCGGCCCATTAGCAACATAGTTGATGAGTTAAAAAACAAGTATGATGCCAAGAGAATTCTTCAGTCGACAACAAAAATAAAAAGAAATCGTTTCAAATGGCATTCAAATCGACAGTAACCTTAGCTATCCGTCTAATTAAAAAACATCAAACAACACTTTTGTCACTATAAAACTGCCAAATGCTTTCTTTAAACGGCAAGAGGCGATATGGTTGATCTAAAACATAAATCAAATCCTAAATGATGAAAAACGTGATCTACGCAGGTGAAAAAGTTGAAATTTGAACTTGACCATTTTTGATTTTCCTGAAACTTGGCATATAAGTAGTATGGACAAAATAAAAAATGTTACTTATTCTAAAATTTTTTTAAAGTGCATAGTTTGAGCATAGGGGGCACCCCAACATGCATGAAAAATGAAAATTCTGCCTATCCGATGTAACTTTGAAATTAAATTGCTCAAGAACGGCTATACCGATTTCATCAAATTTTTTTTTGTTTGATAGATGATTAATTATTCGTTTGAAAAAAAATTAATTTATTGTTTTTGTAATTAATTTTTAAATAAAAATATAAAAATAACTTTTTTAAAGATGGCGCTAGGGTCAAAGATCAATTGGACTTTGATTAATTTTTTTCTGAAAATAGTTCTATTCTTAGTTCTATTATCGAACTTCAGTGGTTAAAATTTTTTGATGATAAAAATTGTTCGAAAAACTAATGAACAATTAGAATTTTAGAATTACTAAAAATCTTTAAAATTATATATCTCAAGAACAAGAATTTTAGCCTCTTTGAAAATTTGATATATTTTAGAATAAAGATAGAACTATTTTCAGAAAAAAAATTAATTAAATTCCAATTGATCTTTGACTCTAGCGCCATCCTTAAAAAAGTTTTTTTAATATTTTTATTTAAAAATTAATCATAAAAACAGTAAATTAATTTTTTTCAAACGACTAATTAATCATCTATCAAACAAAAAATAGTTTGATGAAATCGGTATCGGTATCGGTTATACTATTCTTGAGCAATTTAATTTCAAAGTTACATCGGATTGGCAGAATTTTCATTTTTCATGCCCTATGCTCAAACTATGCACTTTAAAAAAATTTTAAAATAATGTGTATTTTTTATTTTGTCCATACTACTTATATGCTAAGTTCCAGGAAAATCAAAAGTGGTCAAGTTTTCACAACTCTGTCTAGAACACGTTTTTCATCAAATACGGAACGTTCACAAGACAACAAACTGCATCCAATTGTGCCAAAAATTTGTGGAGACTGAGTCTAAATATTTACCATCAACCACTAAGAACGTTGCTTGGTAAGAGTTAATGAACGCAGCCAAAAGAAGCAGAGATTAACTCTAGACATATCCATAAGTTATACCACAATAGCAAATCAAATGAAACTTTTAACATGATAGAAGATGAGACAGAGCAAAATCCCGCTATTCAAAGTTCGATTGACTGACGCCAAAAAACAATGAACTTTGCCATATGCAAAAATGGACTAGCGTCTTTGATTAAATTTTTTTAAATTTTTTGTATATGAAGTTTTATATTTCAAGATGGCGCAATAAGTCCACGATTTTTTCAGATCTCAAAAACAGGCAGGCTCACAATATCGGTTTTGGACAGAGGAAACTGTCTCAGAGGAAAACATTCTGGAAAATTCTAGCAACCCACTAAATAATACAAGTAACTCTTATTAGATCGGATGATAATAGAAAATTGTTCAATTCTTAATGAATACACAATTTCCTTCAATTTTTTATGTTGTCTTATAAACCAGCACTACCCAAGTAGGTTTTGCCAGACATTGACATACGGCCAAGCACTGGTCCATTAATGGTTAACAGTACTTGGCTATTGTTACCAATACTAGAACCAATCATCGGCCGATCTATGGTTTACAGAAAATAGCCAGTATATTGTTACCTTTGAATGGCTAAGCAATGGCCCATGAATGGTAAATATTACTTGGCTATTGTTATTGGGCGAGTACTGTAGCCACGAATTTACCGATCTGTCATTTTTTTAAATTTCACTAGAGTACTATCCCTTTTAGAAATACATAGTTTGAAAAATTTCACATATAGTTTAGTTATCACCTTGCCCGTCAAACAATTGGCGTCTGTGCGTCTGTTTAACAAGCGCAAATGTGCCCAAGATTAAATATTTTGCTTGCTTAACGTACACAAAAAATATAAGTTTTCAATCTTTCTACAAGCGCTTTTGCATGTCCTTATCTTGTCCTTTGTTCTTAAACACAGTTCAAACACTTAGCAACCACAGAAGTATGATCTCCTCTGTATGCCCTGCGTATGTCGCATTACAAACCTTCAAGATTAAGTTATAAAAACAATTTCTTGCATTATAAACATACAAAAATACATTTTTGTGTGCCTGTTCTGAGCATAGTCGCTGTTCGCCCTTATCGAACAAAAAACATAAATTTTAGTAGTATAAACACAAAATTAATGTTTTTGCAAATGTTCTGTGCACAGGCTACGTTTGTTCTTAACGAAAATCAAAATATAAATTAGATTTTTAACACAAAACATGTGCGTGTTTTGATCATGGACCGCGCTTATCGCTATATAATAAAGAAAATATAAATAATAATAAAGTTTTTTAAGTAAGAGTAATGATACAGGTTTGTGTATATGTTCTGGGCATGGTCGGCGCTCGTCCTTAACTAACATAAATTAGTACTGTCAATCACAATAAATTTTTTGGTGCATGTTCTGGGGATGGGCCACGTTCGTCGTTACCGAAAATCATAAAAAAATTAGTATTGTAAACATTAAACATGTGTTATTCTGCGTGTGATTTGAGCATGGTCCGCGTTCGCCGTTATAATAAACAAATTAATGATTTAGTATTACAAGTAATTCAAGTAAGAGTAGTGAGTTATGCAAGTTCGTGTGCATGTTTCGCGCATAAACTGCGCCCCCACTCATCAAATAATCAAGAAATAAGTTAATGTGAGTTAACATACACGTGTTAATATTTTTATTTTGACGCGTACGATGCCAACATTACTTAGGCCATATTTAGTTTGCACTTTGCAGATAGATTTTTAATAAATCAAACCAAAATAATTTATTCTGTAATTAGTGACAAAATCTGTGAAACATTAATAAATATATATCATATTAATTATAGGTAAGAATATTATTGTAATCTTTTGTGTAGTTTGGTTGTTTAACATGTACACGTATTTACTAACTTTATTTCTTAAAATTGTTTTAAAATATGTATCTACATTTTACATTTTGAATAATATTTAATTGCATGGAATCCAAAAATGATTTGTGGAAAGAAATACATTAAATTAATTTTCAGTGTCATTTGTATCTGTGCATGTTTAGCGCTTCATCGCGAGCTAGAATATTATATTTAATTTTATAAGACGTTCTTCTAAAATTTGTTTCGATATTTTTGCTTTTTCAGACATTTGTAATAATTTCATATACTTCTTATAATATCTGCTGAAACATCTGCTGGGATTCAACGTATTCGTGAACGGAAAAGTCATGATTAAAAAATGGTAAGAAACATTAATTTTATCATTAAATTTGTACATATTTTTATTAAAACAATTTAATAATTAATATTCCATTATTTTAGAAGTCATTCAACTAATATTTAACGAGCAGCATGGTACGCAGCATTACGTCGTTAATTTCAAGAGATTTCCAATGAAGATTTTAAGGAAAAAATGCTGCATGCCATCAGCGATTTTATTAGAGCTCTTCTCGCTCGCCACAAAGAAAAATCCGTTTCTATGGTAAAATTTAAAATTACGTATATAATATAGTTATCTTTTGATTTTTTAATTTTGTTATATATGTATAAACCATTATAAATCATTTCGAGTATTTAAAATAAAACTATAAATTAATAAAAAAAAATAGTTTTTTTGCAAATAAAGAGATTGTACACCGTCAGTGTAAGTGGCATGGCCGTTAGACATACTTTTGAGACTGACCATAAGCATTTCTTTGAGCTTGTTCTGTGTTCATGCGCAAGAGATTGTACACCGTAAGTGCAAGTTGAATGGACGTTAAACACACTTTTCAGACTGACCGTAATCATTCCTTTGAGCTTGTTCTGTGTTCATGCGCAAGAGATTGTACACCGTCAGAGTAAGTAGCATGGACCTTAAACACGCTTTTGAGACTGACCATAAGCATTTCTTTGAGCTTGTTTTGCGCTCATACGCAAGAGATTGCACACCGTCAGTGCAAGTGGCATGAACATTAATCACACTTTTGGAACTGTCCATAAGCAATCCTTTGTGTCTGTTCTGTGGTCAAGCGCAAAAGATTGGGCATTGCCAAGACAAGCACTTGCGCTAAGGGGTTTAATGCAATGTGTATGTACTTCTGAATGACTTGTGTCGTACTGCGCTTGTCGCGTACACAAGGACGCAAAACATGCATTTTACAAACGCAAATGTTGAAATTGTTTGACGGGTTGTCGGTTGAAAGACTATGGTAATAAAGAAAAGGTTGGTATATGTTTTAATTTGTTTTCATTTCTATTTTATTTTAATTATTTTGTGAATAATTTATTTAAATTTATGTATAAAAAATATTTTTTTTATGGCGGAGTACTGGCGGAGTCAGGGCGGTGTTTGCCGCATTACTCAGCCATTCTTGCAACTGAACCAGTTGTATGGGGAGTTTTGAATTTTTTCCGTCATTTTTATTTTATTTTGAATTAGTTTGTATTTAATTTATTTAAATTTACATATGATAATAATGTATATTTTTTTTAACGGCCCAGTCATGGTTTCCAGTATTTGGCCCAAGAATGGCACCGTTTATTGTCCGAAGTTATCATCGAGTAAAATTATGTTAATGGCCCAGTCGTGGTTGCCAGTGCTCACCCATTGCTGTATTACTGGCGGCCAGTAATGGACCATTACTGGACCAGTTGTACAACCTTGTATGGGTATGGACTTAAATAAATGTAGTGATTGATATCGAGAAACCGGTAACCAATATAATACCTGAATCAACAATAAAGTAATTGACAATTGCCCAAATACTCCTTAAGTAAAAAGTGTGGTCTCTACTGTCATGGATTTGAATAATCAAAACCTAATCAGAGAGCTGAATATTGAAGATTGTGAAGTAATGGGTCACACCGATGTTACAATTGGTTCAGTAATTGGTTAAGTAATAGTTCACACCGATCGGACAAATTCTCAGCTGCATTACAAGAACCAATGCACTTTGCAACACTATTAGCTGGATGGATCCTAGGACTACATATAGCTCATTGGCGTACATCTGTGATAATCTGGTAGACAGAACTTTCTAGTGCAGTCAACATAAAATTGGTTGAAACATTACAAAGACTGCATTGCTTGTTTACGTGTGGAGCACTACGAATATTTCTTACTATGGAGTATTCAATATTTTCTATTCCTTTTTTTACACGTTACAGGGAATTGCTGGTTGTATCTAGTAAAACAGCCTATTTTGCGAGTGTCACTTTTTTTGGGTTGAGTTCTAACCAAACAAATTGACTACGCTAATGCCAGAGTAGGCTTTAAAAATAATTTGTGATTTCTTACTTCTTAGATATGCTTTGAAGGTGTCGGTGATGTACGACGAATAACATAACCAGATATCGTTTAAACTGTGTTTTGTAAACGATAGGAGTTTTAAGAAGCTGTAAGGACAGAAATATTGCACCATTTTTTGTTTGCGTAGCACTGGTCAATAAATATGTGTGCTCTTCTTAACTTGAATAGGAACTCCAAACAGTACGAGTTGTTAGAGAGAGATCCGTGGTATTACAAGAGACCTGTTCTAAGACTGTCGTCGTGACCTAGTACAATGATAACAATTACGGCAACCAAACCGGACCAAAAGTAAATACTGATAAAACTGTATGTAGTTTAATTTGGAATTGGAGTCATAGTTTTGATAGGGTGCAAATATGAGTGTATTAGGCGCTGGATCGGTCAGATATCTTGATAACCTTGACTTTAAACTGCACAACCTTTTCTTGTTCTCTGTACAGCCAGTAGGTAACCACAAAGAGTGATTGGTTATACATGTATATGTCGAATTAAGTACGCCAACAAAAGTCACTGTATGTGCTTTTATAGAGCACCAGGTTTGCAACAATTATTTGGGATGTAATATATTTGGTATGTAATATTGGGATGTAATTTTGGGATGTAATTTTTGTAAAAAAAATTTGGTACTAAGCATGTTATCATTAGTGAAATATCCAGTTATGAGATCAGCGTACCAAATTCCCTACCATCTAATAAAGCAACCAATTTTTATCACCATTCTAAGGAACAACAACAGCAATAGCACGATATTATCAGCACAGTTTCTAATTTTAACCATATTGGGTTGGGTAAAACTACTTTTTTGACCCACTATGATACCGCTTGGCATAATTAAGGAAAGTCAGAGCGCTTGATAACGGGAAGTCTAGGCTTTGTTTGGATTCTCGTAGGCTAAACGAAGTAACTAAAAATGATACCTATCCGTTACTCAAAAACTTATTCGTACGCAAAAAAACTATATAGTGTGACTGAATTCAAAATTTTTAGCAGCGGTATTGAACATAAAATGTAGTGGTATTGAGCATAAATCTAGAGCATATATCAAAAGGCTGCAGTTTTCTGGTTAAAAGAACAACAGAATCTTTACGAGCGCTTTGCAAGATGGAGTTTGAAGCTTCAAGCGTTTAATTTTACTTTCGATCACCGGGAAACACTTAAAATATTGTCCCGGATGTCCTCTCTTGCATCCACGTTGACGAAATGTGTAACTTCGATAAAGTGATGAACCAGAGAATGAAGAACTGATTCAAGAGATGTCAGGTGATAACAAAACAAACATAAAACATTCAATGAACGAATTTATATACATTTGGCATCGTACACAGCTGTTTCACAATAGAAACTGATAGTTCATCACAAACTGGCCACCTCTTCTATCCAACAGGCTCATGATCCACCATTACAGCGTATCAAGGAGTAGCAAGAGCTCAAGATCGGCTAAAACGACTATACTTTTGGCGAAATATGACGTACGAAATAATATTATATATCAAAAACTGTGATATTTATAAGATGTTGAAAATCACAAACTATATAATCAAACCTCCAATGGGCAATGCATTATCGTTATTTTTGACATATTCTTCTTTTTTGTAATTGATTGCAAAACCAATTCACCAAACTACCACCGAAGCTATATGCACATTTGGAGCGGGATGTATGTCTAAAGTTTTTTTGTTTCTGAAGGTATTTTCACTGATAATGGAAAATAATTTGCTTCAAATATGCTCTATGGCTTCCTTTCAAAGTATGAGGCTAATAATGTTTTTACCTCGAAATTTTCACCTCAGACGAACGCTTTTGAGTGAGTTATACATCATTACCACCAGAATTTGATTAGATTAGATTGATTAGATTATTTGATTTGATTACCACCACAATTGGGACAGACTTTTTAGTATTTGGACAACCATGGCTTACCACGATAACGATTACAATCTCATAAGAGAGAAACATAATTTAGGATGCAAACCTTTTGGCTGTGACATCAAAACCTGAAATGTTGTCAATTATTCAGGAAAGGGTTCTTGAAAATTTGAAACAGGCATATTATCAGAACCGAACTAGATATAACCCGTCGCTTTCGTCAATTTGTGGCACAACAAGATGTTTTTTTTCGAAATTTTAAAAAAAGCGTAGCTTCCAAAAATTTACATCCAAATTTGCACCAAAATTCTAAAAGTCTCGTATTCATAAGCTTATTAGTAATGTTGCCTACAAGATGTAGGATTTGTAGGGCAAAAGTCTTGGGGTGTATCATTTAAAAGCTATTAAGGGTTAATAAAACTGTAGAACCCAACCTGGAGTATTATCAGGGTAATGGATCAGCTCCACGATTTGTAATCAATTTTACTATGATTAAAATTGGTCCCACCTGTCCTTATTGTAAATTAAAATGAGTTTTTTTTATTGTTGTACAACAAATTGTCTGTACACCATCCCTTAACATAATTATTCCTATGTTTTGAATCGACAAAGTTGTTCAGATTATTCCATGGTGTAATGATTAGTTGGTCGAAGGAACGAAAATATTAGTTTTCTAATGAAATACTATGTAAACCAACTAAACGGGATTTATTTATTGTTGATTATTAGAGTAATTGTTGTTAAATTTATATTTATAATTATTAGACCAAGTGTTAAATAATTGAATTGGTACAAATTATTGTTGTTGAAAGAAAAGTAATTAATCATAAACTTTATATTAGAGTGATTTCTTTAGATGAGTGGAGTGGCAGCAAAAAGGGTTTTAGATGTTACCAACAGCTCAGGTAATCGAAGTGTGGTTACAGATGTTACTTTACCGGTACGATATGTTGGTGGTAATTTTACCGTAAAATTACCGGTAAGATTGGTGAAATTGGAAATATTGGTAAGAAAGCTATTTCAAAACATAGTTACAATTTCATTTAATTCAAAATTGATGACTATCACAACCATTTCTAATTTATAAAAACATAAAATGCAAATCAAATATATTATTATCGAGTGTAAATATCATAACTCGCAGAGCATTATAGACAGGAAGATACATATGCAACAATGGCAAATTCCTTTATGCCCCATCCATACATAAACGAAGTTCAGCTGTTGTTCTTTCAGCTGTTATTCTTTAGGACATATAGAAAACAGGTTGCCCGCTATTTCCACAGCTGCAAAAACGCAACAAATCCTGAACACACTGACTACAACGATAACTCCTTTTTTTACTGTTATGTAAACCTATGTGTGTTTAAAAACACTGCTGTATTCGAAAATGTTTTAGGCGACATCGAATAGAAGTAGAAATGCATTTCAATGGCTCAAATGCAAAGAGAAAATTGACAGATAACCTAATATTTTCAATAAAACTTGCTTTATTTAAACTGTACGCAATGGATCCCAACAAGCTTCTTTCATCGCATTTGGTTAGAAAATGAACCCAGTTCAACGTTTTTCTTGCAGTTGAGAATAATTGTCAATGGCGTTACACATGTCACTTTTTGCGTACAACACTTGGCACGGCCAACACTGAGATAAATGTATTAACTACGAGTGCAACACATCAATACATCAAAAATTTAATTCATGCATTGTTTGTTTTTCGTTCATGGGAAAATATAAATCGCAAATTACTGTAGATATTTGCCTTCGAAAACGCAAGGAATATTTAAATATGAACGTGCGTTTCGTGGCAAAAATTTACATCGAAGCATTGATAATGGTTCGTTGCGTTGCGGTTTTGTTGCTGCTGATCGTTCAATGTAAAATTATAACTTGAACAAAATTACTACACGAGTGAGTCTTGAAGGTGGAGGGTGATTGACACGGGTAATCAGCAAACTGTCAATAACAGGGTGAAAGAAACCTTTTTTATGGCACCAATTTGATACCGAAATGACATAGATTTAGCTTTTGCCTCATCCAGAATAGCTGCGTTATTGCTACTAGGTGAAAAAACTACCCATTCCAACCCACCGATCGACACCAGTAGACAAAATAAATGTTTGCCTAAAGTATTCTACTTTGTGGCAAGACGTAGAGACGTTTTAAATTTCCTACATTTATGGGCCTTCAGCTGCAAATTGATAGATCAGCTGAGATATTCTCACAACAATGTGCACGCAATTTTCAGTTATACGGGGTGTCAACAAAAAGCACAAACTTTAATTTTTATCAAATAAAAATTATTCAAATTTTATTGCAATTTCACTAATTTTAAAAAGCCTACGTAATATTACCAATTTTACCATGGGTGTGTGGTGTGGTTATGTTATACAAATTTAAATGATGAAATGTGAAATGTGAAATGTATTGTCTGTTACATTACGAATTTTTAGCGATGAAGCTAGCAGCAAAATTTAAACTTGACATTCATTAAAATTTAAATTGTCCTTGGTAAAAAATAAGAAGCATCATAGCCTCATATTCATACACAGTTTATACCATGACATTTCAAAATGTATCAATATGAAATATGAAACACACACAAGAGATTAGTCATAAAAATTATTAGTTTTCAGACAAAACGTGTGAGAAACATTGAAAATAAGTATATTGTTTTTATATTGGTTAATATTGAAATTGAATAACAAATAAAGAAAATTTCAAGCTCACAGTACTACACTCTGTGGGAGATTTAAAAATTAAAGAATCGATGGTAATAATTAAAACAAAAAATGCAAAATGATCTCTTTTCTTAATGTTTAAACATCTAAAAAAATCATCTAGTATGAACGTGCGTATAAAAAATCATTTGAACATCGAACGTGCTCAATTTCTAGTTAACGCGATATACATTTTTTGTACACACGTTGCAAATTTCTGTTTTGTACATGCAAGTTATATTTCAATCCTATGTATACTAGCAAGAAAGCAACGACATAACCAAATTCACATGTCACCACGGTTGAATTAAGTTAATCCCTTTAAAACTCAAATATTCAACCAATTATAATTTAACGAAATTAATTTAACATTTTCTTTAAAAAAATCAAGTTTAAGAGTAAGCATTAAATCAAATAAAAACGAAACATCCTTTAATTGTAATAAAATAATAAATAAAAGGGAAACAGGTAATATAATAATCTTCGTACAAATAAAGAAAACCACTTAAGAAATCTTTCGAATAAAACGAAACCGTTTTTTGTTGTTGTGTTGTTGTACGATTGTACAACAATTTGCAGTCATTCTATTTTTAGTTTAAATGTTTCGTTTAATCGCAATTAATTAAATTTATGATGCAATAATTGATGAACGATTAAGACGTAAAGGAAAAAAATGCCTCTTTCGAAATTTGTTTATAATTTGTTCTGGAAATTGGTTTAATGTGAGGTTTTGTAAGCTGAATTTTTTTTTATCGCACATGTTGCAGATTTTTATGAAAAGTTTTGATATACAAATCTTTGGAACCAACTATTCGAAATCCATTCGTTTTTTTTGTCAAGCAGAAACAATAACTGTAACCATTTGCTTATATTCCACCCATTATTTTAAAAACCTTTTCCAAAGAACTTGCACCAACTTTAACTAAAATATTCTACCAATCCTACAAATCTGGTATATTTCCCTCGTGCTGGAAGTTGGCAAATGTCCAGCCCGTCCCCAAAAAGGGACCAAGATCCGATATCTCAAATTATAGGCCAATAGCTTTACTATCGGTCCTATCCAAAGTCTATGAGCATTATATTAATACACATATTTCAAAATTTCTGGAAGAAAATCATTTAATATCCGACAGCCAATACGGTTTTCGAAACAAAAGATCAACTACCGATCTATTAAACTATGTAGCGCATTGTTGGAACAGCATACTTGATAAAGGTGGTGAAACATACGTTATCGCTTTAGACATCTCCAAGGCATTCGATCGAGTCTGGCATGCCAACTTAATCAACAAGCTCGTTGCGTACGGTTTTCATCCCAATGTTGTGAAGCTGATTCAAAATTTTCTATCCGACCGATACATTTCGGTAACCTTAGACGGATATTCTTCTGAGTCTAAACTAATTAACGCTGGTGTACCCCAAGGCTCAGTATTGTCCCCAACCCTATTTTTGATTTATATCAACGAATTGTTGAAAATCACCAGCAACCCAATAAATAGTTTTGCAGATGATAGTACTCTGCACAAGTCGTTCGAGCCCCTTCCTTCAAAAGGTAAAATGCACGAACGAATTAATCCTGCCCGGAGAGACGCTGCCATAAACGTGAACAAAGACCTGAATAAAGTCGCCGACTGGGGTGACCAAAACCTTGTCAATTTCAACTCCACCAAAACACAGCTGTTGATTGTTTCCAGATTAAAGACCGAGTTCCCCAAAGATATTTTATTTAGTATGTGTGATGAACCAATGGGTGAATGTAAAAACATTCGTTTATTGGGTGTCACAGTTTCAAATGACCTACTCTGGAACGATCATGTAATGGCGATGGCAAAAAGCGCGTCTAAAAAACTCGGCCTCCTAAATAGATGCAAAAAATTTTTCACTCCATACCAATTGCTCCATGTTTATAAGTCCTATATTCGTCCCTGTATGGAGTACTGCTGTCAAGTTTGGGGTGCTGCCTCTGTTTCCATCTTGGCCCTCTTGGACTCTGTTCAAAAGCGAGCTATACGAATTGTAGGTGATCGAACTTTGACATCACAACTTGATTCCCTACAACATCGTCGCACTGTTGCTGACCTCGTTGTTTTTTACAAATATCGTCATCAGCAGTGCTCAGATGAAATCAGCGGCATCATGCCTCAAACTTATTCTTACCCCCGTTCCACTCGGCAATCGGCTGCCGCAACCAGTGAAACGGTAAAGATCCCGCGCTGTCATACTGGCAGATCGCAGAGAGACTTCTTTGTCCGAACTGCGTACAAATGGAATAGTTTGCCGGAACACTTAGTCTCAGGTGGCTTCAACCCACAGATGTTTAAAAAAAGCGTTAATCTACACCTCAGAACGCCAGTTGTTGTGGGACCCAGGTCTAGACCTAGGTCTTAAAAGGTATTTATGTGTTGTTGTGACACATATTCTAAACCCTATTACACAACACATTTTATTAAAAAAAAAAAAAAAAAAAAAATATTTTAACCAAAAGTAAAACAAATAAATATAAAATGTTACTTTAAGTATAACAATAAATTAAAGAATTACGAAAAAAAAATTGTTTTATTCAAAAATTGCAATATAAATCACATAAAAATGGTAAAACGATAAATTTAAATGAATCACATTTATATCACCACAAAATACCGAATAACATTTCTTCCGTAACGTTTTTTTTTTGTTGTTTTATCTCACTTTTTTTTTTGCAAACACAACATTAACAATACATATATTGCCAATATTCCAAAAATAAAAACATTATGGTAACTTTTAAGAAACATAATTGTACTATATATTAAATGTAAATCAATGTATTATTATTATTACTATTTGAATGCATAACATATATCGTGTAATACTCTATTCGGTCATGATTTATCATATTTCTGCGGTTTATCCCTTTTAAGATCAATATTATTGATTTATATTGAGTTTTCTTTTTTTCTTTTCTTAAATAAAAACCGACAAAAAGAAGACAAATGTTTATTGAAAATATATTTACATTTTATAGTTACTCGTAAGTCGTACCTATAAGTGAAAATGGCACTTTTTTCGATACAAAAAAATATTAATTTAATTATATAATAATATATTTTAGATAACAATCACGATTGTTTTGTAAGAGATACACTTTATCCTTCCCTACTTGGTTTAAGTTTTTGCAATTAAAAATTGAACCAACAAATTTAAATATACCTTAAAAATTTTAAGTTTAAGGATAAATTATAGAAAATAAAATAAATAGCTTCTCATATTTTAACCACGATTTTTCTATTTATTATTTTATAGTTTTCTTGTGGTTTTTTACCTTTAAATGTTTTCCAATAACTTACAATATGTTTACCATTAAAAACAACGATGTTGGAAAATTATTTCAACCACAAATTAATTATCAATCAAAAAGATTAAAACTGATAAACTATAATGGTTTATGCTGGGAGAATGTAATAGAAATAATTTATTACTATTTCTTAAAGTTAAAGCAAATTCATTATATTAGTTTTAGATTAAAAATAATTATAACTCAAATTGCATTCACAAAACGTTAACCATATAACAAACTATATAAAATATAAAATAATATTTGCAACCGGTCAAAACATCTGAATGACGATAGCTCGATTGGTAAACCAAAACTTTTACGCTCTAATTAATATAAACTTTAACATGAAATTACATCAATTTGTCTGTCAATTTTTTGCATTAGCTGTTCATTAATCATAATATTATTTTTAAAATTTACTCTTTTGTTTCAAGCTTTCAATCAATATTAAGAGAAATAGTAAAACAATTATCCATATTATTCATTAATATTTTCGGTAATTATTCTGTCTACTACGAATACTAATCTTTGGAATTTCATCGAAATTGAAGAAAACGTAACAAGGAGATCAATTGTATTTTTATTTATTATTTTCAGTTATACAGAATGAAGGACAAATAAAGTCAGGTCGGTAAGTTAGGTTAGTCAAATATCAGGTCATCAATATATACAACCAAGTTTACCATTGTTTTAATAATAAATGTTTCAAAAGGTTGAATTTTGTATTGAATTAAAGATATCTAACACACAAACACTTAATTATTAACCTGTCGTACGTTGGAATTTATGCAATTTATTTTCTTTTTGAAAGTAAGCAGTAATTAGGATTCATGTAATTTTTGGAATGAGTCGAATGAAGAATAATGTCGTACAATATTTTGGTTCTGAACTTTTAAAAGTGTTCGTAAGTGCACGTCATTGAAATTTATTTGTGTAGACGCGAAATTAATTCAAGTTAAATTTCAAATAAAGCGTAATAGTTTATGTTCAAACATTACACTGGCGACGGGGATAAACAGTTATAAAAATTAAAAGAATTGTAACTAAGCAACAGCAAAGAACAAAAGATTAAAATTTGAGACAGAAATAAAAAAAAATTTAAAATTTGTGGTCTTTCGAGCCGGATTATTAGTTTTAAAAAAAATTTAAGAATATTAGGAGGAAAGTTTTATTGCAGGTTGTGTAATTTATTTGTGTAAATGCGAAATCAATTCAAATTAAATTAAAAATAAAACGAAATGTTTATGTCTAAATTTTACACTGGCGACGAGGATAAACAGTTGTAAAAATTAAAAAGAATTTTAGAATTTTAAAAAAGCAAAAGAAAAGAACAATAGTTTAAAATGTGAGATAAAAAACAAAAAATTAAATAATTTAAAATTTGTGGTCCTTCGAGCCGGATTATAATTTTTTGAACAAATTTAAGAAGTAGAGGAAAGTTGGATTGGCAATAATTCTACAATTTGTTTAATTCATGGATTTACGAGAATACGATAATGGCCGATCGATCGATAGAAATTTCATCTTTGAAAACTTTTTGTCTTGTGTTGTCTTAAACCTACAATTAAATTATTGCATGTTTCTACTAGTAGTGAATGTCTTGTATGTTAGAACAATAAGTCAATAAATCATATTAAAATGCATCGACACTGGTTTAGTGGTCTGAGCGAAACACATATGGTATTCAGATGTAAAGTTATTCGAAGGCTCGATATTTGTAGGAGAATGCACCATTCTTTGTAACAGCTTGATTATCTTAAAAGTTCATAAATTTTATCAAATGTTTTAGTTGTAAATTTAGAAAGAAGCCTGTGTAATACAAGCAATAGTAAGATATCATTAGAACATTAGAACTTCCGTCGGTGGAGTTTGATATTTTAAATGGATGTAAGCTAGATAGTCTAGACTCTAGAGCTGGCTGCACTGCTTCATGAAAAATACTATTTTTGAAAATTCTCAAACCAAAACATATGTTAAACAAGGACGGGACACCCATTGCACAAGAAGATATTTTTGGGTGGATAATTGCAGAAGAAATTCTTTTTTATTTTTGTATCAACATCTTTTCTTGTCAATTTATAGATACTAAAATTGATATCGATCAATTCTTGAGAAGGTTTTGGGAGATCAAAGAGATTCTAAAAGCGAAAACTTAATCGACGAAGAAATGAGGTGCGAAGAGCACTTTAAGGAAAATACTTCCAATTAAAGTTATGGATCTTGATTTAAGAGAATCAAAATGGCTAGCATTGAAATGGTAAAAGACTATGATGGATTGATTTTCCATTAATGATGCATTCAGAAGTTCATATGTTGACTTTATGAATGAGCATAAGTTGCTGAATTATATGAAACTAATACCTGAATTCAAAGTTTAAGCAAGTGCACAAGCATTATTTTACTTTCCACGCAACGGAGTGGTGAAGGAAACAAATGGTACCACTAAATTACGGGTTGTATTTGATGCTTAAATTATAAGCGGTCATCAGGCAACTCACTAAATTATTATTTAATGATAGGACTAACAGTTCAGCAATCGCTTATGACAATTCTTTAAAGATTCAAAATTCACAAAATTATAGTGTTTATAAAGCAAGTTGAGAAGGGATTGAGGATTGGAGAGCTGTTGTTTTTCAAAATATTGTTTGGCAAGGAATTCAATCAGGCTCCATTGTACATTATAATCTGCTTACCGTTACATATAGAACAATATCAGAACAATACTTAGCAACAAGAATTCTATCCAAACTACCTGAAGAACATAAAGCATGTATGCAAAAGCATCACGTGCCATAGATAATCACATGTATGTAGACGAAAGTGCAAACAGTTGAAGAAGCGAAGAAGCTGTTACATTTAATTCGAAACTTTTTAAACATGGCTTTGGCTGGATTGAAGTTAAAAAAATTATGGAATGGTGTACATCCAAAGATACATTTAGAATTCAAAATAAATTTGCAAACCAATCCAACCATTACGTTTTGTAACTAGTTTTGTCCGAATTCTTGAAAAGATTCAATCCTCTAGGATATTTACCAGGAGTAGGTAGAACTGCATTCGCTTTGATCACATCCTTGACGTTGGAAAACGTTCATCGCTAATCGCACCTCAAAAATATTGAGTTTAATAAGACATCAGTGAAATCATGTTTAATCAGAAGAAAACCATACAGACTGTGATACGCGATGGTATAATGCCTTGTGCGTTGACCAGTCATCCATTGAAGTGACATGGACAAACATGGCTTTGTGAAGATCAAGTAAATTGGCCAATTGAAGCTACGATTCAATCTACTGACGAAGCAGAAATTGAGCAAAACCATATTATTGTTATAGCTTTTATCAAACTTAGTCGATCCAATAAGTTTAAGTTTTTAACAATGAAAAGAGTTTTAGTATGGGCTCATAGATTTATTTAAAAGTTGCGCAATCATATCATTTCGAATTTAAATCTAACAACAAATGAGGTGAAGACAATTGAAAATAAATTTATACGGTGAATTCATAAGTGAAAATTTCGGGTTTGAAATAAAGATACTCAGAGATAGAAAAATTCAGACAAATGCGAATAAAATTCGCTCGCCAAGAGTTCCATGAATGTAAAGAAAACAATATCAAAATAATTGACATAAAGTTGTGTGGTAAAGTGTTCATATTGACAGACCATAGACACATAAAAAATAAATGGTTCATCGTAAATATCAAAGTAAATGTCAATCTCATCTAAATTGATAAAAATGATATAAAAAATATTAATTTAGGTTAAATGTTATCCATAGCTGTTTATGGTAGCTAAGGAACTCAATTTCATCAAATAGTTTATATTGGAAAAAACATTCTGTTAGTCAACGACGAAATTTAGGGGGTGGGAGGTGTAAACACTAAAAATTGGACATTTTTAACAACAATTCAAAAACTGTACAGCTTCAACTATGATTTGTAGAGTCTGATGTTATTATATCTAGAAAATCGTTGACCTTTATGAAAGACTCGTTAGAGTCCACTGCAAACAAAAAGTTGATTTTATCTTTCTTAAGGCATTTTAGGCATACAAGGGAACTCCGAAAGGTTTAATTATAGCAGTTTTGTGGACATCCTCATCCCATTGGAATCTGGTGATAGGGTCTTACCAAATTCATTAAGGAGAAAATGTTACATCCTGCTAGTACCAGAGTTAAGCTGTCTATAATCTCCACATGGTCGCCAGTCCTTGTTCTTTTTCTGAACCATGTGTTCAAGTGAGGAGACTGGGGAATTATAGAAGGTCTTCTATTAGTCACAACGTAATACTTTACGTTATGCTTTATTATGCTTAGTTATGCTTAATTTCATAGTTTGGTCCCTTGGTAAGTAACGAAAAGTTTTTCATTGATTGTCAACACTGAAATGCTTAAGAGTAGGCGTATCACAATTAGTTATTAATGCATTCACATGTAGTGATATTTTAAAATCAATTAACTTTATATATTTTAGACCGACCAAATTATCGTACTTTTTTAAGAAATCAGCACCTATTATATGCCTGTTAATATCGTCCAGTATGAACGTGTGTGATTGTACTCCAAAGCTCAATGTTAAGTGTCAGAAGCATAGTATCATATCTGGGAATAGCTGTATAGTTTGCAAATTTTAATGTTTGAATGAGATCTTTGTTGTCATGTGGAAAGGGGTAATACTAAAACTTCAGCCCAAAAGCTGTAATATGTTTTCATCGTCTCTAACAGAAAAACGGATTGTAGATCCCACTGCTAGTCTGGGTAAGAATGGGACTTAAAAGATTCCAGAGTTTCGAGATGCTGCGTCTTGTTTTTGTAAATTCGCAATTAACAAGCTTTATTGCCAAATTCTCTGTGATAGAAGCATATATCTCTAAATCTAGATGCAGATCGGTGACGATATGTCGTTCGAGTTTTACTCTAAAAACAAGAATATTCATAATTAAAGAAATTCTCCAATGATTTATCGGTTTCGACCTGAAATAAATTAAAGTCGAAATAATTTGAACAAAGGAATCATTAAAATCAAATGTTATGTTTTTTTTTAAATTTGATTGGATTTGATTTGTACCGTTACCTTTTGTTTATAGAATGTTTTGGTTTAATAATGTTGAATTTTTTAAACAATGTTGAGAGGGAGAGAACAAAAAATAATTTTTTTTTAAATATATAATGTTTTGAAATTGTGGATTAGAATGCGCAATGGATGTAGTAAGAGAGCCAGAGGTATGACATTCTGACTATAAAACATCGGCCATTCTGTTGAGATCGGGACATTATGTAAATTAGAATCAATTAAACCAGTTGGTTATCAGTAGTGATGCTGCCACAAGTACTTTAACGTATATTGTTTTGTTCAAATTATGTTTGTAAAATTAATAATTTTTTTTTTAATTTGGTAAATTTAACTGTGGATTTGGTAAAAATAACATAAGTTGTGTATTTTTTTATGAGAGTTTGTTATTTTGCCCCACCGGTTGTTTGAAAAAAAAAATTTAGTTGATGGCGGCTGAGGAAAGTATAAAGAATGATTGGGAAGTTTTGTAAAAAGCAGGTGTTAGGAATTATTTAATTTTTTTATTTAATTTGGAATTAAGCACATTCAAATTGGTTTCGTTATCAATATGTAAAAGTGGTGAATTTAATGCACAAGATCCGAAGGAATAATCATAAGGGGTGCAGATGCAAAAACTTTACGAATATCTGCGCTTTCATTAGTTTGTTCTACTGCAGAATATTGCTTGAAATCATAGCGTTCACAGTCGATTTATTGATATTCAACTAAATTCATGTATGCGGATAATAACCGGTTCAATAAGATCTTGCCCTTTACCATGGCTTCCAATTCTATCAAATATTGCTCCACCATACATAAGAAGAGAAGCTATGCTTGTAAAAACTTGGAACAATATTATGGAGAATCAACAGCTACATATCCATGAAAATTTAAGAGACAGATATTATATTTTTATATTTTTGTGGACTATATATTTATAATGCTTATATTTTTGTCGATTAAACCATGCCACCCAAGAAAATCAAATCCTAAAAACCTTACATGTAACTTGGACAATAAGTTCTGTCACTATGATGGCAGTGGTAATCTAATGTCGGCTTGGATCCAGTTCAGGACAACTCCTACTGCAAAATCTTAAATATAACAGACTTAATGTCTGGATATACAAGGCATTCATAGTGATCACTACAGAAAAAATAATTGACTTGATAACGAAATTGTTTCCATGTTTTTTGGATTCAGTTCTTAAATAATTGATAGTTGGGGGGAAAACGTCGATTTAAATTACCCCAATTGAAGGATTTATAAGATATTGATGTTAATCAAATCTTCTGAGCGTAATTATTGTTGTACAATTATCGCAAGCCAATTTGGAGGAGCAAAGAGTGAATTAGGTTTAATTAAATTCATAATGTTAGCCCTAATTTGAGTAGAATTATTTGTTGTTGTGAACGAAAAACAGGCATAACAACTCCTCATTGTCGTTATTTTTTGCCACGTTTTTGCATTTTTATATATTTTATAATTTTTTAAAAGTTTTGATAACATATATATGTTTTTATAACTTATAATATAGAGTTTTTGTGGGGAAATTTTGAAAAAACATATTTAGAAATAAATTAAATTTATAAATTCGTGCAGAAGAAAATGCACATACTAAATTATATACCTACACGTATTGAACGAGCTTCCGGTGCAGAGTCAGAAAAAGACATTGGTAGAAGTGCATAAAACGTTACGTCTTGTTGCCAAAATTAGTATATAAGCAAGCAAAAATTAATTTTCACTGTAGAAAATGAATGAGAATTGGTTTTCAAAAGAAAAGCAATTATTAGAGAGGAAAGTAGATTTTTTCAAAATTAGAAACAATCCAATTCATGATGAGAGCTCGTTTCAGTACAGATAATATAGCAAATAAAAGAAAATCGTAAGAAATTGACATTTGTGAAATTGAAGGTATTACTGCATTAATATACCTCAGATATATTGATAAATAAACCCAGGTAAGTTTTATTTTTAAATCAGAAAACATTGTTGGTGTTTTATTTCCCTGAATTTTCAATTAGTGCTATTAGACCAGGGTAGAAGCCTTTAAAAATAATAAAAAGTAAAAAAAAATAATAGTGGGATGAAACCCATTAGAAAAGGAGGAGAATATTATACAAATGAAAGGAAAAATAATTTACGGGCGATCTGAGGTCGGGAAGGGGAAGGGGTGAGTTTTTAAGGGTAAAAAACGGTTTATCTCGATTTCCGGCAAAACTAAAAGTCCTATGGAAAAAATTTATATGGCAAAGTTGTAGGTAATAAAAAGATTTCAAACTTTTGTATCGACACTTTTTTCACATAACCACAAAATTTATGTGAAAAATTCAAAAAACCAAGTTTTTGGTTTTTTATTTTTATCTTTTACAAAAATTTTTTTTTTTTTCACGAAATTTGGTGAAAACTTACCTTTTTATGTCCCAAATACGCTGTAATTTATTTGATTGGAAATTTTTATTTGTTCACCTTATTTTGAATTAATATCGAAAAAGCACCCTAATTTTCAATCGAAAATTCACCCGTCAAAATATCAGCTTTTTTCAAAAAGTTGGTATGCTTTCTGTTCGTTGAAATCTCTACTTTCCGATGGTGAAAAAATACATATATTACTATCGTAAATCTTCTCAGAAAATGCAAAAAATGAATTGAATTTTCGATTCAAAAAACCATAGTTTTTGGTTTTTCATTTTTATCTTTTACAAAAAAATTTTTTTTTTTCACAAAATTTGGTGAAAACTTACCTTTTTATGTCCCAAATATGCTGTAATTTATTTGATTTGAAATATTTATTTTTTCACCTTATTTTGAATTAATATCGAAAAAGCACCCTAATTTTCAATCGAAAATTCAATTCATTTTTTGCATTTTCTGAGAAGATTTACTATAGTAATATATTTTTTTTTTTCACCATCGGAAAGTAGAGATTTCAACGAACAGAAAGCATACCAACTTTTTGAAAAAAGCTGATATTTTGACGGGTGAATTTTCGATTGAAAATTAGGGTGCTTTTTCGATATTAATTCAAAATAAGGTGACCAAATAAAAATTTCAAATCAAATAAATTACAGCGTATTTGGGACATAAAAAGGTAAGTTTTCACCAAATTTCGTGAAAAAAAAAATTTTTTTGTAAGAGATAAAAATAAAAAACAATAAACTTGGTTTTTTGAATTTTTCACATAAATTTTGAGGTTATGTGAAAAAAGTGTCGGTACAAAAGCTTTACATCTTTTTATTACCTACAACTTTGCCATATAAATTTTTTCCATATCACTTTTAGTTTTGCCGGAAATCGAGATAAACCGTTTTATACCCTTAAATACTCACCCCTTCCCCTTCCCGACCTCAGATCGCCCTTAAATTATTTTTCCTTTCATTTGTATAATATTCTCCTCCTTTTCTAATGGGTTTCATCCTACTATTATTTTTTTTGTTTACAAAAATTATCGACCCTGGTCTATATGTTCTTTGCAAAATTTATATTGCATTGGTGGAATACATTTATAAATTTTGGGAACTTAGATAGAGATTGGATAGAGATACTTTTATTTGTTTAAAATAATTATTTTGGTTGCACCCGAGAGTGTTATCGATGAAAATTGATTGCTAGGTCAAAATGTTATTGATATAGTGATAAGTTTACTATAAATTTTAGTAATGGTGAAATGATATTAAAGGTAATAAAAATGAAGGTAATAGAAATGATAACGAAAATATATTGGCGAACAGTTCAGATGAAAATTGTTTTGAAAGCAATCAATCTTTTTTCTATTAATCTAGATGAATATCAGTTCACGAACGCAATTAAGTTTGTTAATCAGCAAAAATTGTTAATCAGCTTTTGGACAGAAATATTATTACAATAAACTATTCACAAAAAATTATGTTTAACTTTAAAAAATTAAAATCTATCCAAAATTTCAATCTAGTGAGATCTCTTTCGATTTATTATTCTAGCCACCGAAAAATTATAAATATGTTTACTATATTCAGTTTCCAGACGATGTCCTACTAAGACGAAAATATTTGAGTTAAAATTTAAAATTTTTTGTTTTAATTTTTTATTTAAAACTTAGTTAGTAGGGTAGAAAATTAGATTTTTTTTAAAATTTATCGTTATTTATCCAGTTTATCGTCATACGAAAGCATAGTAATGTAAATAATAAGAATATGGCGGGGCTGAAATTTCACAGCTCTGAGATATCAAGACTTCGGTCTGGGTTAAGGATTTTGATATAGTTTTCGGCAAAAACTTTTATGAGAACATGGTTTTTAGTTCTGGGCAGCGATAAATATCAAACATAACTCTTTGTTAAAGTGCAAGTATTTTTTTATCTCTGCTTAGAAATTTATTACAAAACTAATGCGAAACATCAATACGTTGCCGGAAAATTATAACAGATCATAAATTAACATAATTTAGTGAAAAGATGATACACTCAGCAAACTACTCAAAAACATCTCCATTTAGCGTTTCGAGAAAATATTACAAAATCACAAATTCATATTTGTTTCAAAATTCCAAAAATATTGTAAAAATTAATAAAATCAAACTTTTTTCAAAATTCCAAAAATATTCCAAAAATTAGAATGAAAATCAAAAATTCAAACTTTTTCTAAATTCCAATAATATTCCAAAAATTCAACCTTTTCCAAAATTCTAAAAATATTGCAAAAATCATTACAAAATTAAAAATTGAAACTTTTTTCAAAATCCCAAAAATTATAATAAAATCAAAAATTTAAAATTTTTCAAAATTCTAAAAATATTCCAAAAATTCTTACAAAATCAAAAATTAAAATTTCCAAAATTCTAAAAATATTGCAAAAATTATTACAAAATCAAAAATACAAGCTTTTTCAAAATTCTAAAAATATTTCAAAAACTATAACTAATTCAAAAATTTCCATGTCCAATTTCGTTTTCAATTACATTTACGTCATAAAAACCGCTACATTTTTTCCCAAAAAATTGGCTAAAAAAATAAATGAAATCATTTGTTGACACACTTGACATTATTTTTTTGAGAAACTTTTAATGCCATAATTCTCTATAATAATAATAAATTTTGATGTCATACAAATTATTAATTTTCTTTTTTTCCAAAAAATTGGGTAAAAAAATAAATAAAAATCTTTCTTTTGACACACTTGACAACATTTTTTTGACAAACTTACAATGCAATAATCTAGATTTTTGTCTCACATACAAATCCCGACTATCAAGATTTCTCCAGATTCAATGTTCCTACTCGTAACCACTTAAAATGAAAGTTATTTAAGCAAAATATATGGAAATTTCCTTGTTTTGACACACTTGACGATTTTCTTTTACACACAGACAGACAGACATACATTTTTTTTTGCTTTTTTAGAATCAGTAGGTCCTAAAACGTCGAGAAATGCCAAAAAAAGTGGGGGTAAGAATTTCACTTTGAGCTCATGAATGTAGTAATACTTAGGTCTTTCAGACCGAAGTAAGATCAAAAGTGTTTTTGTCACTTTAAAAACATTGTTGGAATATTGTAATTAAGCAAAACAAATTTTGATTATAAGCGTTTTTGGGGGGCAATTAGTATATGTAGATAAACGAGCTAGTCAATATTGATCAAATTTAAACAGAAATTTAAATACCGAACTATTTTGATACGAACATCTTGTTTTTTGAATATTTGGTTTTTTCCAATAAGAATTTATCGAATATTGAAAAACTTTAAATCATATTAAAGAAACCTTATTACAAATATGTAACATGAAAAGTAAAGTAATTCAACAGAAAACAAAGGAATTATATTTTGCAATTTTTTGTTTCTAACCAGTGTATTCATATCAAATTCTCTTGATACATGTTGAACACCGTTTTTGTGTTTTTTGCCGAGATATAAAATGTTTTAAAACAACATTAAAATAAATACAAAAATAAAGCATATGCTCATCGATATCTTATAAATATAAACAAAAAAGTTCAAATACATACAAAATTTTTAAGTTGTGGACATGAAATAACGGATTTAACAATCAATAATTTTGTTTATCGAAGCAAATTGATTTTTGACAATACACTTCCAACCGCTCGATATATTCTAATTCAAAAGATTTGTAACAAACGATACCCCTCCAAGAAAATAAGCTTTAGATCAAAGCTCAAAGTTTCACTTATGCAACAACCCAACAATTAATATTACAACTTTTTTATTAGTTTTTAAAATAAATAAATCCACATTTTTTGTTATTGGTTAAACTGTACAACCATTATACAGGATTTAAACGATATTTTGAATCATACATTTTATTAATTTTTTTTTTTTTCATAAAACAATATTTTTATTTTAAATAACAAATACAAAAAAAACTATGTTTATTCTTTACTTGTTTCATGTTTTAAAGAAATAACAACAAAAAAATATATATTTAAAGGAAACATGAAAAAGATAAATTAAGATTTCGATCAAAAAATTGTTTTTCTTTAAAAGTTTAATTCTTGACCAAAAGGATTGATTGGAAAACAATTTTTATTGAAATTAAAACTTAAGTTAAAATTAATTAAAAAAAATTATCTGAAATTTAAATCATTGTATTACCTTGTGAAGAGTGGAAAGGATCTGAATAACAGGAAATTAAGTGGATTTTGCTGTTTAAGATTTTTTTTTCTATAGTAATTACAGACAGGGTAGATTTATTTAAATTCGTCGTAATTCAGTATTTATTATATTTATGATTCACACCTAAAATTCCGTACATTAATTTTTATTACTCTAAAACATTTAATTTAAATTCCACAATAAATCAATTTCAAAAAACTATTTAACTTAAATTTATAATAAAAATAAATGTCCAAAATTTTTTTTAATAAATATACAGAATTTAGTTTAGAGTCTGTCGTGTGACCAACCATAATTCAATTTTTTTAACTTTATCAAATTTTTTTATCTTAAAACATTAAATGAAAAAAAAATAAGTTAGACAAAATAAAATATAACAAATATTTTTACTACTATAATTAAACTAAACACAATAACAGTAAACAAGATGAATACACAAAAAATTATTAACTAAATTATTTTGCGCGCGTGATTAAATTTTATTTCCTATATGCGAGGGTGTATAAAGGAAACGTTTTTAAAGTTTTAAATATATCAACAGAAAATATTGTGAGTTTTATAAATAGAAATAATAATTATTTAATTAATTTTTGGTCTGCATTTCCATACATAGTTAATTTTTTTGACAAATAGATAATATGACAAATTGGGTTTGTGTTATAAGTTAGTATGGAAAATTCTAATGCAAACATAACATGACACAAATTGATGCTTTTTGTAGTTTTTAGGGTTCCGTTTTTTATACGGAACACTTGGTGAGAGTAAACGAGTTTTTCACATTATATCGATTATCTCGTAAACTATAAATGCTATGGACCTGAAATTTGAGGTGCGTATAAAACCAATCTGTCCACATAAGATGACAGATACAAATAAAACTTAAGTTGTTTTCGTTTGGTTTACAGGGTTACAATGTGACACCCTTGAGAAAATACATTTTTTTATAGATTCAAGTAGGGCATCATATGAAAGGTCTTTATTTCAGTATTCTTTAAAAATTTATTTTGGAATTTTACACCTCACCATTTTTTGTATAATTTTGAAAATGACGTTTTCTTACGTTTTCTTTTCTTTTCTTCGTGTTTTCTTACCTCGATTAGCTCCGAACCTAACTGATCGAAAATCTTCAAATGTAGTGGGAATGATAAAAAAATTAGTAAATTTTTTATGGAAAATATAGGAAGGTATCACATATTCATAATTATATTTATTATGGGGGTTGATATGAGGAGGGGTAAGAACACTATTTAAAACGTGGTCAAGTGAAAAGGGGTGTGAATTGAAAGAGCACCTAATTTAGATAAGATTGCATTTTTTTCTAGAATTTTGCAGTGCACAGTTTTTGAGTTATTGTCAAAAAAGTGCTAAATTCGGACCGTTCCCCCTTTCTACGTTTCGACACTGATTGACAGAAAAATTTGTAAAAATTCACAGAGCTAGGAAATTTAGTAAATTTTGTATGAAAATTATAGCAAAGGCTCAAATAATTATATTTCTGAGTGTTTAGGGGACGGGGGTGGAGAGCGTAAAAAAAACCTTTTTTGACCAAAGCGAGTAGGGTATCATTTGAAAGAGCACCTAAATTAAAGTTCATTGCAATATTTTTAGAATTTTGCGGTACACAGTTTTTGAGTTATTGTCAAAAAAAGTGCAAAATTCGGACCGTTCTCCCCTCTACGTTTCGACACTGATTGACAAAAAAATTTGAAAAAATTCACAGATTTAGGAAGTTTGGTAAATTTTGAATGGAAATTAAATTATAACGAAGTCTCAAATAATTATATTTCTGTGTGTTTAGGGGAAGGGGGTAGAGAGGGTAAAAAAAACTTTTTTGACCCAAGTAAGTGGGGTGTCATTTGAAAGAGCACCTTATTTAGAAATCATTGAATTTTTTTTAGAAATTTGCGGTGCACAGTTTTTGAGTTATTGTCAAAAAAGTGCAAAATTCAGACCGTTCCCCTCCTCTACGTTTCGACACTGATTGTCAGAAAAACTTGACAAAATTCACAGAGTTAGGAAATTCAGTATATTTTGTATGAAAATCATAGCGAAGTCTCAAATAATTATATTTCTGTGTGTTTAGGGGACGGCGGTAGAGTGACAAAAAAAAAACGTTTTTTGACCCAAGCGAGTGGGGTGTCATTTGAAAGAACAACTAATTTAGAAAACATTGCAATTTTTTTTAGAATTTGGAGCACCGTTTTTGAGTTATTGTCAAAAAAGTGCAACTTTCAGACTGTTCCGCCCCCTAATTTTCGACGATGGTTGACAGAAAAATTTGAAAAACTTCACAGAGACAGGAAGATTGGTAAATTTTGAATTAAAATCATAGCGAAGTCTCAAATAATTATATTTCTGTGTGTTTATGGGGATGGGTGTGGGGAGGGTAAAAAAAACATTTTTGACCCAAATGAGTGGGTCGTCATATGAAGGAGCACTTAATTTAAGAAACATTACAATTTGTTTTTTAGAATTTTGCAATGCACAGTTTTGTGTATTGTAAAAAAAATATTTTTAGTATGAAGCCTCTCCACCCTGGTGAATTTTCGACACTTGATTGACCGAAAAAGTAATCAAATTTAAACCATTTACGAGCTGGTGTAATTGTATCTTTATTGAGTTACCATAAAAAGGTATGGCTAAGATTTAACCTGAAGCAACATTTTTGGTGTGCATTTTGATCAATGTTTATATGTGATTGTTATTTACTATTGACATTTACGATTAAACATTTATTTTGTTATGCGTCATGGTCTGGCAGTATAAAGACATTGCAACACAACTTTTTATCAATTATTTTTGATATTGTGTTCTTTTACATTCACGGAACCCTTGGCGAGCGAATTTTATTCGCACTTGTCTGAATTTTTTAATAAGGTTGGTCAAACTCACTGGTTTGTAATTAATAAACTAGTAAGGATATATGATCTTTTAAGATCTGGCTATATGAGCATTAGGAAGACACGTTGCTCAAAATTTATGATATTCAAAATACAATACACTAAGTAAAGATATTCAAAGAAGCAGTTCATATTCAGAAAATCGAGATTCACCGAAAAAAAAACGTTGGTAGAATCAACTACAAAGCTTGTTTGATTTTGCGTTTAATACGAACGTAATTATTTTAACCAATGTAGCATTGTCAATTTATTTTATAAAAACGTAACAATTATCATTATTTAAATCAACCACGGCGTGATCAATTTTTCTTGTTCATATTTTTCAGTTCAGATTGTTCATGTTTTTGTTTGAAAATTATTGTGTTTGTTAAAATAAAAAACTAGGAGAAAAGAAACTAAAAAACAAAAGAATAGAAAAATAAAAAGTTTTTATATATTTTAACATGGCTGGTTTTATTTAACATTTTACTTTAGGAAATAATTTAGATGTGTTTAATTGATTTAAATAATTTTCATATTATTTGCATATAAAATTATGTGCGAAAGAAATTTTTCAGTTAATGTTATAACAAAAATATCGTTAGTGAAACAGGCCCTTTCTATAATTAATTTTGGTGATTTAAAAAAATTATTTTATTTTTTTAATATTTTTTATTTGTCTTGTTTCATGTCCATTTATCGATATTTTAATTTAATTTTTCATAATAATGAGAAAATTATGGAACATTAGTATAATTTTCTACACATAATTCAAATATTTAAATTTTTTGATTTCTGAATTTTGGTCTTTTAACTCGTATCATTAAAAAAATGGCGAAAAAATGGACGCATCCTTTACAAACAAAATCACACTCATACATTTCCTATTTAGAACGTAAATATACGAACGCTAGCTTTATGCATAAAAATGTTTGTCGGGATTGATGCGAAATACATACTTCTAATATAAAAAATTTCAAATATTATATTTACGAAAAAAACGAACCCATACAAACATCGATAGCAGCAAAAACAAAACAAAGATGTACCAAACCAAAAGATTTAATACGGCGTATTGCTTGATTCTATCACAAACGTATTCAATATCACTATTTTTAGTCTAAGTTTTAAATTACCACGTTTGTAGTCAATTGAAAATTAAATCATAATTGACTCAACTACAAACATGGTTAAATCAAATATGTTTGTGATACTTATAAAAAAATATATCAACAACGGTTAAATTGTTAATTTAAATACGGAGCGTTGGTTGATACAATCACTAACGTATTTAGTTCCCCAATTTTCACTTAATTTTCGATTAACAATGCAACATGTTTGAATCAAGCAAGATTTTTTCTTTCGGTGATTATAATCCCGAAATGCCTAAAAATGATTTCTGTTATATTAAAAAGATCAAAAATCAACAATCATCATTTACAATTGCTAATTCAAAATTTAAAAATCATGGTTTAAAGTTTTGGGTTTTCATTTAAGAATTTGAACTTCCAAATTGAACATTCAAAATCAAAAATTGATATTCAAAACATTTCCAAGAAGAAGAAAATCAAGAACAAATATGAAAACTAAACGAAAATGTCAATTTAAAAAAAAAATTAGCATTAAGTTAAATTATTTATTTAACATAAGCTCACATTCAATTTTCGAAATTCATGATATGAGGCGCAAAAAGTAAAATTTGCAACACATAATATAAAGTTTAATTTATTTGCTTTGCCTAATATGTACTGCAAAGGCGATCTCATAGTCGAAACTTATAATTCACTGCAGTTAATACATAGTTTGTAATCAATATTGTATAATTCGGAATCAATATCGTTAAATTGCCAAATATGTTGTAATTACTTTATACAACAAAAATTCGTACTTTTAAAATTCGAAACTTTAAGCTAAGATATTTAAATTGTCGCGTTAAGATTAGCATTTAAACTATGCAGTCTACAAACAATGCTTGATTGACAAAAGTTAAAAGTGAAACAGACTTGAAACTTAAAACTTAAAATTTAAAGTTAAAATTTCAAACCTCAAGATTATGACTTTACAATTTTAAATTCTAAATTCTAAATTCTAAATTCTAAATTCTAAATTCTAAATTCTAAATTCTAAATTCTAAATTCTAAATTCTAAATTCTAAATTCTAAATTCTAAATTCTAAATTTTAAATTTTAAATTCTAAATTCTAAATTCTAAATTCTAAATTCTAAATTCTAAATTCTAAATTCTAAATTCTAAATTCTAAATTCTAAATTCTAAATTCTAAATTCTAAATTCTAAATTCTAGGTTCTAAATTCTAAATTCTTAATTCCAAATTCTAAATTCTAAATTCTAAATTCTAAATTCTAAATTCTAAATTTTAAATTCTAAATTCTAAATTCTAAATTCTAAATTCTAAATTCTAAATTCTAAATTATAAATTCTAAATTCTAAATTCTAAATTCTAAATTCTAAATTCTAAATTCTAAATTCTAAATTCTAAATTCTAAATTCTAAATTCTAAATTCTAAATTCTAAATTCTAAATTCTAAATTCTAAATTCTAAATTCTAAATTCTAAATTCTAAATTCTAAATTCTAAATTCTAAATTCTAAATTCTAAATTCTAAATTCTAAATTCTAAATTCCAAATTCTTAATTTTAAATTCTAAATTCTAAATTCTAAATTCTAAATTCTAAATTCTAAATTCTAAATTCTAAATTCTAAATTCTAAATTCTAAATTCTAAATTCTAAATTCTAAATTCTAAATTCTAAATTCTAAATTCGAAATTCTAAATTCTAAACTCTAAATTCTAAATTCTAAATTCTAAATTCTAAATTCTAAATTCTAAATTCTAAATTCTAAATTCTAAATTCTATATTCTAAGTTCTAAATTTTAAATTCTAAATTCTAAATTCTAAATTCTAAATTCTAAATTCTAAATTCTCAATTCTCAATTCTAAATTCTAAATTGTAAATTGTAAATTCTAAATTCTAAATTCTAAATTCTAAATTCTAAATTCTAAATTCTAAATTCTAAATTCTAAATTCTAAATTCTAAATTCTAAATTCTAAATTCTAAATTCTAAATTCTAAATTCTAAATTCTAAATTCTAAATTCTAAATTCTAAATTCTAAATCCTAAATTCTAAATTCTAAATTCTAAATTCTAAATTCACAATTAAAAATTTATAACTCGAAATTTAAAACTAACACCACTTTTAAAATTAAAAAAATCTGAGGAGTTCAAGGTTAAGACCTACAAATTAAAAACCAAAAGATGGTGACTGTCGGAAAATTGGAAATTTGCTTTAAACTCGAAATTGAAATTTTTTATTGCAAGTGCAACTCAATGTCAAAATTTATGATTTACAATTAATAATTCGTTATCAAAAGTGCACACTTCTAATGTCAACTTTCGAAATATATTGTAAGTTTTTATGCAGTAAATACTCCGAATTTTAAAATTTAAAATACAAAACATTAAAATAAATTTTCTTATTTGTTCCTTAAGAATTCAAATTTCACAGTCCAAACAAAAAATGCTTGGATTGTCAAAGGTTTCCAAATAGCAAATTTCAAAATCAAAATAAAAAATTCAAATTGCTTAATTTTAAATTTAAACTCCAAAATTCAAAATTTAAAATTGTAAATTCAAAAGACAAAATTCAAAATTTAAAAAATCAAAATCAAAACTCAAAATTCAAAATTCAAAATTCGAAATTCAAAATTCAAAATTCAAAGTGCAAAATTCAAAATTCAAAACTCAAAAATCAAAATTCAAAATTCAATGTTCAATTCAAAATTCAAGATTTAAAGAAAAATCCGATAATTCAAAATTCAAAACGACTAATTCAAAATTGAAGTAATGTTTAAAATTTAATTTTAAGTTTTTTTGAAACATTTTTGTGTGGTTTTATTTAACTTAGTCTGGTTTTATTTAATTATTTAATAAAACCATTTTCATAAATGCCATTTACCGAGACAGACCAATTTGGAACAAAAATATAGTAACTTCAAACTTTTAGTTCCAAATTGGTCTGTCTCGGTAAAAGACATTTATGAAAATGGTTTTATTAGATAATTAAATAAAACCAGCCTAAATGACTTAATCTGAATCCAACAAAACACATATGATGGCATGAGAAAGAAAAATAATTGTTATAGGCTGTTTCATAGAGGACCCAAAGAGGTGGAAATAGTGCCGTTATTGGAAAAATGCTATGAATTGCATAATTACCGTGGTATTTTTCGTTTAGTGTTTTTCAATAGAACAAAGATCTTACTTGTTGGACTGATAAATTACATGGTAGCTTGCAATAGTAAAGCGATAATTTTTACACAAAAGCGATTGCATTGAGACGAAACATCATGTAACAAATATTTTACACACTAACACAAAATTAACTCCTAATTTGTATAAATAACACATTTTCTTGTTAAATTTTTTAAACAAGATAAACACAAAGGTGCAAATTTAATATCCATTGTTTCGCATATATTGGAAATTTCATCAAAAAGAAAATAACGAAAAAATAATGAAAACACAAATCTAATCAAAATAATCGCGTCATCTAACATTATTTTCTTATGTTTTTTTTCTTACTAAAACAATTTAACAAGCAAGTAATCATTTTGTACACAGAAAATATTTCCTTCAGTTTTCGCGCTGCTAATCGGTGTGTATCGAATAAATGGCAGAAATGCCAATATCATATCTAATAAATTATTATAAAATATTGAGAGGAGAAGAACAAAAAAAATTGTATGAAGATTAAAACCAATTTTCATCAATGTTTCGATATTTCGCGTCGATATTGCATTTCACATTTTTTTTATTTATCGATAATCGTTTGTTGGTTGTTTGGTTGGTTGGATCTTGCATGATTCCTATTATTATTATTTTTATTATAAAGAACTGAAATATTTTCTGTTATTATTAATATTTTTAATAGTTTACGGAAAATTTAGAAAAATAACGGGATTTGACATTATGACATGAGGATACTTTATATATATAATTGATAAACTATTAGCTTCGTTATTTAATTTTTGTGTTACCTGATTCATACTAGTTTTGATGATATCGATCAAGAACTTCTAACTTCAATTAAGAATAAATAAAATTGGCAAATATTATAATTTTAATAATACAAAAAGTGACTTTAAAATAATGTCGTGGTATTATAGAATTATTGGTTTTTTTATTTATCGTTTCATTCATACACAATTCGAGTATAAGTTATGGACATCTATAAAAGTAGTACCGCATAAAAGATAACAAAATTGTAGCTGTAATTTAAATAAACAAAAAAAGGTTAGAGATCACATTAGCAAAACCAGAAGAAATAACATGAAAACTCTCATTACAATTACAAGAACTTTGTCACGCTATTTTATTGTTCAATTGTACGAAGCAATTTAAAATCAATAAGGCTTTTAAGGGAAATGAATAAATAACTAAACATAACATAACCTTATACGTGGGCGATTTTAAATAAACTTATACTATATGCACAAATCGAACCGAATTAAAAATTTAAATAGAATAAACTATCGATTTAGATTTTTATTTTGAATATGTAGCTAGGCTAACTAATTGGAATATGACTATACTTCACTCGATTAACTACAAGTAATAAAATTTCATTTAAAATAATGAAGAAGGCGTTAGCAATGTTCGAAAACACGAGTTAATAAATAACTGCGAAGCAGTTAAAAAATACCATTTAACTGTTGAAAAATTTCTAAGAAAATTGCTGTGACTGTTGTGTTCCTGTTATTTTAAAAAGGTGACCGATGGCGACGAGGCGCAAAAAATTCTGTATTTTTGCAAAGATTTCCTGATTAAATAAATGGCGTGTCTCCAAACTAAAAATACGGATGGCAGTATAGAATTTTTAATAAATTTTTTTGTATTTTATTTTATTCTCCAAAGTTTTCCAATTTCATTATTTTTCTACATAATACCAAAAAAATTTAATTTGAAACAACCCTTATTATTTTGTATTTTTTATAACAAATTATAAAAAATTGAAAATTAAATTATTTTTATCAAAAATTAATAACCTTGAATAAAAAACAAACATTTTAGTTTATGAGATACATTCAATTGAATTTATATATAAAAGGTGTAGCTTTTAAAAACAACACCTAGCTAAAAAGAGAGAACCGCTTGCAACCAAAAAAGATTTTCCACTTAAAGAAATTTTATGCAACTCAAAAAAGTGTGAGAGATCGATGCAATGATTGCTTGATTTTGATCTATAACTATTGTCTTTAAAAAGATTTTTATGGTCCTTCGAGCCGAATTATTATTTTTGTCATAGCATCAAATTTTCGGTGGAAAATTTGACATTCAAAATTTCCAGAACGTTATGGTGATAAAATTATTCAACAGTAGGAGAGATTGGATCAGGTTTTAATACGTGGTAAGCTGTAACATCGCAAATAACTTATTTTGGCATCATAATATATTGGTAGTTACTTGAATTCTCCATGCGTACGGGAAAGTTTTATGCAGTCAAAAACATGTGGTTTATATACCTAAAGAACAACTGTTTCAACCCCATGATAGTAAGCCAATTTTTAGGTGTTATTATGATAAAGTAAAATAAGTGACTAAGGATTTGTTTGTATAATAAAAGAGTCTGTTTTTATATGCCTTACTACCTTTTAGATTGAAAATAGATATGTTATCCAAATAATCGTAGGGATAAGACTTAGTTGTAGCATTTCTTGCATAAAAGTTGAAACATGCTACAAAAACAAAGTTCCACTTTACTTTAATGATCTTAAATTTAAATGTATTTTCTGCTGAAGCAGAAAAGGTTCTGAAAAAGAAACATCCACTTACATCTAGACGACGGAGAGTTGTGGCAGTCTTAAAGAAAGCACAAGAAAGCACAAATCATGTTTTTTGGAGATAACCAGTCTACAATGTTTCAATATACAAACAGGGAAGGTTAATAAAAACAGAGGAGTGAAACAAGGATGCCTTACATCACAGAGAATATTTACTTTTATAATAAATGAAGTATTAGAGACTATTCAAGAACAATATTCAGAACTCAAACTGGTCTAACGAGATGCAATCACTCTTCCAATCATCTTAGTTTTTGCAGATTAAATCATTATCACAACAAAAAATTATAGATACTAAAATATAGATATAATTGTCAAGGAATTTGTCGCAGTATTAGAATTAGTTAGTCTACCACTGAATGATAACAAATTAATAGTTCTTATAGGAAATCCTGCAAACCAAGATTTAATACCCCATATATACCCCCTATATATATATATAAAAAATTAAAGGCGTTTTTACGCCTTTAAAAACGGTGCGATATCTGGGCACATATATGTACAAGATATAGGTTACAAAGATGTCATACGATCAAAACCATGATGTCAAGCAGCAGGAATAGATGAAGGTTTAGATGAAGAATTAGATGATGAGGACCCCCACATAGAAGAAGGAAATGGAAATATATAAGATGTATGGTTGTTTTGTCTGTATTTTTAAAACATGTGATGTATATTTTATGTATATAGATTTCATGGTGAACTGGAACTGGGTCTTTTCTTGTGTTCTCTTACCTATCCATCATGCTACATGTTAATAGGTATACGGAGGGCCTGGTCATTTCCTCCTATTTAACTGGCAAACAAAGAAAAAGGATCCAAGTGGTCTGGTCGTAGATCTATATTCATTCATTCTATACTCAATTGCAGCATAAAATGACGTCGATATGTTATTTTTTGAGCTTGTGCCTAGCATGTTGGCTTGGCACATTGAACATCGACGTTCAGTTGTATATTTTTTTTAGAATTTAGACCATAGTATCAAGTTTTATTTTTACTGTAGTAACCCATGATATCAGGCTTCTTTTACAAGTCGTAACCCACAGCTGTATCTGAATGCATAGTTGAAATTAATATTAGATATTAATTTTTAGGGTTCCGTTTTTTATACGGAACACTATTGGTGAGAGTAAAACGAGTTTTTCACATTATATCGATTATCTCGTAAACTATAAATGCTATGGACTTGAAATTTGGCATGTGTATAAAACTAATTTGTCCACATGAAATGACGAATACAAATAAAACTAAAGTGGTTTTCGTTTGGTTTACAGGGGTTCGATGTGAGACCTTTGAGAAAATAGATTTTTTTATAGATTCAAGTAGGGTATCATATGAAAGGGCTTCATTTCAGTATTTCTTAAAAATTTATTTTGGAATTTTACCACTCACCATTTTTTGTATAGTTCTGAATAATGACGTTTTTTTCGTGTTTTCTTAACTCGATTAGCTCCGAACCTAACTGATCGAAAATTTTCAAATGTATTTGGAATGATAGAAAAATTAGTACAGTTTTAATAAAAAATATATAAAAGTGTCATATTCTCATAATTAGATTTATTAAGGGGGTGGAAATGAGGAGGGGTAAAAACACTATTTAAAATGTGGTCAAGTGGGGTGTCATTTGAAAGAGCACCTAATTTAGAAATCATAGCAATTTTTTTTAGAATTTTGCGGTGCACAGTTTTTGAGTTATTGTCAAAAACATACCGTTCCCCCCCCCCTTCGTTTCGACACTGATTGACAGAAAAATTTGGAAAAATTCACAAAGTTAGGAAATTTGGTAAATTTTGTATGAAAATTATACCGAAGTCTCAAATAATTATATTTCTGTGTGTTAAGGGGACCGGGGTAAAGAGGGTAAAAAAAAACTTTTTTGACCCAAGCGAGTGGGGTGTCATTTGAAAGAGTACCTAATTTAGAATTCGTTGCAGTTTTTTTTATAATTTTACGGTGCACAGTTTTTGAGTTATGGACAAAAAAGTGCAAAATTCAAACCGCTCCCCCCCCCCTTCGTTTCGACACTGATTGACAGAAAAATTTGGAAAAATTCACAGAGTTAGGCAATTTGGTAGATTTTGTATGAAAATTATAGCGAAGTCTCAAATAATTATATTTCTGTGTGTTTAGGGGACCGGGGTAAAGAGGGTAAAAAAAAAACTTTTTTGACCCAAGCGAGTGGGGTTTCATTTGAAAGAGCACCTAATTTAAAATTCGTTGCAGTTTTTTTTATAATTTTGCGGTGCACAGTTTTTGAGTTATGGACAAAAAAGTGCAAAATTCAAACCGTTCCCCCCCCCTTCGTTTCGACACTGATTGACATAAAAATTTGGAAAAATTCACAGAGTTAGGCGATTTGGTAAATTTTGTATGAAAATTATAGCGAAGTCTCAAATAATTATATTTCTGTGTGTTTAGGGGACCGGGGTAAAGAGGGTAAAAAAAAAACTTTTTTGACCCAAGCGACTGGGGTGTCATTTGAAAGAGCACCTAATTTAGAATTTGTTGCAATTTTTTTTAGAAATTTTCGGTGCACAGTTTTTGAGTTATGGACAAAAAAGTGCAAAATTAAAACCGTTCCCCCCCCCCTACGTTTCGACACTGATTGACAGAAAAATTTGTAAAAATTCACAGAGCTAGGCAATTTGGTAAATTTTGTATGAAAATTATACCAAAGTCTCAAATAATTATATTTCTGAGTGTTTAGGGGACCGGGGTAAAGAGGGTAAAAAAAAAACTTTTTTGACCCAAGCGAGTGGGGTGTCATTTGAAAGAACACCTAATTTAGAATTCGTTGCAGTTTTTTTTATAATTTTGCGGTGCTTTTGAGTTATGGACAAAAAACTGCAAAATTCAAACCGTTCCCTCCCCTACGTTTCGACACTGATTGACAGAAAAATTTGAAAAAATTCACAGAGCTAGGAAATTTAGTAAATTTTGTATGAAAATTATACCGAAGTCTCAAATAATTATATTTTTGTGTGTTTAGGGCACCGGGGTAGAGAGGGTAAAAAAAAACTTTTTTTGACCCAAGCGAATGGAGTGTCATTTGAAAGAGCACCTAATTTAAAAATCATTGCAATTTTTTTTATAATTTTGCGGTGCACAGTTTTTGAGTTATGATCAAAAATGTTCAAAATTCAGACCGTCTCCCCGTGTATCAAATATTTATTAATCGTATTGAAAGGGTAGGAATGGTAAGGTGAAATAAAGCTTTTTAACCCGAATAGCAATAGTGAGTGGGACTGGCGTGTACATTTTTAGTCATGTCATCCTTTGTACTGATTCTTAGAGCAATTCTTAATTTTGCAACTCTTTTAGAGTGAATATAACCAGTTATCCAAAAGAAAGAACTTTATTTTTAAAATTATCACGGTCCTTTACTATCTATTGTATATTGTATTGTATTGTATGCCATAAGTGGGCCCAAAAGGTGGCGTAAATTCTCAAGGTTCAAATCAGATTGATGTGATTTGTTAGTTTGTGTTAAGATCCACGTTTGTAATCCATTCATAATTACTGGTTTAATAAATTTCTTGTATAACTTTAGAAAATGTTGAGTTTTAATTGAATGGTAAGTTCGATAACCTGCAATTATTTTAGGGTTAATATTTGTTTAATATGCTATTGTTTAAGTCAAACATTGATCTTTTGTTAGTTTTAAATATTGTTAAAATTATACGTTGTTTTTCAAGCACCGACTCAAATGTCGAACTTATGTAATCTAACACAAAAAAATTGTTGCTATAGAAAGAACTGAAAATTTTAGTAAAGCGATGAGCCTATAATTCTATGGAACACGAAAAATATAGCGAAGCTTCAAGTGATTTTATTTCTATGTGTTTAGGGGATGGGAGTGGGGAAGGGTGAAAAATTGTTTTTTTGACCCGCATGAGTGGGATGTCATTTGATAGAGCACCAAAATTAAAAAACAATACAGTTTTTTTTAGAATTTTGCGATGCACCGTTTTTGAATTATTCTCAAAAAAGTGCAACAAAAGGTTGGTCCCCCCTCCCTATACGTTTCTTCGTTGATTGACAGAAAAATTTGAAAAAATTCATAGAGATAGGAAATTTAATAAACCCTTAACGAAAAATATAGCGTAGCCTCAAGTAGTTTTAATTCTACGTGTTTAGGGGATAGGAGTGGGGAATCGTGAAAAAAAGGTTTTTTGGCTCGCATGAGTGTCATTTGAAAGAACACCAAAATTAAGAAACATTACAATTATTTTAGAATCTTGCGATGCACAGTTTTTGAATTATTGTCAAAAAAGTCCTATTTTTAGCGTTAACACCACTCCACCCCTAAATTTCGTCGTTGTTTAACAGAATTGAGTCGTTCCTTAGCTACCATAAATAGCTATGGATATAATTTAACCTAAAGTAATATTTTTTATATCATTTCGATCAATTTAGATGAGATTGACATTAACTATTGATATTTACGATGAACCATTTAGTTTTTATGTGTCTATGGTCTGGCAATATAAACCCTTTACAACACAACTTTATGTAAATTATTTTGATATTGTTTTCTTTACATTCACGGAACCCTTGACGAGCGAATTTTATTCGCACTTGTCTGACTTTTTTTTTTCGGTACATAACACGTCGTTACTTTTCGTGTTAAAAAATCGGTTGAGTACTGTATTTGTGATCTGTTTTTACGATCTATTTATTTTATTGTATTAATAATGGTGAACTGCCATGATAGCAAGTGTTTGGCAAAGGTTAAAGTTGTGATAAAATTTTCCATGCAAATGTTTCACCTACTCTTTTGGCACGGGGATGCAACTTGCTTTAATTTAGTTGGCTTTAGCCGGCTTAACAGGCATATATTGAGAAAATGCTGAGCAGCCTTGAAAAGGAAATAGTTACTTATCAGTGGATACGAGTGGATAGTGGATACGATTTAGAATGCCAAATTTAAGAGTTGTGATCCGTATTGGAATTATTTGCACCAGAACGATTCAAAACCAAATTTGAATTCCCTCCATTGAACTTTGCGAAGACCAACAAGGCTTTTTATTCGTGTCTCGAACAATTTCACCTGCCATACTTACAGAAAATTATTATTGAATTATCCAGAACTTAAATAGAAACTGTGCGTTATCTGACTATCATTTAGTCCTGTCTAGGTTCTACCCTAACGGCATCATGAATCTAAGCATTAAATGTGGAAAAGGTTGTAGATATAATAATGGCACATATGTACTTGATTAAAATCGATTTTCAAGTAAGAAAAATTTCAATCGAAAATAAAACAATAAACGGCGGTTACTTTTTATATTACCTAATAATAGTAAGTGGGTGCTTTGATGCCCCGGGTACGAAACAACGTTGGTAAAATTTGATATGAACTCAACTCAAAGAAGTTAACGTACCATTAAAAGTGTTAAGCAGCACCAACTTACAGTAACCTGAAGACACTTTCAGCATATGCTTCTTATGTGATTATAACATCTGTTAAGATTCAAAGATGCCATGGCAACTATAGTTTATGATTATGAATTTTATGATTATGAGTTAATCTGAAGAATGTATGAACGTTGACTTCAACATTTAGAGGCATTTTAGGAAAACGCCACGCAAGCAAAAAATTCTAAGCTGGCGAGCTTTAGCTAAAAATCACTTCAAGTGGCAATTATCTGAACTTTCTTATTTTTGGCGTAAAACAGCAAAAATACAACGAAAACAAAAATAAAACACTCAAACTTATCTTATTTTTAAGTTTCCTCAATTTTTAAATCCCTAGTAGTTCCATTCCTTAAAAGCTCATAATATCGAATTTTGCTTACCTAAAACGAAAAAACAAAAAAAAATTATTAATAAAACTGGTATACATATACGTTTTATTGATAAAAATAAAAATGATAAAAAAAATTATTTGATTGAACGCAAGTATAGTTTAATTTTTTTATTTGTTATGATAACATAGTAATATATTCATTACGCACTAGTGTTTAATGATATTATAAAATCAACAAATAGCATGAAAACGGTTGTCATGAAAACCTCATTAAATTTCAAAAAATAAACTAGCATATAACAAACATAAAATTTCAAAAAAAAGACAAAGCATTATTTATATACAACTTTTCAAACGATTTCAAATGATTTTTTCTAAAATTCTATGTTATTATTAAATATTAAACAATACCATCTCCGTAAAACAATTTTGAAAAAAGGGATAAAATATTAAATATGCAACAAAATCCCAGTGTATAAAATTGTGCATAAATCATGTCAAGCATATGATATGCACCATACCGTGTACATACCGAAAAAAGTCTACATATTTCACACGCATGTTTTACGACTAATAAGAAACAAAGTGAAACTTGTGTGTCACAAAATCACGGAATATCACACCTGGATTTTTGGCCACCCCATTTTTGTTTTATTCGAGCAAATTTTTCTAAAAAATTTGACTTTTCTTTTTTATTTTCTCTATCCTATCATGAAATATTGGCCTATGTCATGCTTTGTATATAAATAATGGTATTTATTGTTTAGTTATACAATTTTTAAGAACAACCACCTTTGAACGCGTGTAGTTTTGGGACCGTGGTCTGCAATGGTTTTGATGTGTAAAGGTATATGTGTATTGTAATATGTGTCACAACGTTATACATATAATAAAAACAAATACAAATAATAAACGGCCACTTTGAATAATTCATTTTAATGATTTAAAGAAATTATTATTTTTATTTCATATTTTCTATTTGCATTGTTTCATGTCGATTTACTAATATTTGAATTTATTTTTAAGAAGATTATGGAAAATTAATATTATTTTTTATAATATAAAACAAATATTTATTTTTTTTATTTCTCGATTTTTTCATTTAAATTATATCATTAAAAAATGACTGAAAAATGGATGCATAATATACAAATGCAATGACCCACCTAAATTTTGAATTTACAAATTAAAAATACGACCGCTATTTCATTAGTCTTAATGAAGTTACCGAAAACATTGGTCAGGAGAAGATTCATAACGCATTAGTCATAAAAGTCATACTCTCTAAACTTGAATTAGTGGAATTTTCACTGATTAAATTAGTAAAAATTTTTTGACTGTAAAAATAGTGATATTAGTGATATTTCACTGATTAATAGTGAGTAACAGTGATATTTTCACTGAGGAATAGTGATATTTCACTGATTAGAACAGTGGTATACTTGAAACTGTGTTAAACAGTGTATATGTACTGTGAATCAGTGAAAATCCACTATTTCATTTTTAGAGAGTACATATAAAATATTTGTATGTTTATGCAATAAATTCTATCGAACAATTTGTATACATGATTTAAAAATGCTAAAAATGTTAGCTCTCAAATACTTTTAAACTACAACTAAATTTAAAACATACACTAGAATATTTAAAAAAACAACTTAAAACTTAGTAAAAAAATTCCATGAAATGTCCAGACACTTAAGCACGATACACATTATGTTTGTCAGGATGGTAACAGATTATGAAAAATTAGGTAACAAAAAAATTCTAATTAATTCTTTCCTAAACTTTAATGAGTTTCGTTCACTTTGACGCTTTACTCTTGTGAATTTAAGCCACTCGCTGTGCTGGTGTTTTAAACCTTTATATTCATAGAATATTAATATCATTCTGTGCTCGCTATACAATATACGATTTTACTATTTATTCATATATATGCTGCCGTAGGTCATGTCATCAGTGAAAAAATTGATTGTTGATGATTGTAAACAATTTAATTTAAATTGAAAATACTCGATCAAAGTTACTTTCCGCTCTACTATTATAACAAAGAAGTTTCTGGTTGAAGAAGTCTGGTTTTCTTAATGGGTTTCGCCAAATAATGTACTATTACGCCAACTAAATTTGGCGATAAACAGTATCTAAAACTGAGGTTCGACTGAGACTAGTAGTTTTTCAACTACGAAAACTAAATTTGGTGATAAACAGAATTTAATGCTGAGGCTGGACTGACTCTTGTCAAGATTTGAAGCAGAGTCCTAACAATATTTTTACAAATAATTTTTTTAATTATATCTCAAGCTATTAATAAATTTACGTTTATTTTTTATTTATTTTATTTTACTCATATTTAAATTGTTGGCGTAACATTCATCTATGATAATTCCATCAGTAGTTATACAACCATATAAGTGATGTCCTCGTGTTCCATAAATTTTTAAATTAATTTATTATTTTATTAAATTATTATCAAAATTATTTTTAAATTTGTTTGTGACTCAGTTTTTTTCGTTTTAATATAATTTGCCTGGCATATTTAAAAAACAGTTGTACCAGTAGAATCATTTGAGATTTACCACCCATAACACTCTCTTTGGAGTTGATATTACTTCGTAGAAAATTCAGATATTTCTCAATCCAGATGACATTAAAAATGGAAAAATCTTATCAAGATAAAACCCACCTTAAACACAATTCGTATAACACAAAGATGTCACTCATGTTGAACTCATTGATATCAGTTTTTGTTTATTTAAAAAATTTTACTTATATTGCTAGGGTACTTACAGAATGGTTTAACTTGTCGAATTTTAAAAAATTAATATTAAAATTTTGAAATAAAACAAAACCCATAATTGATTTAAGAAAACAATTCATATATTAAAACTACAACAACGTTCATTTTTAGGCACAACAAGGTTGTAAAAACAATAGAATTACTAAGAATTTTGTCATATTGAATCTCAACGATAAAAAAATTTTATACTACGACCATTTTATAACAGATTTTAGAAGTATTTCAGGTTCGTTGTAGAAGGTAAAAAGGTTTGGTATCATGTGCGATAATGTTCAAAGCGATAAAACAATAATATGTGGAACGTAAACTTGTAAATGAAATAATAGTGAATTTAAATAAAAAATGTAATTCTTTTTTACTAGAAATATTGTGAACGATGCTGTGTTTTACAACAGTCTTCTTTGCAATTTTATACGTAACGACAAAATAATAAACCATATTTATTAATCAAATTAAAAATAGAGATAAAGAAAAATAGTAAGCGATGTTCCTCCCAAGTAAATTATAAATTAAAAGTCATTTATCTTTTTGGAATAATACAAAACTCCATAATGAACAAGAAGATAAGTTAAAAAAATACAGTATTATAAACAAAACTAAAAACTATGGAGGGGCTGACATCTCAAGTTCTGACATATCAAGACTTCGGTCTGGGTTAAGGATTTTTATATAGTTTTCGGCAAAAAACTTGTTTGAGGACATTGTTTTTAGTTTTGGGCAGCGAGGTATATCAAACATAAAACTCTTTGTAAAAGTACAAATATTTTATCTATTTTTAGAAATTCATTACAAAACTAACACGAAACATCAACATCGTTTTGACACACTTGACAATAATTTTTTGACAAACTTATAATGCAATAATCTAGTTTTTAGTCTCACATACACATACCAATCTCGACTATTAATTTTTCTTTTAAGTTAAGTATCCTCGTTATCATTTAAAATTACCGTATTTTAAGCAAGAAATATGCAAATTTCCTTGTTTCGACACACTTGACGATTTGTTTGACAAATTTTCGTTATAGTTGTCGAACACATTGTCATTTTGGCTCTTAACATTGAGTATACCTATTTTTAGAAACAACAAAATTTGAAATCCCTCCAGCGGTTTTCTAGAATTCGTAGGTTGTGACGGACGGATGGCTGCCCGGATGTAGGTATTAAGCCGTCGAAAAATGCTAAAACAAGCGAGGGTAAGAGTTTCACTTTTGGCTCGAGAATGTAATACTTAGGTCTTTCATACCGAAGAAATATTTAGATTTAGGGCCTGTTTTTCTTAAATATTAAATATTATATTAAATATTAAATCAACCGAACAGTGGATAAGAAGGATTTTCTCCTATAATATTACAAATATTTATTTTGAGGTTTTTCTAGATGCGCATAAACTGCTATATAATGAAGACAAACGGTTCCATGCATGACAATTAGTTGAAAGTTCACATTTTTTTTTTTAATAAAATGTGTTGTGTAGTAGGAATTACAATATGTGTCACAATAACACATAAAACCTTTTAAGACCAAGGTCCCACAACAACATACGTTCAAAGGTGTTGATGGACGTAAATCTTTCTTTTTTTGTTTTTTTATATTTTTTGTTAAAGAATGAATAACTAAACAAAAAATCCTATCACTGACAAAATATGACATAGGCCAATATTTTATGATATAATAAAGAAAATAAAAGGAAATTAAAAAGTAAATAGCAAATTTTCCAAAAATTTGCAGAAACAAAACAAAAATGTAGTTGCCAATAATCCAGCCTGTTACTAATAGCATGAGCGAAAAACTGGAATCAAAACTAAATTATAACAGATCACCAAACTACTGAAAAACCTCACCATTTAGATTTTCGAGAAAATGTTTTAAAATCAAAAATTTACATTTCTTTCAAAATTCCAAAAATATTCTAAATATTATAATAAAAACAAAAATTTAAACTTTTTTTCAAAATTCTTAAAAATATTCCAAAAATTATAACAAAATCAAAAAAATCTTTTTCCAAAATTCTAAAAATTATTACAAAATTAAAAATTGAAACTTCTTTCCAAAATTCTGATAATATTACAAAAATTCAAACTTTTTTCAAAATTCCAAAAATTATAATAAAATCAAAAATACAAACTTTTTAAAAATTCTATAATATTCCAAAAATTATAATAAAATCAAAATTAAAACTTTTTTCAAAATTCTAAAAATATTCCAAAAATTAATTAAATTATTTCCAAAAAATTGGGAACAAATAAATGAAAATCAGTATTTTGACACACTTGGAAATATTTTTTTGGCGAACTCATAATGCAATAATTCTCAAAAATAATAATTTAATATTCAATTACATTTCATGTCATACAAACAATTAATTTTATTTTTTTCCAAAAAATTTAGTAAAAAACAAATGAAAATCATTCTTTTGACACACTTGACAATAACTTTTTGATAAACTTATAATGTAATAATCTAGTTTTTAGTCTCACATACCAATCTCGACTTTTAATTTTTCTTTTAAGTCAAGGTTAATCTTCATTTTCATTTAAAATTACCGTTTTTTAAGCAAAAAATATGCAAATTTCCTTGTTTTGGCACACTTGACCTTTGTTTGACAAATTTTCGTTATAGTTATCGAACACATTGTCCCTTCGGCTCTTAACATTGAGTATACCTATTTTTAAAAACAAAATTTTTTGAAATCCCTCTAGCGGTTTTCTAGAATTTGTAGGTTGTGACGGACGGACGGCTGGCCGGATGTAGGTATTAAGCCGTCGAAAAATGCTAAAACAAGCGAGGGTAAGAGTTTCACTTTTGGCTCGAAAATGTAATACTTAGGTCTTTCATACCGAAGAAATATTTAGATTTAGGGCCTTTTTTTCTTAAATATTAAATCAACCGAACAGTGGATAAGAAGGATTTTCTCCTATAATATTACAAATATTTATTTTGAGGTTTTTCTAGATGCGCATAAACTGCTATATAATGAAGACAAACGATTCCATGCATGACAATTAGTTGAAAGTTCATATTTTTTTTTTTAATAAAATGTGTTGTGTAGTAGGAATTACAATATGTGTCACAATAACACATAAAACCTTTTAAGACCAAATTCCCACAACAACATACGTTCAAAGGTGTTGATGGACGTAAATCTTTCTTTTTTTGTTTTTTTATATTTTTTGTTAAAGAATGGATAACTAAACAAAAAATCCTATCACTGACAAAATATGACATAGGCCAATATTTTATGATAGAATAGAGAAAATAAGAGTAAATTAAAAAGTAAATAGCAAATTTTCCAAAAATTTGCTGAAACAAAACAAAAATGTAGTTGCCAATAATCCAGCCTGTTACTAATAGCATGAGCGAAAAACTGGAATCAAAACTAAATTATAACAGATCACCAAACTACTGAAAAACCTCACCATTTAGATTTTCGAGAAAATGTTTTAAAATCAAAAATTCACATTTCTTTCAAAATTCCAAAAATATTCTAAATATTATAATAAAAACAAAAATTTAAACTTTTTTTCAAAATTCTTAAAAATATTCCAAAAATTATAACAAAATCAAAAAAATCTTTTTCCAAAATTCTAAAAATTATTACAAAATTAAAAATTGAAACTTCTTTCCAAAATTCTGATAATATTACAAAAATTCAAACTTTTTTCAAGATTCCAAAAATTATAATAAAATCAAAAATACAAACTTTTTAAAAATTCTATAATATTCCAAAAATTATAATAAAATCAAAATTAAAACTTTTTTCAAAATTCTAAAAATATTCCAAAAATTAATTAAATTATTTCCAAAAAATTGGGAACAAATAAATGAAAATCAGTATTTTGACACACTTGGAAATATTTTTTTGGCGAACTCATAATGCAATAATTCTCAAAAATAATAATTTAATATTCAATTACATTTCATGTCATACAAACATTTAATTTTATTTTCTTCCAAAAAATTTAGTAAAAAACAAATGAAAATCATTCTTTTGACACACTTGACAATAACTTTTTGATAAACTTATAATGTAATAATCTAGTTTTTAGTCTCACATACTCACATAATCTCGACTTTTAATTTTTCTTTTAAGTCAAGGTTAATCTTCATTTTCATTTAAAATTACCGTTTTTTAAGCAAAAAATATGCAAATTTCCTTGTTTTGGCACACTTGACCTTTGTTTGACAAATTTTCGTTATAGTTATCGAACACATTGTCCCTTCGGCTCTTAACATTGAGTATACCTATTTTTAAAAACAAAATTTTTTGAAATCCCTCTAGCGGTTTTCTAGAATTTGTAGGTTGTGACGGACGGACGGCTGGTATTAAACCGTCGAAAAATGCTAAAAAGAGTGAGGGTAAGAGTTTCACTTTTGGCTCGAGAATGTAATACTTAGGTCTTTCATACTGAAGAAATATTTAGATTTAGGGCCTTTTTTTCTCAAATATTAAATCAACCGAACAGTGCATAAGAAGGATTTTCTCCTATAATATTACAAATATTTATTTTGAGGTTTTTCTAGATGCGCATAAACTGCTATATAATGAAGACAAACGGTTCCATGACAATTAGTGGAAAGTACATATAGTGTTACTAATAGCATGAGCAAAAAACTGGAATCAAAACTAAATTTCAGTTGGTTTCCAGAATCAATTCATCGAGTCAAAACAAACGCTCGTACTAGTCAAAACCGACAAAATTGAAACCCTGAGGACTTAAAACATATTGAACGCTGCAATGGAATAGGTCAAAGTAAACTTAATTTATTTCACTTACATTCTTCGCGAATATCTTCTTGCTGGTACATATACCTTCAATTTGTTTTCGATGTTGTTGTTCTTAATGAACATATCTTCTCGAAAAATTGTTACAGTTTATATTGTAATTTTCTTAAAAATAAATATTACGTTCTTACAAAATAGTCTTTTGTCATTATTAATCTCGATGGGACAAAATACAATAATTACATTCGGTTATATACTAAAAACGAGCACGATATCTGTTAAAACAAAAACAAAAGGATGGAATTTACAATATAGCACGTTTTTAATTCGTTTTTTTTAAATATATTTAAAAAAAAAAGATATATTTATAAATAAAAATATATTAGTCGTTACAAAAATTTTTGTATCTTTTTCAGATTTTTATTTTATTTCTTTTAATTTTATTGTTTTTACAAATACAAAATACATTGGCATCGTATATTGCTGATTTCTTGCTAATTTGCTTTCATTTCGCCTTTGCACACCGATCGCTAAAATGATATCAGCGCTCATATGGAATAAAACTGATAGAAATAAATAAAAATTGGAAAATAAAGGAATAAAACAAAGTCGAATTGTACTCGATGTAATTGTGCAGAAAGCAGATATGTGTTATATTTGCAACTTTTGAAATTATTCCGCTGTTCTACCATTGTGTTCCTGTTATTATTATTATTACTATTATTATTATCATTAATATAACTTAAATTCAATTATTAGTTTTATTGTTATTACACTTCAGTATGTAATTCAATAAAGCTTATTATTTTTCAGATTTTATTGGAGATTCGTATTAAATTATATATTACAGGTCGAATTGTATTGGTTAGAGCTGGTGAGACTTACATTTCGAACCAGTTTGTTAAAATAGTTTGAATTTCATAATGTCAATCTTTTGTTACTTTACGCAACTAACTTATTCAATCATTCCTATCAAAGAGCTAATGTTGTTATTTCCAGTCATCTTTCTTCTTTTTTTGTTCAGTTTCGTACTCTCGTTCATCACAATCATCATCAAAATTTGTGTTATATCATGTGAGTACTAATTGATATATATTTATTTCTTTAAATTACTTTTACTTTAAATAATACTACTATCCCTTTCCTATTAATTTTTCTTTACTTTTTTTAGTTTTTAGTATTCAACGACATCTTGTCTATTAGCCTATTATCCTGAAACTAATTAAAGTATTTTCCTTCATGTAACTTTAAATATATAAACTGAAGCAGTAACTTATTGTACAATTTAATTATTTTGGAAAATAAAATTAAAAAAAAAAAAAAAATAAGTAATAATCCAGGTCATCTTCGTTAGGCCATCTTCTGGAGTAATCTACTCCAGAAGATGGCCTAACAAGCTGAAATATATATAGAGTAACAGTAAAATTATAAAAAACTTTGTTTTCTTTAATTTTTTATTAAATTTATTAAATAAGTTATTTGCGTAAAGTAACAAGAGATTGACATTATGTTATTTGAAAACTTACGCCAAGTGCCAACGGCAAACAGTGTTAATTATATGGTTTGAATCTTATGATTCTACGTTAACAATTGCAATGTACGAATAAACCAGAAGTTAAACTATCTTTTTTGAGTGTAATTCATATTGAGTGAAAAATAGACGACGACAAAGCCATTATTTTGCAAAACTACGGTGAATTGCAAAAATGTATTTCATTTTTTTTTCAATTTTACAATTTTTTGGTGAAATTTGTAATTTTTTGTTCACACTCAGGTAGAAGGAAATAAATACCATTTGCATTTGAGTCATAATTTTATTAAATATCATTCTTAAAAATTCAAACCAGATAATAATACTACATATATTGAATACCATATAACCTTTTGGCCCAAAAAATCGGCACAAAAACTAACTTTAAGTTTTTGTTTAAATTAATTAATAATGAAATGTTTATAGTTGTAAATAATTTATGATTATTATAAAAGATTTTATTACAAAATTTTTTTTTATAACATTAAAAATATTTTTTTATGACTTGAATCGTTTTTATAGTCATCCTACGTACCATTAACAATAAAAAAATTTGGAGAATATTTAATCAATATTAAGATTTTGCTAAAGTGTAAAACTTTGATAGAGCAGACGGTATGATCATGATTTATGTTTTGTCTGATATGTATACATATAAAATTTATTTTATTATAACTGAATTAGTTTTATTATTGTAGTTAAAATTTATTTGAAAAATTCGATATATCACTTGTGTATAAAATGAAGAAGAGTTCAATATTTAAGGTAAAAGTTAAAACAAATTCTCTCACGTTGTTTGTTTTTTCCTTAAATTGATTTAAACTTATTGAATAATTTATTTCTCAAAGTGGGTAAAAAAAATACAGAGCCTTGGCTGAATTTTAAGCCATTTAAATTGGTGATCAATCCGACATTTGTGTTCCTTATACCTCAATATAGGGGTAGAGAAGTTGCTAATGTTTAGAGTATTCAGAGTAGAGTACCTTGTGCATGGCGCACAAATGTATACGCATTTCGTGCACTTTTTTTACTACGTTATATGTTTTTGTTTAAATATTCTACAGTATATTTTAAACTTAGTTGAAGTTTAAAAGTGTTTGAGTGCTACTATCATACATTTTTGTTTTAATTTAATATTTAACATTCAATCATGTAAACATGTAAACAAAGCATAGAACTTTCGGGTATAAATTTTTGCTTTGTGACTTTTATGATTAAAATATTAATTTTCCATAATTTTATTAACATCATAAAAAAAAATTAGTAAACCGACATGAATCAAGGCAAATAAGCATAATAATTTTTATAAATCACTTAAATTAATTATTTAATATGGTCGTTTGTTTTTTGTGTTTGTTTTCGTTACCTTTACAAAAAACACTCTTTCGAACATAATTTTTGATTAAAATAAATTAAAGTACCTCAAAAATTTATTAGAATAATAAATATATCAATTTAATATTACGAAAGTCATCTTTAATATTACGAAAGTCATGTAAGTCATAAATCATATAAGTCATAAATCAGCCATTTTACAAAATGTGAAAATGCTTTCGTTTCGAAAAACTTTCCTTTCGAAAAAGTTTCCTTTTCTTATTATTTGTAAAACATGCATCTAAAATGTGTGTGCATACATGTGCTAAGGTGTTTTACGACATGTGCACGGCATGGTGCACTTCACGAATTATGCAACAATTTTGTCCACGGGGATTTTGTATCATGCACAATTTCGCGCATTTCAAGCATTTTTACAAAACGGTTTAACTTGCTGGTAGCTTAGGCTTTTTTGATACAGACGACTACCTGAGAATCTCAATTAACTACTCTGGTCATTTTATAATAACAACAAAAGTCAAGACAAAAGTCCAAATTTAAATTTAAAAAAGTATCACCTACACTGACATGCCATCTACAGAGTTTGCTTGAATATTACAAACAAAACGATTTTTAGAGTAACATTTTTGAAAGAAAACGCCCAAATATTTGTAAAAGTCTGAAAAAATGCATATGAAGACATCAACAATTAATTTCTTAAAAAATCAACTAACACGAACTTTTTATGTACGAAATACTACCCACGGTGGAAGAAATTAATGATAAAGCAGACCAAATTTGAATTGATCGACGTAAACCTGGTTTTTATATTTGACGTAAGTTAATCGTAAGAATAAATTACTTGTTTTAGTTTGAAACCCAATTTTCTTGATTGTTCTGCAAATCAGTGGAGTGGTTAGTCTGACATACCAAGATTCAACCGGTCATAGCAAAAGGTCATACCGGTCATAGCAAAAAGTACCAAATGCTTTTAAACCTGAATGATTGGATGAAATAACAATGAAGAGGAAAAGTGTGGCCAGCATCAAAGAAGATCGGCATAATAAACTTAAAAGTCTAAATGTCAGCTCATGAAAAAACATGACCTTCTTTTTTATAGAAATAAAAATTATAATGAATCTGAGTCATTATTACCACAGTAATCTAAAGGGGGAGTAATAGTCAGTTTTATATTTCTTCCCTTATTTTGGCCTTTCTCTTTTGTCGGCAACATATTACTTTTCTCGTTTATCTGGTTAATCACTGGCTCCCCCCATATGGCGCCACCCATATGTGGTGACTTAGATAAATTAAATCTATTTTTAAAATTTATTTTTTCACGATTTGGTAACTATAAAAACAATTTTCAACAATCAAGATTTGATAAAAAACTATTCATGAGGCCTTTGAGTAGCCCAGGTCTATACTCTTCGGTGAAACTTCAAACTTTTTAAGCACCCATTTTTCGTCTAACTTAAAAATCCATGTTGCTACTGACGATAGCATACAGTCATACTCCAAATGAAAAATATAAAATGTTTTAATTACATAACATCCATCTGGGTTTGATAGGTGAAAGCATTACTATATAAATGACAATTTTTACTCAATTTATTATTCATTTTTAAATAATTCACATTCACAAGTTCCATTTCACCTTATTCGAAGATGAGAATTACTTAAAAGAATTTGAAAATAGTTACTCCTAGAACCTTCAGCTACAAATTACTCTTAACTACCCAAACTCTTGCAATTTGTTTTTCACCTATGCTCACCTATGCTAAACAATAATACGAATTAATGATACGTTTTTCTTAACCATAAATATAGATCTAAACTGCATCAAAGTATTGTACATACATATAGTCACTTTGAAAAATGTAAAAATAATTATTTAATGACAATTGAATGAAAACGTTTTGCCATTTGTTCATGTTTTCTGTTTTGAATCGATTTATATGGAAAATAAAAAATTTATTGAATTTATTGTTTCTAGACGAAAAACTTATGGGAAATAATTTTAAGTGCGGATTTGTTTGTTTTGACAATGTTAATCTTGTACTTGTAATTTATGACGTTTTTTCGTTAAGGTAGGTAGTTAATCGTATATGATCCCTCTATGTTAAAAAATTTCAATCAATCAATAAATCAATCATACTTATTGGAACGTGAAGAAATAAAACCAAATCCATAATAATTAACTGACAATAAATAATTACCAAATATAACAAACAGTATGTAATGGTACATCAAACATGTGTTATTCTTAAAATCGGTAACTAAATACCTTATAACTTCTATAGAGAGAATCAAACTCAATTTATAAAAACAACAATGAACAACCAATTCGAACACAATAAAAAAATTCAAAACATACACCGATTTCAACCAACAGCAGAAGAAGTTAGAAAAATTCAATTTTTCATAGTAAACCAATTATAAGGAAATAAATAATAACATTAATTTGTTTTCTATTTTCTATTATTATTTATATATTTTGTTTTTTTTTATAAATAAATTGATCAATTTTAGCTGATAACTATTTCAAACGTAAACAAGTAACAATCGAAAAAGCTTATTTGTAATTTAACTTTAAACAAATCAATTTATCTTTTATCACAAATTGTCATTTTCAATTCATATCGATTTGTAACAAAAATAAAATTACATGTCTGTCTTTCAGAAAAAAAAGCTGCTGCAAAACAATACAATATGGTCACAGGAAAATTGTTTTGCATATATGCATTATTTGATCAAAATTAAAATCAATTTAATTTTGTATAGTGATTGATTTTTATTGTTGGGTTAAATTCGATAACGTAAAAGTAATTGGATATATGTGATATACATTGGAAAACGTAAAAAAAAACAAACAAAACATGTCAAACAAACACAATGGTAAATTTGTTATTTTTAATGTGTTCTATTGTAAACAAAAACGAATGTCGATAAATAATAAAACGAAATATTTTCTAATACCATGTAAAGTCTTAGATGGCAGAAAAAAATTCCAAAAATTATTTCTATTTTCCGTTTTGGTTTGATTCTAATTGACATCTTATTGAATGGTTTGCCATAGCTGCAACATAAATAAATTATTGAATTATATATATATATATTTGAGAAATATTTCTTATCTTATTTCTTTTATTAAACGAATCTTAATATTTAATAATAATAACAATAAATTATTATTTTTTATTTAAATACAAAAATTTCTTCCATTGACAATTGTTTTCATAATTTTATTCTTTCGTTTACGTACAATGGGTTCAATAAAAGATAATATTGTATCGTGGTTATCAATATCGAAACGTGCTGTTGAAATGTGCATAAAACATTTTCCATAATATACGCGGTTACTACAAAAACCAAATGACGATAGATAACTAAAGACCACTACTCACTATTAAATTTATTATTTTTGTGATCAAAAAAATATTTTGATGGAACTCATTGTTAGTAAATGCATTTGATCAAGTTCTATTTTCTCCATTCAATAAAAGGAAACAATTTATAATTTTTTTCTTAATAAACAAAATAAATATTAAAATACCGGTGACAGTTTTTAATGTTTCAGTTCAATTTATGGAAAGAAAAGTAGAAAAAATTAGCATAAAATAACGAGATCAATAAATTATTTTCGGTTACTTTGTCTATGATTTTGGTATTAAGATATTGATTTTAATTTGTAAAATAATAATGTTGGAAATATGTTTACATGACTTTGATTGGAAAAACATGTGTTATAAGATCATATTCTAAGGGTTGAGAAATTATTTCTCATTACTTTTCGACAGGAAAGATAAAAAGTCGGACAAGTGCGAATAAAATTCGCTCGCCAAGGGTTCCGTGAACGTAAAAGAACACAATATCAAAAATAAATGACATAAAGTTATGTTGTAAAGTCTTTATATCGCCAGACTATGGACGCATAACAGAATAAATGTTGAATCGTAAACGTCAATAGTAAATGTCAATCACATCTACATTGATCAAAAATGTTACTTGAGGTTTAATCTTATCCATAGCTGTTTATGTTAGCTAAAGAAAGATTTAACCAGTATTTTAATGGTCTAAAATGGGAATATTTGTTCTATAAATCAGTGTCGAAATATAGGGTGGTATACATACACTTCAAATAGCACTTTTTTCATCAATAACTAAAAAACTGTGCATCGCAGAATGCTAAAAAATGTTGCAATGTTTCTTAAACTAAGTGTTCTTTCAAATGACACTCCACTCCTTTGGTTCCAAAAAAGTTTTTTTTTGCCCTCCCCACACGGGATGGGTGGCTAAACACACAGAAATATAATTATTTGAGAGTTCGCTATAATTTTCTTTCAAAATATAGCAAACTTCCTGTCTCTATGAATTTTTTCAATTTTTTATGTCTATCAGTGTCTGTCGAAACGTAGGGGGGGACGCTCTGGAATTTGCACATTTTTTAGAATAACTCCGAAGCTGTGTACCGCAAAATTCTAAAAAAAATTGCAATGTTTTGGAAATTTGGTGCTCTTTCAAATGATACCCCACTCGCTTGGGTCAAAAAAGTTTTTTTTTACCCCTCTTACACCCATCCTCTAAACACACAGAAATATAATTATTTGAGAGTTCGCTATAATTTTCGTTCAAAATATAGCAAACTTCCTGTCTATGAATTTTTTCAATTTTTTCTGTCAATCAGTGTCGAAACGTAGGGGGGGGGGGCGGTCTGGAATTTGCACATTTTTTAGAATAACTCCGAAACTGTGTACCGCAAAATTCTAAAAAAAATTGCAATGTTTTGGAATTTTGGTGCTCTTTTAAATGATACCCCACTCGTTTGGGTCAAAAAAAGTTTTTTCTTACCCTCCTTACACCCATCCCCTAAACACACAGAAATATAATTATTTGAGAGTTTGTTATAATTTTCGTTCAAAATATAGCAAACTTCCTGTTTTTATGAATTTCTTCAATTTTTTCTGTTAATCAGTGTCGAAACGTAGGGGGGGGGACGGTCTGGAATTTGCACATTTTTTAGAATAACTCAAAAACGGTGTAGCGGAAAATTCTAGAAAAAACTGCAATGTTTTGGAAATTTGGTGTTCTTTCAAATAATACCCCACTCGCTTGGGTCAAAAAAAGTTTTTTTTACCCTCCTTACACCCATCCCCTAAACACACAGAAATATAATTATTTGAGAGTTCGCTATAATTTTCGTTCAAAATATAGCAAACTTCCTGTCTCTATGAATTTTTTCAATTTTTTCTGTCAATCAGTGTCGAAACGTAGGTAGGGGGAACGGTCTGGAATTTGAACATTTTTAGGAATAACTAAAAACTGTGTACCGCAAAATTCCAAAAAAAATTGCAAAGTTTCTGAAATTTGGTCTTCTTTCAAATGACACCCCACTCGTTTGGGTCAAAAAAGTTTTTTTTCACCCTTCCCCACCCAAAACCCCTAAAAACACAAAAATATAATTATTTGAGAGTTCGCTAGATTTTTCGTTCAGAGTTTAACAAACTTCCTGTCTCTGTGAATTTTTTCAAATTTTTCTGTTAATTAGGCTCGAAATGCAAGTGGGGGGGGACCAACTTTTTGTGTCACTTTATTGATAATAATTCAAAAACTATGCATTGCAAAATTCTAAAAAAATGGCAATATTTCTAAAATAAAGTGCTTTTTCAAATGACACCCCACATGACCTGGTTTTAAATGATGTTTTTACCCCTTAACATTCCCACCCCTTTAATAAATATAGTTATGAGTGTCTGCCACTTTTCTATATTTTTCATTAAAAACCCACTCAATTTTCTATCATTCCAAATATATTTCAAGATTTTCGATGCAGTAGGGACGGAGTTAATCGGGGCAATAAAACATCCCGAAAACGTCATTTTTCAAAATTATACAAAAAATGGTGAGGTGTAAAATTCCAAAATATATTTTTAAATAATGCTGAAACGAAGCCCTTTCATATGATACCCTACTCATCTCGCTAAAAAAATGTATGTTTTCAAAGGCTTTACATCGTACCTCCTTAAAACAAACGAACACAACTTTATTTAATTTTGACCCCCCATCTTGTGTGGATAGGTTAGTTTTATAAGCACCTCAAATTTTAAGTTCATCGGATTAATGGTTCACGAGATATTCGAAATAATGTGAAAAACACGTTGAACTCTCACCAATAGTGTTCCGTATAAAGAAAGAAACCCTAAAAATGTGACTCAAAGGCACAGTCATGCTTATCTTGTCGAAGAGCTAAGAATCATTGACCTACAAAATCATCTTAAGATCAATTCCAGCGGGCAGATTCGAACATATCCATCTGGATATTGTTGATCCTTTACGTATTATTAATGGATATGCGTATATACTTACATACCTTCAAGAATTACAACTAATCAAGGTACATAGTTCAGGTGAAAACTGTTTGTCGAATTCATCAAATTGTTAGGCTCACATTAAATCCGCACCACAAAATGTCTCCTACAAGCTAATAGGAAGGTCGAACCAATTCAATGGCAGTTGAAAGCCGCGTTGATGGCCCGTGGCAGGACAAATAATTGTAGCACTGAAGTTCTACTAGTTCTTTTAGAGATTCTAGTAACACTCAAGGAGCACATTAAGGGTTCTAACAAAACTTGTCTTTGGACAAAGTTTGAAACAGAGTGAATTTTTTGGAAGGTGAATTCCTTCCCAATCGTTCTTAGACAATCTTAAAAACCCAAGAAACAGTAGATGATCGTTTGAGATCAGCCAAGCATGATATTATTCCCACTCCCGGAGCCCCTGTTTTCAGAGGTTAAATTTAGCTGCTTACCACTCGGCTACTCAACACCCATGTAATTTAAAACAATTTGTTTGCTCTATGTAAACAAAATTCCGTTGTCGTAAGGGATAAAATCATAATTAATTGGCACTAGTTTACATAAAAATATGATTCAGATAAAAAAAATTGTTTAAATGTTGAAAATAATTATGATGTATAATCAGTAAAATGAACTTTTAAAAATTCGCCAACAAAATTCAACGTGGCAGTTGAGGCAAACTGTTGAGCATGTCAAGCCTACTTTTTTGCATTTTCTTGTACAACCCGTCGCACATACGCAAGACACTGTTTTAAGGATTTCAGCAGAATCTGGATGCTCTGTTTGCATAGTGGGGAGCAACTCAATGTCCATCTTCCTCCAAACCCAGTTGAGTGGATCCTTTGGCTCATCATACCTTCGCAGATTTGGTGGTAGACCCACAGAATATGTTGGGCGACGACTACATTTTTTTGCTAGAGAAGCTAGATTGAAAGTTGGATGTACGAGGGATTTTGAAAACATCACGTAGCGAATTTTGTATATGGCGATACTAATGACTCTATGTGAACAGAGGATTACCAGAAATAGTTTAACTGATGAAATGAGGTCCTTAAAATCAATATATGCTTGCTGAAATATCTTGACAGCTTTCTGTAACGTCGTGTTTTTATCAAGAAGCTTGACAAACTGCAAGCTCCCTTGCGATAGAATGTAGAAGTTGTTTCACACTCACTAGTAGAATGTACGAATAGAAGATTTTGTTTGACAACAGAAGAGCAGTTGAAATGACTGGAAGAGAAAAACGTGTTCTGAGAGATTCCATTTCCAGGTTTCATGACTTAAATGTTTGAGAAATTGGGTGCCTTGGCGGGTAATTTGATCAGTTTGCGGTCGTTTTCAATTACTATGGCCGTTGCAAAGTTCGTTCGGCAAAGCATTTGATCCTCTCTACTATTTTATGGGATGTCATTATCCGCCTGACAACACTGTTTTTGAGCTACAAGCAAAAAACTGAAAAAAGTACAAAAAATTAATATTTTTAGAACTCCTATAAGTTAAATCCACCTCCTGAGATGATGCAAACAGGTTACACTTATTTAGGACCAAATGATAGTTTTTGAGACGATTTTCAGCTTAATTATGTTTTGGCCTTCATATCTACTAAAAAAAATCTGCATACCTAAACATCAAAATTCTTAAAGAACAAATAACCAATTTTTTCCGTTTCTAGTGTCAAACTTACGAAATCAAACAACCTGCAACAACCTGCAACTTTATTTTTTTAAGTTGACTTTTTAAAAGTTTGTTTTAGAATGGATAGAAATACAAAAATGTTTATATTTTGCACTTAGTTTTGTACGTATTTCATTTGTTCTGTTCCGCAAATCCAAGCACTTGACATCTAGTTTTAATAGCTAGAACTGAACTTTTGAACATTCTTTACGTACAATAATTGTTTACTAATTTTCTACGTAAAAGTTAAAAGGTTATATGCACATTTTTAGACAAATTAGCTCAAGCAAAACTAAAACTGGGTTGGCCAAAATCCAGTAAGTGGGCAATGATTGTTTTGCTTAATGATTAAAATGCAGATATGGAGGTATATAAAAGCTTGGTTCTTCGAGTAAGCAAGTGCGTGCGATCATCAAGGAATACTCAATAGCTCAAATTCAGAGTACTATCTTTGATTGCATACACGATAACTCATATGTCAATAGCAGGGACTGTACACGGGGCTGTCACACTCGATTATCAAAAATTAAAGAAGTTTACAAATCAATTAAAACTGATCCCTCCATGCGACAAATTGCTTTTATTTCTTTATGTAATACTGTTAAGCTTTTATTTAATTTTTTATTGACCGGTAGTCGTGTTTATTGCACACATTAAAAATGATCTCATATTGATATCACTTTTAAATTATTTCCTGTATAATAAATAATACTCTAATTAATTTCATTACCTTACTACATAATTTATTGATATGGGAAATGGAAACAAATTAGTTAAAATTATTTTTAATTATTAGTTTATACTTTATATACTTGATTGTCTTAGTAGAAACTTTTTATTTGTTGTTATTCAAATTTAGCTATACTTCTAAGTCTCACATGATGTAGCTATAAAGGATTTGGAACAGGTTGTTATTTGCTGTTAATTAACTGTTTGCTGTTTTTAATTATCATCATAAATTGTCCGTTTTAAAAGTATACATCAATAAAATTAATATGGGAAAAGGACAGTTGATGACGACCTTCGCTTCCATTAAACGACAAATTAGAAAAGAATTGATTGAATAAGTGATCGTAACCGCAAATGTAAATCATTTTCAGCATAAACATTTTTCCTATCGTGTGTATTACAAAAATCAATTGTAATTGTAATTTAACACCAACCAATGTTAAGAACACATATTGAATCACAGCAAAATATAATATTGAATCTAAAAACTTAAATCGTTGTAATTTTCTTACGATCAATTTTAATCTTAAATATGATCACATACAAAGATAGTCGTTAGTTGTCATGTTATTCAGACAGAATAAGATATGAGAATTGTCAATATGAAAAATTTATTGTTGTTCTCTATCTAGATTCTAGAATACATATTTTATGTAATTTTTTTCACAATAATTATATTCAATCTATCTAATCTATGCAATTTAACGAATAAGATGTAAATACTAAATTACACCATGTAAAGTTTAAGTTATTATTTTTAAGATGATCACAGTTTTGTTTGGATATTTTTTTAATGTCTATAATGATATGTAATGCAAACACAAAGAGTTAAAGTTATTGATGATTTTAAATTTATAAAAATTAGTTTAACATGTTGTAGAAGTATGTGAGATACAATTTCTAAATTGTCATTGCGATTATATTTCGATTACGTGCAACAACAACAAATATCTTGGTAAGAATTTCTTTTGTTCGAACACGATTTGTTGATTATAATTTTCCTGGTCTTTTTCTATAAACTTTATAAAAAGTAATTATTATAATATGGATCACTCTATTCTTTGCAACTATCTTATCGTATAAACTATATTATAGCTTCCATTGTAGAAATTAAAATTTGATTTTAAGCAAATTGTTATTTTCCATAGAAAAAATTACTGCTTAATCAAAAAAGTATAACAAATGTTACAATAACGGATTTCAATAATCCTGAAAAAATTAACGATACATCTTCATCAGGCGAAATCAAAATAACAGTAATATTTAAATAATGTCTGCGGAAAAAATAAATTTGAAAACTAAACTTCTTGGAAAAATAGAAAAAACTTGAAACATCTAAATGTCAATACAGCCTGAATCTGCTCTTTTCGATTGATTTTTATTCTATTTCATTTTATTCGTTTTGCAAAACGTAATACGTCTGTTGTGATACATTTGATACAGAGAAAAGTTCAACAATATTTGAGATTATGCCGTACACTACCTCGCCGTGTAGTTTGTTTAATTCCGTTTATCACGTAAAAATAACATAAAGAACGAATCCGGCGTAACAACTGCATTCTTTATAATATTTAAGTTTTTTTGGAAACTGAGAGAAAAGTATTCCAGATTGTTTGTTTTATTTTGTGTTCAGTACATAGACAGTTTGTCTTTGTGATGAAACAAGTTACATAACAAACAGTAAAATAATTAGGAAAAAAGTTTTTATAAAATTGAGAAAATTAGTCAAGTTATAGCAATTCCATTCCTCTTTTCAAAGCCTCTATCCTTTCGATTCAGTACTAGAACAATTCATCGGCGATCTATGGTTTACAGAAAAGAGCCAGTATATGTCAGAGCCAGTTTGAATGTCCAAACACTGACTAATTAAAGGCAAATAATACTTGACTATTGTTATTGTGCCATTGCTGGAACCATAATCAGCCGATCTACAGTTTATAGAAAATAGCGGGTACAATTTACTTTAAATGGCCAAGCAATGACTGGTTAATGGCTATTGTTATTGGACCATCAACTTGCTGAATTGAATTGGCCGGTTTATGTCATTCGGATAAAATTCACTAGAGTAAAATCCATTTTAGATATATGTATTTGAACATTTTTACCTATAGTTTGGTTAGCGCTTCTCGGCTGAAAGACTATGATAATATTGATTAGGTTTTACGTTGGCACAGTTTTTAAATTTTTTTTCATTAGACATTTTTATTTTATTTTAAATTAACAAATTATTTTGTATTTAATTTATTAAAATTTGCTTATGTTAATATTTTATATTTTTTTGATTGCCCAGTCATGGCGGCCAGTACTCTGTCATTGCTGCATTACTGGTCATCATTATTGGTCCGTTAGAGCCATTAAAGTACAACCTTGTATGGACCATTACTGTTTTTACTCTGGCCTAATGAATGGCAGCCATTTGCTGTCCAAAGTTATCATCCAGTAAAATTATGTTAATAGCCCAATCATGGTTTCCAGTATTTGGCCATTGCTGCGTTACTGGTTACTATTAATGAACCAGTTGTACAACCTTGTATGGGAATATGCAAAATTCTACTGAAATTTTTTATACAATTGTTGCCATAAAACTAAGAGTTTTGGTATAAAATAAACTTCGCAAAAGTATGTTTTCTTTCAGCAAATTAGAAAATTTATTATAATTATTAGAAAAATATTAAGTTTTTGCTCGTTCAAAAATATTTTTTATAAATACACATATTTTATTGTAATATTTTTTCAAAATATTATTATTCTTTTGTGTTTTATCGGACGTGAAAAATTTATAGCATCGCCATTTTGTTTAAATTTACAAACACACAAACTAACACAACAACACAGCACCACAACGTCCAAAAAACACAACAAAGAACCAGAGGAACATTCTGTGGACGGTAACACGTCCACAGTAAACGTTCCAAAATCTGGCAGCAACTCCACCTCTACTCGGGAGGCTTGTGAAAATCTCCAGGTCGTGTCACACATGGCTCTTGGAGATTTAAACAAGTCTCTGGAATGTCTCCATCTGGGGCAGTCGGAATCGGAGGTCAGCAAATCTTCGGAGATGCAGGCTGCCAAGACCACTGTGACAGTTGGAAGAAAGAGGAAGAGGAAAAGCGTTTGTGGTTCAGTGAGGAGAAAAAAGAAGAAAGCTAAGGCTGACTACTCACTGCAAACAAAAATTGCAGAGCAGGCTACTACATCTAGCGGTCTCTCTGCAACAATACCTCCCTTGGACACGAGGGCTGAGATGATTGAAAAGATTCGTGTACCGATCACCTCGGTCCTGCATCGTAAGGCGAGCCTTTGTATTCCATTGAAGTCGACGACAACGACGGATCCAAACAAGGTTGCATCAAGCTATGCTAGTGCAGCTACGAGAGGACTAGTTGGAATTGTTGAATCTAACAATGGGACTATCAGTCAGGAACAAAGTAATTTGATCCGGCAATGCCTGTTTGAAGATATGCTGAAACAAACACGAACTCTGCCAACCTTTGATGGGGTGTCGATGTAAGAAGGAAAACTCTATTTCCGATGTTCAAACGACTTCTCATTGAACTTGTCGGTGGAGAAAATTACAGGTTGCATTCCATGAGCAGGAGCAAGGCTTTCAGCAATGAAGCTGTGTGATCTCTCTAAGATGCACCTGGCCAAAATTTGGATTCCAGGTCGTAGACAATCTGAGACGGCTTTATAGGGTGGTCTTGGACATGAAAATGACTTGGACAATTCCAAATGGAGGACCCGATCGTAAAGGGGGGAAGAAATTGACTAAGGATAAAACCTCTGTCGAAGGAAACCTCCTGTACATTCTTTTCGATGAAGATAGTGCGAAAGCAATATCTAATCGGAAAGCGAAACTTTTCTTCATGTGCACTTCAGTAGATATTAAGTTCATTGGATCGCGTTTGAAGACATAAGCGAATATCACTGTTACAATGGCAGTGGATAAGTTTGAGTTTCGACAAATCAATCTGCAACATAGCATAAGTTGGACATATAATCTCATGGCTGCACTTGCTAAAAAGTTGCAAACAAAAATATTAATAATTCAAGAGCCCTACATTATTAAAAACAGAGTAGCCGGCATCATAGCATCAAACCAAAGTCTTGATATGCATCTTCTGGCTGGGTTATCCTCAGGTGATTTAACCGTAGAAATGCTCAGTTATGGAACAGCTACGGAAAAAATGCGGATAGTCATTGTGTCTGCCTATCTTCCGTATTGGTGGGGAAACCATAGACATCACTCTATGCTCCAGATCTCTTCTAGAAGACATCAGGAACTGGAGAGTGTCAACGGATATATCCATGAGCGATCACAGATAAATAGACTTTCTTGTAAAGGCGATCCTAGCCGAGGATCGCGTCTACCGGAATCCAAGACAAACGGATTGGGTGTGCTTCAGGGGCATTGTAGAGGAGGAACGGGCTAGTGGGAGCATTTCTTAAGTCTGGGCTATTGATCAGGCCGTTGACCAGCTCAATAATCTGTTAGTCTGGACTTTTGAGAGCTCGTGTCCCGAAATGAGACAACAAAGTGCACACAAGTCAGTTTAGTGGAACAAAAACCCTTACAAACTCAGAGATCTAAGAAACTTCTAAACAGAGAATTGAAAACTCGTGATGAAGCTGATTGGGCTCTGTACAGTGAAGCAAGGAAACATTTCAAAATTCTTATTCGTAAATCAAAGAAGAGGTCTTATGAAAAGTACAGTGAGTCGGTTGAGACTATCACAGAAAGTGCTGCATTAATGAGGGCCTTGAAAAAGGATCCTTAGCGAGACTGAATAATATTAAATTATCCAATGATACTTACACTTCTTCAAATGAAGAAACTTATACAGTACTGTTTCAACACCATTTTCCTGGCTATGTTCTTGGGGAGATTCCTCAGGGGACAGTCGCGTAGAATGGGGAAAAACCAAACCGAATGGACTGGATAATGGCAAAAAGAGTTGTATCGCCTGAGGCTCTGTCTTGGGCTATCGGCTCCTTTGAGCCATACCAATCTCCAGTCCCAGACAGAATATGGCCTATTATGTTACAACAGTGTCTGTACATAGTAGGAGATAGGTTCTTAAAGATCTTCGTGGCCTGCATAGCTCTCGGCTATGTACCACAGGCCTGGAGAAACGTGAGAGTTGTATTTATCCCAAAACCAGGGAAAATCAACTATTGCGAAGCGAAAAACTTCAGACCGATTAGTCTTTCCTCATACTTGCTAAAGTCTCTGGAAAGGTTGATCGACCGTTCCATCAGAAACGTCTGTCTGAGGAAAACTCCGCTAAGCAAAAGGCAACACGCTTATCAAGCAGGAAAGTCTACGGACACAATTCTTTTAGGTGTGGTCTCTGATATTGAAGAGACTATCTTTAAAAAGGCTATCACTCTTGGCGCTTTTCTTGACATAGAAGGGGCTTTTGACAAAGCCACTTTTGAGTCACATAACGGAGTGGAAAGGTACGGTGTGAATAAAACACTCCTGAGGTGGATACGACGGGCTCTGGAAGATCGATGTCTGTTTATTCACACGAAGGACAACACCACAATAAAGGTAGGTGTGAAGCGTGGATGTCCCCGAGGGGGCGGTCTATCACCCTTGCTTTGGAACATGATGGTAGACCAGCTCCTAATTGAATTAAATGATAAAGGGCTAAACACATACGTCTCTGCTGATGATATTAGCATTCTTTGGAAAGGAAACAACATGGGGCATCTCAGCCGAAAAATACAGTACGCCCTTGACATTACCAACAGCTGGTGTTGAAATAATGGTCTCTTGATCAATGCTTCTAAGACACAGCTCGTTGCGTTTACCAACAGAAGGAAACTAAATGGCTTCACTCTTCCTTCAATCGGTAATAACCCATTAACACTCCAAGATATTGTGAAGTATCTTGGTATCACTCTCGATAAACGGCTCAATAGAGCTGTTCATGTTGAGACTAAATGCGCAAACGCAAGTCGAGTTCTGTGGCAATGCAGGAGGGCTTTCGGTGGCAAATGGGGGCTTACTCCGAAAATAGTCTACTGCCTGTATAAAATAGTTGTCAGGCCCATTGTCAGCTTTGAGTCCCTTGTATGGCTCTCAAGAACTTTTATTGGGAATGCGATAAAAAAACTGGAGGCGGTACAAAGGCTTGCTTGCTTATGTATCACTAGTGCTTTCAGGACAACGCCTACAGCGAGTCTGCAGGTTTTATTAGGGCCTCCTCCCTTGCATATATTTGTAAAAATGGAGGCTTTTAAGGGTACAAAAGATCTGGAAGAACACCTGACAGATTTGTCAATGCCAATTGATGACACAGTACCCCTAACTGCCTTTAAAGAGCAGTATAGAGTTATAATTCCAACCATAGAGGACCCGTTCTCAGCTAATTTGCTATTGGACAGTGCGTTCAACACGTTGGACATCTACCCAGATGGATATCTCACTGAAAATGGGGCAGGAACTGCGGTTTACTTCAGTAATGAAGATTTAGGGCTGCAATTTCCACTTGGTGAATACTGCACAGTCTTTCAGGCTGAGGGTTTCGCCATAAATGCAGCATCGAGGCGAGCGACGGAGCTTAAGTGGTCTGGCAAGATTATCAATATTTTTACTGATAGCCAGGCTGCTCTAAAAGCTCTAGGAAATTATACTATTAAGTCAAAAATAGTGCAAGAATGCTCCAAGTCCTTGAATTATCTCGGGCTCAAGAACAGCATATCACTGATAAGGGCATAGTGGGAATCTCGGGAACGAAAAAGCTAATGATTTAGCAAAGAGCTCCACAGGGAGGATCATAGGCCCTGAACCAGCAATTGGTATATCGAAAGGTAGGATAAGATCGCTAGTCCAACAAGTTCTCTTTCGGTCCAGTGACTCTCAATGGAGGAGCACAGAAGGCTACAAGGTCTCCAAGATGTTTACTCCAGAGTTAAGCCATTAAACCACCAAATTCCTGTTAAATCTGACTCGGTCAGACTGCAAGTTAATGGTGGAACTACTTACAGGTCGCCATCATGTGCACAAACATATGGTACGGCTTCGAGTAGAAAATCATCCAACATGCCGCTTTTGTCTTGAAGAGGATGAAACAGTCCCTCACATTGTGGGAGAATGTTTGGCTCTCTCAGTGCTCCGAAGCGTCTTGTTAGGATCAAACTATCTTAGGAAAGAAGATTTCTGCAAAACAGACCATTCAAGGCTGTTGGCTTTTTTCAAAAAGGTCTTCAGTTCTTGAATATGAGGATGGCATAAAGGACTTAGCAGTCTACATGTCAGGCTATGACTGCATGGTCGCCTCACAAAAATAAAACCGCAATTTAAAATTATGTACTAAGAAAACATTTAACCTTGAAAATATTGAAAGCGGTCAGATCAGATCGTCATTACGTCCTCTAGTACCAACGGAAAAAAAGAAATAAAAAGAAAAAAGACCAACTTGATAAGTCCATAAGTCAAGAATAACCGGACGTACTTCTGGTGGACATAAGCTCGGCAAAAACCAGAAGCAAGCCAGCGACACACCCACCCACACCAAACTACTCCGCAATAAATAAGGTACCTATGTTTGCTTTGAAGAGGACACATTAGCAAAAGAAAGTTTAATTTAACACAACTCTAAATTCTGTTCACGCAAATAGCACATTTTAAGATTTTACTAATGTGTCTGTCGAAAATCCTGAATTATAAATTTTTTGCTCTTTTTAACTCCAAAAAATTTTATAATGCGTGAGCTCTAGCAGGTAAATCGCCCATAAATAGAAGTTTTGTTATGAATTGTTTTCAATCCATCTTTGTTTACGTTTCTCGGAGCCAAAACAATTTGTCATCATTTCCTTTGTATCCACCAACCTCTGTGTAGTGATTATTACAGTAAATGAACTGTCAAAAGACTTTCAACAACGGATTGAAGTGCTAAATTTACTGTAGTAAATGTACTACCAGAATATTTTGCTAGAGGTTGTGTCGGTAAGAAAATATTGTAACAAAAGGTGCTACACGGAACCTACTTACAACTGTTATATGTAACTTTACTATTTTTGTTTTGAAAAAACAGAGGTAAAATGTTAGAAACTAGATCAATCAATAATCGACATCTCATTATTGATTGAACAACAACTATTACTTTTTAATAATTCGCAACCTTAATTCAAAATCTAATAAATATTTCATTATAATTTTAAATCAAAACAATAAATTCATTGTATTATAATTTCAACATCAACATTTTTGATTGGATTAGTTATTAAAAAATCTATCGACAGTAGAATCATAACGGATTATTATAAATAAAATTTTATTGGGTGAACTTATGAATATTATATAGGTCATGATTTAATTTTTTTTATACCGTACTGGTTGAATTATGGTTGTATAAAAACAACTCAAAGAGTTAGTATTAATATTTTTAGTTTATATACAACAAACGAATGAAATCCATAACTTAAAACAAAACAAAACAACAATTAACTAGACATCGAAGTCATATTTATATTTTATAATATAATTGACACTATCTTCATAACATATCGACAACTATAAATTATAATACGAGAAACATATTTTATAGCATGAGATTATACAATTTCATCTTGTCATACCAAATTGAATTATATTATTATTAACTTAAAACATAATTTTAGATATAGAAAAAAACAAAAAATTAATAATCAAACAAAAACAATATTATTGATTAAAAAAAATGCATTACATTTATGGCAATAGCAACAATTATTTTGGAAAATATATAACAAAAAGTGAACAATAAAATTTTCCATAAAAGTGAAAATTTATTTTGTGTATAAAATTCATAAATTTTCTAGTTAACTCTCAATAGGAAGTTTTAGTTTTTTTTGTTATTTATTTGTGCTTCTATTGTAATAATATTATTTTAATTTAATCATGTTGTTTTATTTTTTGTAAATTCTCACAACACATGAGCTTACACAAATCAATTTAATTTGATTTAAAGTAGTTTTAAAGGTTCGGTAATTTTTAAAACGAAAGCACTTTGGATGATAAATTTTTTAAATCATCCGAAAAGGGGTTATATAGGATGTGTAAATTATAAAGAGGCAACAAAATTGTTAAAACCAGAAAAATAAGCTAGCCATAGCTATTTCAAAGGGACATTTCAAATGAGCTTAACAAACGATTTCGATTTTATGAGTTAAGATTGAACTTTTTGTAGCTGCTTATCGTTAACTTTTTTCTACCACTACATATCTCCCCTACCCTAAAAAGTTCATGTAACCGTTGATCATTTTCAAGAGTTTTTTGTGAATATTTATATTATTTTCATATTTCGTGTTTATACATATGTGAGGAAAATTAATAATGTGAAAATTATAAATTTGCCAAAATTACATACAAAAATATATTGTTCGACACATGAACCGAAATAGAATTAAATGGAGCTGACTTCCGCTTAAAACGGTTGACAATAAATTATTAGTAGTACGCGTAAGCCACATTGTAAACCAAAACATAATCTTAACATAACCTAGTACTATTTTTTATCATTCAGTTTGCTTTACAAAGAAGGATGCTGTAGCGAATAAGCATAATTACCTTTATTTGTTTTTTATAAACCTTATATAGAGAACATACTACTGTCGATTAAAAATTCCCTTAGAATTTTTGAGGTCCCAGTTCGATTCAAAATCATTACCATAATCCAATCCTAAAATCAAAACGCATAATTTTCAAATTTGAAACACGATTTTAATTTAATTTCCACGTTGTTTAATGATATTCAATTCTCAATTTGTCTTTTAATTCTTTCTTTACTTTGAAATGTCATATTCATGCCATGTTTTGTTATGATATTCAAATTTCTTATTTAAATGACACATTTTTTTACGTTTATGTTGTGGATTAAATGTTGTTTTTTTTTTCTTTCTATAGTTAAGTTGTTAGTTGACTAATCAATAGGTCTTTCACATTAAATGAATTTGTTGCATATGGGATCGATGGAATCTATAAATATTAATCCCTTTAAGTATTTTGTTTGTAAGAATGTATAGTTCGATTGTTATAGTTAAGATGAGTATTATGTTTTCTAACTGTTTTTATACTATTGATTTTGGATTAATTTATGATTTTTGATTTTATAAGTGTGTCTAATATCGAATTGATGTATGTAATTTAGTTTTATTACGATGAGATCAAGATAAGTTTTTTTGTATAGTTTGAAATTATAGATTTTAATAAGTTTACTTTAAAATCAATGGTTCAATTGACTTAATCTTTTTTTTTATTATTTAACTTTGTAAGTTTAAGAGATAATTTATAATCAATTTTAAGTTTCACATATTCTAGTTCACAAGAATTTTTTTTCTTTATACAGTTAATGTATGTAACTTGAATCGACAATTCTCAATTGATTTTTCATAATTAAATAAGAAATTTGTTATTCTTAAATCACAATCAATGTTTTTTAATATTATTAAGAAAAAAACCTTTTGAAACCGAAAAATTCAATTAAATGTTTAATGCGTTTAATGGTTACGCTCGTGTGAATTAATAAAAAAAAATTCATTTTCATTATCATCTTGTTTCGTTCAAATTTGTTTACTATATAATAGTATATGATTAACTATAGATGATGACATTCAATTATTATTAATTAAAATTGCTAAATAATATCACAATTAATATCAATTATGTATTCCATCCGGTCGTTTATATCATATAATATTTTTTTTATAATGAATGAATTAAAGATTATAAAATTTGCCGCCAATGAATATGTTGTGTTGTGTATGAGCACGAAATTATATGGAAAATATAAAATTTTTAGTTATTTATGAATTGTGTAATAAAGTTTGTATGCCGTATATTGATTAGATTAAATGATTTTAGAATAGATGAAATAGATGCATCCTTTGAAATCATGGTCGTGGTTATATAAGCTAGTGCGTGTTTTGGTTATTTGTGGTCTTAGAACATGTCAGTGGCGAAACTACTAGTGAAAAACTGGATCTGGAAAAAAGTTCCTTGTCGCTTTGGTGATCTAGAAGAGAAATTGGTACTGGTTTCCCAACATCCATCATCAAAGCACTATGAATGAAACAAAGTTATTTATTGAGACGACGATTAAAACCATTTCGGACAAAACCGATTATTTTAATAAAATATTTGTGTTTTTATCAAACTTCAAGCAGTTGGTGACCCCGACTATATAAAAAACGTGTTAAGCAGACAAAGAAGTAAATTAAGGAGAACCGATGATTGGCAAGAATTTTTTCCTCAAATTGCTACACATTGAACTAATCAAAGTAGACAGTTTTGTATAAGGTAACTTTTTTCAGATATTTAACAAATTTTTAAATTCACATGGATTATAAATATGTTTTCGACCAATGGGAACGGGAGGTTTGTAGATAGAATAGACAAATTATTTTATTGAATATTCATATCCTAAACGACTTTACATGAAATAAATAGATCGAGTTTCAGGGTAAAAACAGTTTTATATAGAACACGATAAAGCGATAGTAAAGCGATAGAATAATTAAAAAGTGAATTTTTAATTTAAAGATTTAGCGATTTGATCAAAATATTGTGCGTGTTATTTCTGAAACTGTATTTAATTAAAAATGATTAAAATTAAATATTAAAGATACAAGAACTATAGATCGTATTTTTTAGCTAGAGAGTTTTGGTACTGTACAGATTTGGTGTTATTATATACTGGTAAGGTTTATATTTTCATTTGTTAGCGACCGACTCAAATAAAAAATTTAAAATCTTTATTTACCGAATTATAAAACATCAAAAAGTGACATTAAGATTTCAGAAATTAAGATGAAAATGAAACCAAACAAATGGGACTTTCAACAACAGAAAATAACGTTGAACTGATAGTTTGGGTTCTAGAAACAAGTCAAGAGAACAAATATAGAATCGGGGTTAAGTATCATGTAAGCGAAGAAACAATTCAATCTCGTAAACTAAAAATTCTTAATCTTTCTCTAAAAGAGAAAAAAAATATGCCTCGTGACTACAATTAAATTAAAACCAACATCATACAATGGAACAACATTTTATGAAATCTTTGAATTTCAATTTAGAACAGAAGTAGATCAGAATGGTTAGAACTTAGAACACTGAAAACTGCCATTCTGCATTAATAGTTGCACTTAAGAGGAAGGCTGCAGAAATTTTTCTAGTTTCTTGAACATGATCAAAAAAATATATTAAAGTGGAAAATTTATTAAGGAAAAATATGATAGCGACCACAAAACCCAAAAGTCATGCGTGATCGAGTTAAAATGTTGTGTTAGAATGTTGAATATTTTTGACTTACTTTGAGCTAACTAAACGCTTTTTATACCAATATTCGTTTGAACAAACCAAAAACGAAACGCTTGCTACTGCATTTTTCTAAGAACGGGGTCGAAAAATTCTGAATTTGTCGAAGAACTGGGTCTAAAGAAAACTAGATCTAGCAGAATCCAGAAAAAAAATGAAGTACTTCAGAGTATAGAAATTGAAAATTTCCCGCACATAAATGCCCAAAAAGGAAAAAAAATGAAGAGGTTAGAGAAATATGACTAAATCGAAAGAAAGTGAAACTGTTTCAGCTAATAAAACAATTGAAATAGAGTAGTAGTGGACCCAAGTTGATGGGAAAAAGGAAAGACAAAGTGTGGCAAAATCCAAAACGCAACAAAATTAGAAAACAAAAATAAAAGAACCGAGGCATTGGTAATCCACTTACTTGAAAAGGGATTTGATGAAATAAAAGCTGGCATTTCAATCACTGATAGAGGTATAAGCAATAAAAAGTACGAGAGACAGTTACATTCTGTTGATTACTGCAACTTCCTCTAATCTCAATGGTGTTACTAAACACGAGTCGTAAAGATTTCTCAACCGGTTTTCTGATAAGAAATCCCAAGAAACCGATACCATGAATTATAATAAAGGAGGTTATAGCTGGCCTTACTGGTGTAGCAGTATGCATCTGTAATCACTAAGGAAAATGGTTTCGATGGTGCAACAACCGTGTAGTAGAGATAGACGGTTAATGCAAAAAGGAAATTCTAAACAAGAAAATCATTTAGGTCACATGTGATCACTGATAGAAAACGGGACACAATTCACAAAAGAGTGTGCACCATTTAGAACAAAATACAAGTCAAATGTCCACAGAGTAGGAAGTAGAAAGGAAGTAGAACCTGCCACAGCTATAATCATAAGCTGAAGCTAATAAAACATAGAAATATCTATGGATAGACACCAATCCAGCTTTGAGGTGTAGTCTGAAACTGAAAATTGCACAAACAAATTTGCAAAATTCATTTGCAACCTTGTGAACCAATGATCTAATTAGTCTCAACAGTAAGGTTAACAAGATAAGCAGAAAATACCAAAAAGAACTTAATTCAGATCTGTTGTTGCAAAAGCAGGCTGCTGATAGGAACCTTCAGAAAAAATATATGTACAGAAGGTTACAACTACTAAAAGGCAAATGTTCAGTAAACTGTAATAGAAGTAGACAATAAGAATTCATGATGATTTATATTATTATATCAGAAAGAACTTTGCACAATGTAGAGTGCATAGTACCAACTCTACAATCGCAAGCAACATGCACTGATGGAGAACCTCTAGCAAAGTGTTACTGGACATCCTGCTACCGGATGATAAAAAGTACTCATATGAGCATGCTGAGATCAGAAGGTTAGCGCAGGTACCGTATAATTATCAGGATGTCTCAGACTTTACAGTCAATGACCTTGGGGAGTATGTTTCCTAAAGAGTGGAAGATTAATCGACTATTTAAAGTTACAAAATCCGGAAATAGGGAGCTTGGAAAACTTAAATCTTCTCGACTAATCATATTTCTTTCAGTTTTAGATAAAATTGGATAAGTAGTATGACTTTAGATCAAGTCACTATACCGAAAATGCGGTCTGTAATCTAATGTAGAGAAACGTAATGAGTTACTTAACAAGAGGATGTGATTGCTTCGGCATTTGTCATAGGCAAGGATAAGGTAAATCCGACAGGCCCGATGTGTGTTAACTGGACACCAAATTTAGTGCGTATTTGAAACTAATTGACAAAATTCAACTGCATTATATGTCCTTCTGGCTTGCTCTGATTACGAGACCGAAGATCTAAGATTGTCTTAGAAAATACCGGAATTGACACAATAACAACAAATACACTTAGTATACTGTTGAGCCCGAGAAATAATACAGCATTTAAATTATTCTACCATAAAGCTCTTGAGCTGATGCTAGAAAGAAATGTAGTCTTACCATTGAGGTTGGACTTTTTTTGACACAGCTAGAATAGTAACATACAGTTTTTCTTTTCGTTGGTTACGGATGGCGACGGTTAAACTCTAAAAAAAAATGTAATTTATCAAAATTAAAATCATTCTAAAAGAGAGCAAATTGAATATAAACGGTTCAAATTGTAGAATAAAAACAGTTGTATACAAAAAGCGATATAGTGCAAAGCGATAAAGTAAATAATAAGTGATTTTTTGAATAAAAAATTGAAGTTTAAAGAAAAGATTATTATTATTATTTAGGATCAATGCTCGACTACAACAACAACGCAAAATATATTCTGGACTGATTTTGGTGATATATTAATTACACGATACTCCTTACACACTGCTACATAAAGTTAAAGTGCTAAAAAAGCCTTTTAAATTGAATTGATTACAGGAGTTTCCTTATCTAAAAAAATATGATAAGAAGTCATTAGAAACGAACTGAAATAAAATAAACTCCCTCCCCTTCCAACTTAAAACGCCAATGACACTACGGGAACTAAGACAAGTTTTATCACTTCCATTTATGTTTTCAAGGTGTCTAAATTTATATTCTTTATTATTCATATTATTTATAATAAAAAATAACTTAAGCAGTCAAATTTCTAACACACATATAACCTTTCAGAAAAATAGTTCCATACCAACACGCAAACGCTTTTTTTTTGTTCGCTTTAAAGATCAAATTCATTTATACGAAAATAATTTGCATATTTGTTGTATATTTTTTCTTTAAAATTTATAAAAAGAAAACAATCTCAAAAAAAATACCTGTTGTGTTGTTCTGTGGTTGAGGAACAAACAAAAACGTAAAACAAAATTAAATTACGTGATTTTATTGAAGTTAAAGATATATTTATATATATATATTTTTTTCTGATGTCCGAAGAAGAAATGAAACTTGATAGTATTTAAGAAAGAACGAAAAGAAATAACATAAGAAAACTATTCTGCCATCATCAAAAACATCATCATCATATGTATTATTATAATAAGAGTTAACTTAACTACATTGTTTTAGCCAATTTAGAATATTTTATATAAAATACATGGATACATTTTTGCTGGTTTATGATATCGAATTAATTAATCCTTTAATCATCAATTTAGATGGAATTTATTTCTAGAAAAAATATATATACATAGCGTTCTAATTTTAAATAGACAAAAATAGTAAGAAAATTAGCATGACACTCCGAATACTTATGACGTAATTTAATAAGAAAATAAGCAGATATGAGAGCAATTTTGCATTATGGTGCAACGAAAAATCGAAAAGATGCTTGACCAAGAGTTTACTCGTTCTAGAGCTAAAACTTCTGAACGGATTGCAATGCTTTTTAACTCAAAATGTCCATAAGAAATTGAACTATTATAAAAATCAATAAAAATTGGGTTATTTTCGAAAATCTAATTTTTTACCAGTTTTGACACAGGGTGACTGGAAACTTATTAAACAAATTATGTCTTTTTGAGCCCGTCTCTTAAGACAACGCTTGTTTGTAAAATTTTAAAGAAAGAAAAGAAAAAAGGCAATTTTTGAAATCCCCATGGAAACCTTACTTAGTACCTTGGATGATTAGATTAGAAGGAGTTGGACAGGTTGCACGAGGCACAACTTGCCCTGGCACGCAGACTCTGCTGTCCATAGCACCGTGTCCGAGTTGGGTCTCACAACAACTATTCCACAAACCTTTCTGTAAGCTTCATGAAATCCAAAATCAACTGTAGTGGCGACAGTTTGATTGTGGCCGCCTCTACAGTTTCTGAGCCAAAAATCCTAGCTCTAACCCTAGAAAAGGCTGAGCATACATACAAAAAGTGCTCCGAGTCCTCTTTCTCTTCAAGACAACACCTGCACACGGGACTTTCAATAAGTCCCATGGTAAACGGCTGTTTATTTAGATGTCCATGTCCTGTAAGGACACCGACCATAGTGCTAAGAGCTTTCCTCTTCAGACTTAAAAGAAAACTGGCATTTTTTTTCTGAAATGCTGATAAACATCTTACTTTGCCTGCCTTTTGATGACGTATTCCACGCGGCATTCATCTTGAGGTCGGCATTAACCTTTGATAGTGACAAGGCCAACGTTTTGGATAACCCTAAGGCGGGTTCTGGACCTGAATACTTCATGCCCGCTCCAGCTCTTGCAAGTACATCTGCTTTTATGTTGCCCGGAATGCCACTACGACCTGGAACCCAGCCCAGTGTGGTGTTATTGTATAGCGCTATCCTACAAAGATTTTTCCTGCACTCGTTGAAGAGTTTGGAAGTAGTCTCCGGGTTAACCAGTGCCTTGGTAGCTGTTTGGCTATCCGAACAGATGCAAATCCTCTTCTCTTGCAGACACAGACGCGTTATTTCATGCGTGCATTCATTGATAGCTTACACCTCCGCTTGAAGAACTGTGCAAAACCGCAGAAGCGGAAATTTCTTGCAACTTTTGACATTATTTCCTTCCAGGTACACGCTAGCTCCTGCGCTTCTATTCAACAGTGAGCCATCGGTATAGAAAACATAAGTCTCGCTGGAGGACCATTCGAACCAAGATTCTTCACATTCCTCTCTAGAAGAGATGATAGGTTTGGCGAGCTTCTTAAAGTTATATACTTTGGTCATGACATCACTATGCAAATCTATTTCCGGACAGTCAGTGCATAGTCTATCAAGTATGTGACCATGACCGCAAGTTTTACCTCTGTTTACCCACGTGCCACATGCAGTCTGTAGACAGCCCTTTTAGCCATGTACTCTACATGTAGATGTAAAGGAGCCAGACCCAACATGACCTCCAGCGACATTGTTGGTGTGGTACGCATTGCACCACTAATACCTACGCATGCCCTTCTCTGTTTTTATTTAACCTAGCGCGGACGTATTGTTTCTCAGTCTTTGGCCACCAAACAACACATGCAAAAACAAGTGTTGGTCTAATTATTGCTGTGTATATCCATAAGATAATTTTGGGACTAAGGTCGCAATGACGACCAAAGGATCAACAGCATTGCCAAAAAGAAATGACAGCTTTATCAATTTTTTTGGTTAAATGAGCATTCCAATTTTAACCTTTTGTCGAGAATAATGCCAAGAAACTTAACCTCATCTGAGTAGCTTAACTGCATACTGAAAAGATACAGACTTGGTATTGCAGGCACTTTTCTCTTGTTGGTAAATAAGACTCCCTGTGATTTGGAAGGATGGACTGAAAGTCTGGTGTGGGGCCACTCTTCAACCAACTTCAGTGAATTTTGCATCAAATCCACTAGAGTGCAAGTGTCTTTTCCAATTGCCAGTATGGCTCATCAGCGTAACCCTGAGAATAGGGTCCCGATTGTTTCAGTCTCTTAAGAAGACTATCAACTACCAAAGACCACAGAAGAGGTCAGAGAACGCCACCCTGTGGACAACCTCGTTTGACTGAAACTGAAACAGTAGTATTGCCCAATTCAACAAAGGCAATGCGGCATCTCAACAAAGACACGATCCAATTTGAGATCGTGCTACAAATTCCATGTTGCGATGCCGCAGTCCTGATAGATTCGAAGGTGGTATTATCAAAAGCACCTTCTATATCTAAAAAAAACACCCAAAGCAAATTCTTTGGCGTCAAGTACTCTTTCAATTTTAGTCACCAAATGATGCGCAGCTGTTTCCACCGATTTCCCAGGTTGGTATGCATGCTGATTGGTACTTAGTGCAAACTGTGGCAAGGCGGTGTCCCTTATATAACGGTCAACCAGTCTTTCCAAAGTTTTGAGGACAAGGGAGTGTAGACTTATCGACCGAAATGACTTAGCTTCACTGTAGTTGCTTTTACCTGGTTTTGGTATGAAGATAACTCTAGCTTTCCGCCACGCTTCTTTGACATAGCTATATGCTAGCCATGCCTTGTATAAAGGTAACAGTGATTCGATGAGGCCATGCATGTAGCATGCATGGATAGATTCCATCAGGACCAGGCGATTTAAAGGGTTTGAAGGAATCTATAGCCCATTTCAGAGATCTTATGTTCACCACATTCTCAGCCAAGATCCAACCATCTTTATTTGGAGTTACAATTAGTTGTTTTTTCCTCTCAGCAGTGGTACTGCTACTCGGGAAATGTGTATGCAGCAGATGTTATGCTGTTTCTTCCAGAGATTCCATGTACCTTCCATTTGGCATAAGCAGTAAGCCAGGTTTGTATTTGGGTTCTTTTGAAAGTGCTTTGTGAAGCCTAGCTGCCACAGGATAACTCTCAATTGATTCACAAAACTTCTTTTTAGCACTCTCTCTAGCACTACGGATACTGTATTTATATTACCTCCGACTATCACGATAAATGATCCAGTCATCGGTATTATTTGTTTGCTTGGCTTTCTTTAGAAGTTTCCTAACCGTAAATCTCAGCTTCTTCAGTTTTCTATTCCACCAAGGTGAATTTCCTTCATGATGGAACACCCTATGTGGACAAGATTTTTCAAAAGCCTTGACCATATACGCTTGAATCCGATGCGCAACATTTCCAATGTCTTGAGTACACTTGATTGACGGATCAAATTCCAGAAACATTTGGGTAAGAAGTAGTTTGTACATGTCCCTATCAGTAGATTTGGGATTTCTAAAACTGACTTTAACCATTGTATCGACTTTAAAGTCAAAATTGATGCAATTATGGTCTTACGTGAGAATATCTTGCGATACTCTCCAATTTTGAACCCTTTCAGCCACAACTAGGCTAGTGAGTGTAATTTCAATAACTTCCTCTCTAATTGCATTTGAAAATGTCGGAGCATTCCCCTTATTTAGAATTTCTAAATCTGTACCATGTAGAAATTCAACGAGGTCTGTGCCCAGTCTGTTGTTATCTGAACTGCCCCAAATTACATGATGCGCATTTGCATCGCACCCCAGGATCAGGGGCAGATTCTTGTTACTGCAGAACTCCACCACTTTAACAAGATCTTGGGTTGGAATAATACCATCATACGGTAGATATATGGATGCGAAAACTACATTAGTATCCACACCCTAAATCTTGACCGTCACTTTAATAGCAACGGCATCTTTGCCACTGTATTGGGGTATAAGTATACCGAATATGTCATTAGACAAGTAAATGCACGAACGGCGGTTGTCCGTAACTGAAAAAAACTTTTTCGTTTATCACTGTAGTTGTGTTTGAAATGTATGTATCCTGTGTATTCTAATGTTACTAACGTGTTGTGTTTCTAGCTATAGTCATTGAATGTAATTAAGTTAATGTACGATTTGGTGAACGTAACTAACAAACTACAATGTTTTTTGTCAATTTAACTTACATTTACAAGAACTGAATCTAAAAAATTATGATGCAAATTATGAAACTTTTTGCAATCCATACAATCTTCGACCGATCTAGTTTCGAACCAATGAGAAAATTAGTTTCTCTAGTGATCAATGTTTTGTTATACTCTAGACATACTAGTATTGAATAACAAACTCGTATCTGCGAGAAGAAGATGACTAGTCTTCACTTGTGTCTATTGAGACATAATCAACAATTAATTCAGTAAATTATTTGTGATACAACATCACCCCAATGGAAAATCTCCCATCAAGAAAAATATAAGAACTGAATCTAAAAATTTGCATCATAATTTGCACCATAATTTTTTAGATTCAGTTCTTATATTATTCTTGATGGGAGATTTTCCATCGGGGTGATGTTATATCACAAATAATTTACTGAATTGTAAATTGTTAACATACATTATTCTCGAATTTTGTTAATATAACAGTTGAAAATTTTTTTAACAATTTTAAAAAATCTTTACAAATTTTATAGACATTTTGTGACGTATATTTATAAAAATTAGAAAAAACCATTTTATATTAAATTTTATTTTGCGTTTACATCGTTTTTTATGAATATAATTTGTTGGTTGTGTGTGAAATATGTAAAATTATTTAGTAAAAGTAATACATGTGATTTATTGAAAATTAGACCAAATTTTTAATTTATTATACATTTTCCAAAAATGAGTAATTTCAACAGCAACAATGTTAAGTTTTAGAAACAATTATGTAAAATTTATAAACAAATTTGTAAATTATTTAAGTTGTGATATAAATAATAGAATTTTTGGGAAAATTTCAGAGGGTGTATTCAAAAATTGTTTCTATATATTATTTTATAGAACTGTACAAAATTGAGTACAGTTGAATTTGTTTAAAAAATATTGAGAAGTAAATTGGTGGTGATAGTTAACTTTAAATAGAGCAAGGTAAGCTTTTACATCGTAATTAGTCTAACTATTGCTACTTTAATAAATTTTATATCACGATAGTGGCAGCAGGTAAAAAATTTGACATGTTAAATTAAATTATTAGAAATAACTTGTTATGCTTTTTATTTATTTATATATGAATAAGTCACTATTCCACTGCATCAATTACAGATAACTCATGACGTCATGAAATTTTCTTTCTTTTCAGAGTAACTGCGCAATAGAAACAAAGGTTTCAAATAGACAAACAAAACCTGCCAATTTGGGGATCTGTGGTATACGTTTTATAATATGTTTGTTAATTTTACCAAAATTTTTTGCTTTTTTACAAACAAATTGTATAATTTACCTACTGTTTTTTTATTTGCAAAAACAAGAGCTTATAAATGCACTGGCAGCTGTAAGGCAATATTTAAAATATGGAGGGGCTGAAATCTCACAGCTCTGAGATATCAAGACTTCAGTCTGGGTTAAGGATTTTGATATAGTTTTCGGCAAAAAACTTTTATGAGGACATGGTTTTTAGTTTTGGGCAGCGATGTATATCAAACATAACTCTTTGTTAAAGTACAAGTATTTTTTTTCACTGTTTTAACTCCGAAATTCTAAAAATATTGCAAAAATTATTACAAAATCAATAATACAAACTTTTTCGAAATTTCAAAAATTATAACAAATTCAAAAATGTCCATGTCCAGTTTCATTTTAAATTACATTTACGTCATAAAAACAGCTACATTTTTTTTCCAAAAATTGGGTAAAAAAATAAATAAAAAGCCCTCTTTTGACACACTTGACAACATTTTTTTGACAAACTTATAATGCAATAATCTAGTTTTTGATCTCACATACCAATCCCGACCATCAAGATTTCTCCTAATTTAATGTTCCTACTCGTAATCACTTAAAATGAACGTTTTTTAAGCCAAAAATATGAAAATTTGCTATTTTTGACACACATAATGATTTTTTTGACACACTTCCGGTACAGTTATCGAACACAGCGTCCTTTCGGAACTGTATATTGTAAATACCTATTTTTAGAAAAAAATCTTTGAAATCCCTCCAGCCGTTTTCCCTGCAGTGTAGGTAATGACGGCGGCCGGCCTACAGACAGACACACGTTTTTTTTTGCTTTTTTTCGAATCAGTAGGGGTGTGTGAAATAGATAAGCTCCTCGTGCTGCACCCTGGGTTACGCAAATAGTCTATTTCAACTTGGTAGCCAAACATTTCATTTCGAACTCTTGGCTGTGATACAAAAAAAAAAAAAAAAAAATATGAACCAAAATCAAAATCACAATAACAACGGTACTTTTCAGCACCATAAGACAAAAAATATTGAACCTTCAGTCCGTGTTTTGCAATTGAACATTGAAGGCATATGCAGGTCAAAAACTGAACATTTACAAAGATTAATTAAAGATTACGACATCGACGTTATAATTCTGCAATAAAAGCATGCAGCAGATGAAGCGCAACTTACCTCTAGAGGAAACATTGTTGGTTACAAATTAATTAGTGCTATTTACAATCAATCATATGGATCTGCCACGTATGTTAAGTCAGAAATCCTGAACTGCACGCACGTACTTACACAGACGGACAACGATATACATCTTATTGTTGTTGATATATCGGACACGATATCGGAGTCTCCAAATACAGGATGACCAGCTGCTACTCTACCATTATTTCATCACCCAGCAATATATGCTGGTGACTTCAATAGCCATCACACTCAGTGGTCCTACTCAAATTATAATACCAATGGCGTGCAACTGACCGACTGGGCGGATGATAACAACATGTTCCTGGTATATGATGCGAAAGACTTGAAAAACTTTAGATCTGCAAGATGGCGAAGCGATTACAATCCCGACCTCTGTTTTTTCACGAAAAATGAACAACGTAACCCTATTCCAATATCTAGCGCTGTCTTACAAGGTTTTCCACGCTCTCAACATCGTCCAGTAATTCTTGAGGTAGGAATCCAAATTCCACTCGTTAACTCTACTCCTCAACCTAGATAGAATTTTAACAAAGCAGACTGGGCTAAATATAGGTTGAAGTTGGATGCAGTGATTCGCTGGATCCAACCCATTCCTAAAAATTACAATAGATTTGTTGGAGCCATCATCTCAACTGCAAAGAACTGCATCCGAAGAGGCTTTCGTGAAGAATATATTCCTGGCTTGAGTAAAGAGAGCGATATATTATATGAGGAGTACCTTAGTAGTGGTGAGGCAGACGTGACTGATGACTTAATATACTCACTGAACGCCGCGAGAAAACAAATTTGGATTAACGCTGTTGAAAACATTGATTTTTCCCATTCAAGCAGGGAAGCATGGAGTCTCCTTCGGAAACTTTGTGGCTCAAACTCAATTACTCGTGCTGACAATGAAATAAATCCAGAGGACATCGCAAATCACATAGTAAATATGTCTCGTTCTTCTATTAATCGCCTTCATAAGAGAACAATTAAACGCAAATTAAGAGAAATGAAGCGCAATTGCTCGTCTTCATCGAAGTATGCCAACTCTTTTAGTAGCGAAGAACTAGAATCAGCTCTGTCCCAATCAAAAAACGGAAAAGCAGCTGGCTACGATGGCATTTTTCCAGAATTTCTTAAATATGCTGGAAAAAATGTAAAACAGTGGCTAACTAAATTTTTCTCGAATGTCATAGAAACCGGCAATCTACCAAAACATTTTAAGACTACGAAAGTGATAGCGATACTTAAGCCAGGTAAACCATCCAATGAACCAGGAAGCTATCGCCCGATTGCCCTTTTGAGCACCTGCTATAAATTGCTAGAACGGCTCATATACAATCGTATCGCACCGATATTGAATGACCAGATCCCAGTCGAACAAGCTGGTTTTCGTCCCAATCGCAGTTGCACTGACCAACTGCTCACTCTAACATCCTATATCGAAGCTGGGTATCAAAAACAACTAAAAACAGGCGCAGTATTCATCGATCTTACTGCAGCATATGACACGGTCTGGCGAATTGGGATTATATATAAGCTGTTCAATGCAATACCTTGTAGCACCATCTCGCGTTTTATTAACAACATGCTGAGTAATTGTGTATTCAAAGTTCATCTAAATAATTCCTGTAGTAGGTCTAAAATGCTTAGCAATGGTTTACCACAGGGATCCGTCCTGACGCCATTACTTTTTAATCTGTACATTCATGACATTCCTGACACAACATCAAAGAAATTTGGTTACGCTGATGATTGGACCCTGGCCACTCAAAACAAAGACATGGGTGTTTTGGAGGATATGCTCTCAACTGACCTAGCGATAGTGAATGACTATTTTCGAACGTGGAGTTTATTTCTCAATCTAAGTAAAACCGAGAGCTCCTGTTTCCACTTAAACAACAAACTGGCAAAACACGAACTATCAGTGTTATTTACGGCACTGTCATTAAATACAATCAATAGCCAAAGTACCTGGGAATTACTCTCGATAGAACTCTTTCTTTTAAACTCCACCTAGAAAATACGTCAAAAAAACTTAAAATGAGAAACGAGATATTGCACAAACTGGCAGGCTCTACATGGGGTGCTACTCCAGCTACCCTCCGAACAACTGCTCTAAGTCTGGTTTACTAAGTGGCTGAGTATGGCGCACCAGTCTGGTTGAATAGCACACATACTCAAAAAGTTGACTGTCAGCTGCATGCCACGATGCGTACTATAAGTGGTACTATCAGATCCACCCCTTTACCTTGGCTCCCTGTGTTAAGCAATATCGCTCCACCTGCACTCAGACGCTTGCATGCTCTCATGTGTGAACATAAAAAGGTAACCAACATCACGTTACCCTTGCACGAATATTACGATGACCACACTCGTTGTCGATTGAAGTCAAGAAAGCCTCCACATAAAACTGCCAGCAACCTGCAACTGATTTTAATATCTTGGATGCCTGGGACACCTCCTGGCAACATTACAATACAACTGGCCTTTCTATTACTAACCCGACTTCTACCCAACCTGGTTTCGATTTGCCACGTCATACCTGGACCACATTAAACCGAATAAGAACGAATCATGGACGTTGTGCTGATTCTTTCTACAAGTGGGGCATTTCAGAGTCCCCTGAGTATGACTGCGGCGCTCCACAACAAACTATAGAAAACTTTGCAACTGTGTGTCTAATTCGACGTTACAATGGCAACATCTCAGATATCCATTTGGCAACTCCCGATGTATTAGCATGGATAGACTCGCTCGATGTAAACATCTAATGTTCAAATGTACTGCCCAATGTTCAAATATTTTACTTTTTACTTTTTTACTAAAAGACGCGCAATCAAATCGATTGTAAGTTCATTTAATGTGTATCCATGTTTTGTTTTAGGTAGATTTCATAGAAGAGTCTACCTATTTTTTAAGTTTAATTTTTAATGTGTCACAAAACAACCATACGCTAAATAAATAAAACTTCTAAAGGACATTTTTTTACTTTTTTTCAGCATTAGCTTTCTGAATATAAAAATGTTATCGTAAAAGACATCGCATTGCAATCATTACAATCATCGTTAAAATCTTAAGAAAAAAAATTAATCACCATATAAATTAGGTTTTCTTCTTTATGTTCAATAAATTAAATTAAATTAACGAAATAATGATTCATCATTATCATAAAAAAATCAACACCATCAATAAAAACATTCATAATACATTATACTTATGACATAAAGCGAAAATTAATGTCACACTACGTTTTCCAAAACCATACAGTTAAAGTCACATTACATAGTCAGTAAAAAACTCAAAATCAAGTTGAAGTAAACGAAATAGCAATCAAAAAAAAAATACATAAACGTATATATATATATAATAAAAAAATCAACATATAACACTACTATCAGTCGTCTCAAGAAAATGATGCTAAGAAATAAAATGTAATATATATCTGTTTATTTTTTACAATATCTTTACTTAATTTTAACTGGCGAGTAGAAACTAACGAAACGAAGTACCAACAGAAAATAACAAAAAAAAAACGCTAAACTTAATTCCCATGGATTTTTTTTGTAAGTCTTACACATAAGACTATAAAAAAAACTAACACCGTCATGACATTTTATACAGTTTTTTATTTGGAGAAATTAAAGCTTGTGAATTATGATTTATGTCCGATTTTAAGTCGGGTCGTTTAATTTATAATATTTAATCTTTGAGATTTATTACCGCGATTTTTATTCATTTAGCGATTTTTTCAGTCATCTATTTCTAAAATTATTATTCGAATATATTTGATTTAGCAACCAGTTTGCAGAAACCGCTAATTTTCTTTCACACCTAATAAGTTGATTATAAATAATTATTATTTCTGAAAAGCTCTTGTTTGTGACAATAAACTAGCAAGTTGATTAGAAAATAATTAATAATTGGCACTTTGGGTTGGGTTTAAAGAATTTGAATAAATTAAGTGAATTTTTTGATAATTAAAGTTAAGGCTTTTACGTTCCAAGTATTGATAGTTGTCTGCATATGTACCTAAATAGTATGAAAAACAATTATTGATTGTTCTTCCTTATCATTATTCCGTTTTACAAAAATACCCCTCTTTTGGAGTCCGGAAGGATGTTGTGCTCGACCACTGAATTGTGCGTCAAAAAATTATAAAATTGAAAATATGTTATTCAAAAATAGTATAACGTGTAAAAAAATTTTTTCAAACATTTTGTTTCCGATTTTTTTTTTACAAACATATAACGGGAAACAGTTTTGTCTAGAAACATTTATTTATTTTAATGAGATGAATTTGTATTGGGGAGCATATTTTTTTTAGATCAAAGCTTTTGTCTAGACTCATTTGATAGACGAAATTATTTATTTTAATGACATGAATTGGAGAGCTTTTTTGTATTTTATATTTTATAACTGCATTTTATAACACCAGACAAACCTCTGTCAAAATATTATGATTCGAATTGTACAATATTTAGGCTTAAAGTTACGAAATAATTGAAAAGCCATTATGTACTTATACTATCAATCTTGCGGACTACGTAAATATTTTATGCCATACAAAATTAGATACACGACTTTTTTGTTACTATAAACTTGATCTACCATTTGCGGGTCTCTCAAAGGGCGGACATTAATGATAATTTCACACAGTTTTGTCTAGTCGCATCTTTTTCATGATCATTTTGATTATGCCGTTCAATATCCTCACCAACAGACTATGTGTGGAAATTACAATCTGAGTCAAAACATATATGCATTTCAAGTATCAACACCAAGGAATATGAGATTGGAACCAACGCACTAATAAAGAGGGTCCCTCTAGGGTTTCCAAGCGACTCAAGCTGCCCCACATTATCAGAAATAAAGGCCGGAAAGCTCTTAATTCCTCCTTTGTGTGAGTTAAAAGAATTACTTTTTCTAAATGACTAACAGGCAGAGATCAAATGAAGAATCCAAAAGGGCCCTAAAAGATAAAAAGTTCTGTCATGCAAGTATTTTAGTGATGTAGTTAAAGATAAACTTTAGTAGGTTGAATCTTGGGAATCATATTAAATTCATAGCGTCCACTGGAATCCAATCTTAGACGCTGTACAGGCAGGCGATCAATCTTCTAGGAGAGATTTACCAAGTTGAACGAAATATTGTGCTTTGATCCCTGGAAAACCCTAAGGATTCAGGTATGGTACTGAAAGTATAAAATATAGTTATTCAGAGCTTCTACCCACAATTGGAAGATAGCTAAGCGTGTGATCATTGTGATCACCTTTATATATGGGAACCTACGAACGCCTTGATGATTTTAATCCAGACTCGAGTGATGAGTTCGGAAGTTATGGTTATGGAAGTGGAGGGAACATTATAAATGCTTAAAGTCAACCTACCCCACCGTACAGAAGCAACTGTTGCTCTTTTGTTCAAATTGAGGAAAAACAAGTTAGATGTTATTTTGATCCAAGAACTATGGGGTGCACATGAACGGGTACTTGGACCAGAGAATCAAAACGCCAAATGTTTTTTTGAAAAATGTAGGTAAAGTTTCTTCCGGTATTTTGGTTAAACGCAAACTGAACATTTTTCTACTTATTTGGCCTTAGCGCTGCTGACACTAAGGCGGCGAGCTTGAAATGTAATAACCAGAACTTCTTGATAATCTCTTACCATGTGATGGTTTTTTGATGTTAATCTTAGCCCAAATTTGTCTTTTGTAATTTGGGTAGTAAACCAACTTTTATATAATCTTTAACAGAAAAAAGATAATGGAGGTCACACTTGTCTCTAACTTCATGTGGAACAGAGCACCACTGGGCTATGCTGAAGAATAATCTTTCTCTGATCATTGGTATTTGCAGTTTTAATTTGGCATTGGATCTCCTAAAATTTTGAAATTTAGAAACAAATGACTCGCTCCCAATTGTAGTCCAAAAAACTTCTAAACCTTCGAGTAATATGGATAAATTGGTAGACACACTGGCTGATTCGTTTAGTGAATCTGATATTGATTTATGTGCTTTATGCAGATGGCAAAGCAAATTATATTCGCTATGGTAGACGAAGAAACTGCAAGTCAGGAGAAGAAGAACCTCGTCAATTGACAAGGAATTCTAGAGAAATGTAAAACAGTAGATTCTTGTATGAGCTTAGAATGAAGGCAATTCTTCACGAGGATGAAGTTTCCCGAAACAAGCGTAGCGAGTAAAGGAAATCATCCGAGTGAAGAATTGCCATCATTCTAAGCGAATACCAGATGCTATTTTATCCATAACTGTAAAATATTTTGTTTAATTTCCAGTTTTCATGCAAAAATTTGTATCGCCATATTGAAATAAATACATCAAAGATAGCAAAAAACAAAACAAGTTTGTTGTTTAATTTGGTAGGGGAAGATTTAATAAACTATAGAACTGTTAATGAATTTTAATCAAACTAGTTGTGGAATGAATACAATTACAATGGAAGACATACGCATGGAAAACATATATTCTTTAGTAGTCGTAGGTAAAAATTATTCCTGGATGTGCTACAGTAATAGTAGTTTAATCAATGAGTGAATAATGAAGTAGTTTATTCTCAAGCAAAAGTTTAAAATTTGAGCGAGGCACGAGCGAGAATTTTAATTTGCGAGAGAATAAAATTCATTATTCACGAATCGATTACAATACTTTATTCTCTGACAAAGATTTTATTATAAAAAAGAATTGTGTATTATAAAAAATAAAAACATTTTCTTCAATTAAAACAATAAATCTTTATTGTTTTAATTAATAAATCAAATTTCTTAATAAAAAAACCCTGATGATAAAAAACGCCCTTCTCATACAATCAACCAAGTTCAACTAAACGAAATAAGAGAATTACTCAAAATTTGATTTTTGAACAAAACTTATCAAAGCAATTGTGATTATAATTTGAAAATAATTTTAATGAAATCAAAACAATTTGACCAATTGGAATCATACCAATTGAATAAAATGTTCATTAGGCAATAGGTTAAGTTCATTAGGCTATAGGTTAGAAAACAATACAATAATACATACTATTATTATCGAAAAAACATACAAATAAAGCTGATATAATTAAATGGAAGAGAATAATAGAATATTATAACGAATAATATAACGAATAAAGACTTCACAAAGTATTATCAGCTAGTCCTGCCGTCCCGAGCTTTCTCCAACGACTGGACGGTTAGTCGACTATGTGTAATCCTTCAAATTCCTGCTAAAAACATACTTGCCTGGCCATGATGATAAAACATGGCTATTTAAGACATTACCGTGACAATCATTAGAAGAGATAAGATCTTGTGGTCTGATAAAATCTTTAAGCCTTTTAAGTCTGCAGAACCGGATGGTAACAATCCTGCTAACATTCAAAAATCTGTGGTCATTGACCTGACCTGAGTCCTGACTGTTACTGATGTTTTATTTTAGCAGCCTTGTACTATGTCACATTCCAACTAAATGAACTGAAGTCAATGTAATTTTAATCAATGTAAATCTCTGAGCTGTAATGAATAGTATATGGTAACTTGCCGCGATATTGAAGTTCTTCCACAACGTTATTCCCGGAATGATCAATGGTGATTAGTTAAATCAACCTGCTGCTAAGGAGTAGGATCGCGAGAGACTTTTTCGGTTAGTACTCTACTCGCAAGTTCATAAAGAACAGTCTACTGGATAAACAGCTCAAGAATCCAACCAACAAAACTGCATGGTCAGCCAGATAGTCAACCAGAAACTTTTAATAAAGAAATTTCCGAAACGGAGTCTAAAGATGAGAATTAGTTCAGTAAAATTGAACTGAGATGTTCAGGTCCATTGAATTTGAGCAAAACATGGGTGCTATCATTCAAAGTTGTGTCATTCATTTGTGGAATCAGGACCTTTTGCGAAAAGCTTCTATAAGACAATCAGGTTGCACACTTTGTGTGGATGAACATACGACAGAAAGTGTTACAAAAAAATCGATAAAAATCGTCAATGAGAAGAGTGCAGATAAACTTAAGTCTTTTATGGATGCCACAACGCCTCTTGCTAACAAGAGTGTAAAGAACTTACTTCCTAAAAGTTTATATGTTGTAGACGATGACCAATCACCAATCCAGTATACACACATTACAAAATCACTTATGTTATTATATGTAAGCTATCCAGAAACTCATAAAACATTTACTTCAGTGCTGAAGTGAGCGTTAAAAGGTTGTAAAAGTTCTTGAAAGTGTTGCTTTCTCTTGCAAATGGAAAAATTAAAAATTTTTTAGGATAATATGTCTGTGCTAAATAATTTTGATTGGGAACATTGGGGAACTGTGTTTAGTGTTCATCACACTAGATTCAATTGATTAGTAGTGTCTTCAAGGTTATAACCTTTTACATCCAAATCCTTTATCTTTTAGTAAATGATGTCTGAAAGGTTTGCAATTTGTATCCAATTTGAATAATTTTGAATAACGTTGATAGTTTACTAAACACAATAGAATAAAGAGAATTCATTAAACCAGTGACCCATAAAGATATGCTTCAAAGTGTGTAAGGACAAACATTCAAATAGGTCTAAAGTGCCATGAAGGTGACAACCCAATCAAATACGTCGACGCTTTCAGTAAATTAAACATAAAATGACTAAAACGTTTCCCTACGAAATGAATGGAATAAAATATGGTATGTTGCCAAATGCCTAAAGAAAAGAAAACACCCGAAGTTCGATCAAATATTTTTAAGCAAAACTATTACCCTTTATGTAAAGTTCATATGCGGATTTGACCAGTTTTAAACTGGAATTAAAACGAGATATTAATTCAGTTAACGAAAACATAAATACCAAGTTTAAAGGGCAGTTTGAACTTGAAGAGCGAAATATTAAACTGATGAGATCGGAACTCCTAGTAAATTTTCCTTTATTGGACATAAACATAGTATAAAGGAAAGAAAAACGAAAAGAACATGTAATCCGACCGGTTTTTCTTGGACCAACAACGCTAAGAAAAGGATTATCTGGCGTTTTCGTTAATTCATTTGAAATATTCTGAATGTACTAATTTTGACAGTTTTGACAGAATTTGCTCGAAATCAGAACAATCTATTCTATCTTTTCTATTCCGAATGAATTAACGAAAAATCCAATCATTCTTCACAATAAAAAAAGTCAGACAAGTGCGAATAAAATTCGCTCGTAAAGGGTTCCGTGAATGTAAAAAAACACAATATCAAAAATTATTGACAAAAAGTTGTGTTGTAATGTCCTTATATTTTCAGACCATAGACACATAACAAAATAAATGTTAAATTGTAAATGTCAATAGTAAATTACAATCAAATCTACATTGATCAAAAATGGCAAAAAAAATGTTAATTCAGGTTAAATATTATACATAGATGTTTTTGGTAACTTAAAAAAAATTCAATTACACCAGCTTGTAAATGGATTAAATTTGATTATTTTTTCGGTCAATCGAATGTTGAAATTTAGGGGTGTGGAAAGGCTACATACTAAAAATATTTTTTTTTAATAACACAAAAACTCTGCATTGCAAAATTCTAAAAAAATTGTAACATTTCTTAAATTAAGTGCTCTTTCATATGACACCCCACTCATTTGGGTCCAAAATGGTTTTTTTCCCTCCCCACACCCATCCCATAAACACACAAAAATATAATTATTTGAGTCTTCGATATGATTTTCATTCAAAATTTACCAATATTCCTGTCTCTGTGAATATTTTCAAATTTTTCAGTCAGTCATCGTCGAAAGGTAGGCGGCGGCACAATCTGAATTTAGCCCTTTCTTATCCATAACTCAAAAACTGTGCTGTAGTTTTCATACAAAACTTATCAAATTTCCTAACTCTGTGAAATTTTCCAAATTTTTCTGTCATTTAGTGTCGAAACGTATGGAGGGGGGGACGGTCTGAATTTTGCACTTTTTCAACAGTAACTCAAAAGCTGGCATCGAAAAATTCTAAAAAAATTGCCACGAATTTTAAATTAGATGTTCTTTCAAATGACACCCCACTCGCTTGGGTCAAAAAAAATTTTTTTTTACCCCCTCTACCCCGGTCCTCTAAACACACAGAAATATAATTATTGGAGACTTTGCTATAGTTTTCGTACAAAATTTAGCAAATTTCTCAACTCTGTGAATTTTTACAAATTTTTCTGTCAATCAGTGTCGAAACGTATGGGGGGTAAGGTCTGGATTGTGCACTTTTTGGACAATAACTCAAAAACTGGGCACCGCAAAAAAAAAAAATTGCAACGAATTCTAAATTAGGTTCTCTATCAAATGACACCCCACTCGCTTGGGTCAAAAAAAGTTTTTTTTTACCCCCTCTACCCCGGTGCTCTAAACACACAGAAATATAATTATTGGAGACTTCGCTATAGTTTTCATACAAAATTTAGCAAATGTCCTAACTCTGTGAATTTTTACAAATTTTTCTGTCAATCAGTGTCGAAACGTAGGGGGGGAACGGTCTGAATTTTGCACTTTTTTGACAATATCTCAAAAACTGGGCACCGCAAAATTCTATAAAAAACTGCAACGAATTCCAAATTAGATGTTCTTTCAAATGACACCCCACTCGCTTGGGTCAAAAAAAATTTTTTTTTACCCCCTCTACCCCGGTCCTCTAAACACACAGAAATATAATTATTGGAGACTTTGCTATAGTTTTCGTACAAAATTTAGCAAATTTCTCAACTCTGTGAATTTTTACAAATTTTTCTGTCAATCAGTGTCGAAACGTATGGGGGGAAAGGTCTGGATTTTGCACTTTTTGGACAATAACTCAAAAACTGGGCACCGCAAAAAAAAAAAATTGCAACGAATTCTAAATTAGGTTCTCTATCAAATGACACCCCACTCGCTTGGGTCAAAAAAAGTTTTTTTTTACCCCCTCTACCCCGGTGCTCTAAACACACAGAAATATAATTATTGGAGACTTCGCTATAGTTTTCATACAAAATTTAGCAAATGTCCTAACTCTGTGAATTTTTACAAATTTTTCTGTCAATCAGTGTCGAAACGTAGGGGGGGAACGGTCTGAATTTTGCACTTTTTTGACAATATCTCAAAAACTGGGCACCGCAAAATTCTAAAAAAAACTGCAACGAATTTCTAATTAGGTGCTCTTTCAAATGACACCCCACTCGCTTGGGTCAAAAAAAGTTTTTTTTACCCCCTTTACCCCGGTCCTCTAAACACACAGAAATATAATTATTGGAGACTTCGCTATAGTTTTCGTACAAAATTTACCAAATTTCCTAACTCTGTGAATTTCTACAAATTTTTCTGTCAATCAGTGTCGAAACGCATGGGGGGGGGAACGGTCAGGACTTTGCACTTTTTCGACAATAACTCAAAAACTGGCCACCGCAAAATTCTAAAAAAAATTTCAGCGAATTCCAAATTAGGTGCTCTATCAAATGACACCCCACTCGCTTGGGTCAAAAAAAGTTTTTTTTTACCCCCTCTACCCCGGTCCTCTAAACACACAGAAATATAATTATTGGAGACTTCGCTATAGTTTTCATACAAAATTTAGCAAATTTCCCAACTCTGTGAATTTTTACAAATTTTTCTGACAATCAGTGTCGGAACGTAGGGGGGGGGGAACGGTCTAAATTCGCACTTTTTTTACTATAACTCAAAACCTGGACATCGCACAATTCTAAAAAAAAATTGCTTTTCAAATGACACCCCACTTGACCACATTTTAAATAGTGTTTTTACCCCTCCTCATTTCCACCCCCTTAATAAATCTAAGTATGGAAATATGACACTTTTTTATATCGTTTATTTTCGATCAGATAGGTTCGGAGCTAATCGAGGTAAGAAAACGCGAAAAAACGTCATTATTCAAAATTATACAAAAAATGGTGAGGTGTAAAATTCCAAAATAAATTTTTATGGAATACTGAAATGAAGCCCTTTCATATGATACCCTACTTGAATATATAAAAAAATGTATTTTCTCAAAGGTCTCACATCTCAGCCCTGTAAACCAAACGAAAACCACTTTAGTTTTATTTGTATCCGTCATTTCATGGATAGGTTAGTTTTATACGCATGCCAAATTTCAAGTCCATAGCATTTATAGTTTACGAGATAATCGATATAATGTGAAAAACACGTTTTACTCTCACCAATAGTGTTCCGTATAAAAAACGGAACCCTAAAAACTAACCCAGAACATTAGAATACTGAGGATTTTTTAAAAAGCATCCAAGACAAGTATCGTTAATTAGGATAATGAAAAAAGCTCAGGTAGTGTTATAATAAAGGCAGAATTTATGTGGTTACTTTGGTGTGTCAACGATTTATGGAAAAATCAATTTTAAAAGAACAGATAGAGGAAGGCGGTAGTGAAATTAGAAGAAGAACTGGCTTCACAAATATAATATATTATCCACATATATAATATATTATTATTAAGACAATTTTGAAAAAAAATGCATGAAATATGTATAACATAACGCATGTCATGCACATGATGTGCACCATAAAGTGCACATGCCGTTTAAAACCGTAGAATATATATGCATACACTGATTATATACGCATATTTTACGAACAACAAAAAACGAAGTGATACGAAATTTATTTATTGATAATAATAATAAACTGGAGAATAAGATGAATGAAGAATAAAGTAATAAGAATTGGGAAAATTTTATGAAATGACACGTTTTATTTGAGTTTTTATGAGATAATATGACTTGTAATTGATGA